>OY804596.1:54757257-55216164 GCA_963680895.1 Fragum sueziense
TGTGAACTAGAGAGGATTTCAATGTCTTTTGAAATAATTCATTTAAATTATGATACAAGTGCAAAAGTTGTTTTGCGTCTATCAATTCCAGTTTCAGATTAAGTTTTTGAAAAGATCTAGAAAGACAGCAGTGAATCTACACAAATATCCTTTTGATATTCAATACAGGGGCATTTAAATAATCGTTTACACTAATTCTGTTTACAGTTACTGAAGTGAAAAATACACATACTATGTCCATGAATCTGTGTAAGAATCCCTTTTTGATTGTAAGCATCAATACTGTAAGGTGTTTCTCCAGCCTTGTTTGGACGATACAGCAGGCGACTGTTTCGTGATTCCTCAACAGTAACTCTGTGATCCTTTTACTTCTGGCTCGCAGAGAGATGTGTAAAGCTGTATCTCCTTTCTGTAAGTTAAAGTAAACAATCCTTTTAATCCCTTTTCCCTTATTATCTATATCCATTTTCCTAAACACTGATGCTATTTGAGACTCCTAATAGAACAAGATGTGTTTGTGAAACACCAATGCCCCCGAAAGGCCCATATTAAGTTTTCTTGTTAAGTTTTGGATTGACAGACAGACATATGGACGAACAGACAGACAATGATAAAAGAATAGATCTTTCGATACAGTGGCATACAAAACTTGGAAAAACATTGAGAGACAAAAGGACCATGATGGTCCTTTATCGCTCACCTGAACCAAAATAATTTTGTCAACACTTTTATTCAATTCAATTGATATTTATGACTTTAAGATTGAAAACTAACTTATGGTAAAAAAATGTGAAAATCAAATTCATCCAAGATCATATGGTCCCCAACATTGTGTATAAGTTTTGTCTTGATTGATTAATAATTGTAGATTCTAGAGTGTAAACAAGGTCAAAAACAGCCAAAAATGGCAATTTTGTCAAATTAAAGGGCACATAACTCTCAACTTTCTAATCAGATCAGACTGAAAATCAAAATAATCCGAGATCTTATAGTCCCCTACATTGTGTCCAAGATTTGTCTGGATTGATTAATAATTGTAGATTCTAGAGTGTAAACAAGGTCGAAAACAGCTTAAAATGGCAATTTTGTCAAATTCAAGGGCACAAAACTCTCGACATTCTGATTAGATCAGGCTGAAAATCTAACTCATCTGAGATCTAAGGGTCCCCTACATTGTGTCCAAGTTTTGTCTTGATTGATTAATATTTGTAGATTCTAGAGTGTAAACAAGGTGGAAAACAGCCGAAAATGGCAATTTTTGTCAAATTCAAGGGCACATTACTCTCGTCTTTCGAATCAGATCAGACTGAAAATCGAACTCATCCAAGATCTTATGGTCTGCAACATTGTGTCCAAGTTTTGTATTAATTAAATAATAATTGTAGATTCTAGAGTGTAAACAAGGTGGAAAACAGCCGAAAATGGTAATTTTGTCAAATTCAAGGGCACATAACTCATGACTTTCTGGTCTGGTCATAACCAAAATCAAACTTGTCCAAGATCTAATTGTCATATACATTGTGTCCAAGTTTAATCTTGATTGGTAAATATTTGTAGATGCTAGATTGTTAACAAAGTCAAAACTAGCTATTTTTCGCATTCAAGGGCAGATAACTCCGGACTTTCTGGTCCGATCAGACCAAAAATCGAACTCATCCGAGAACTTATGGTCAAACATATATTGACCAAGTTATGTCAAGATTGGCTTATATTTGTGGATGCTAGAGTGTTAACACTAAATTGTTGACAGACAGACGGACGGACGGACGACGGACACAAAGCGACCACAAAAGCTCACCTTGAGCACTTCGTGCTCAGGTGAGCTAAAAAGAAGACAGCATTTTCTTCTTTTCCATCAATATTTTCTTTGCTATTATCATAGCATACACAAATTCTATTTTATCAACATCCATTTTGTCTTCTGTAACAGCTTTCTAAATGGAACATTAAGAATTCTTGTAGTCTGGGAGATGGTTAAAGTTAGTGTTTACCTAGTCTTATGTCTTATTTGTGAAGTTTGCTGGATATAGATTTGATACCATGTCAGCAGTCTACTATCCTTTCTAAATTGTGAGTCTGTATTAAGAATAGCATACATTCTTAGGCCACTTTGTAATTGCTGAAGACAGACTTTCTTTATTGGCCTACAATTGTTTCTTGAATCTTTTCTGTAAATATTTCTCTAAGCATTTATATATTTGTAGACATCAAAAACAGGTCTTCTTTGAACAAGGGCTTCACGGAGCGGCAGATATACACCCGAGAGGGGCTTCTCAGTAAAATTGGCCATTTTTGCAATTCAAGGGAAGATCATTCGAGAATGCCAAGATTAATCAGAATTTTAATAATGGCAGGCACAAGTAGACACTGTGGAGATTTATTGTGGTAAGTTTACGGAAGAACATGGCTATAACATAATACGATCCTTCGGGCATATAAAAAGGATAATTGACAAATGTTTTCTCACCTTATCATACACATTGACTCTAGCTCCCTTATCCAGTAACATATGGACAATCATTTCATGCCTGTTTCTTATGGAATGCATTAATGGTGTGTCTCCATCTTTTGTTGATAAAAAATATCTCACCTAGTCAAAAACATAAACTATTGTGTCTTTATCCAACAACATCCAACCACCATGTCAAGTCTGCTCTCACTCGTGTACATTATATTCACAGCAACAAATAAGAGGGGGTGAAGACATTCTTTTTTCATTTCAAATCCAAACATTATGTTGTGGGTACTCATTTGAATCGTCTCGACGAGACGATTCTAATGAGTACCCACGACATAGGGTTTGATAAACAATTAGTGAAATATTTCATTTCAAAAAGTCATCTTGAGCTCTGCTCACCTTATCATACACATTAACTCTAGCTCCCTTATCCAGTAACATACGGACCACCATCTCATGCCTGTTTCTCACTGCCCGCATCAATGGTGTGTCACCGTCTTTTGTTGATATTTCCATGTCGGCATCGTTATCCAACAAAAGTTTCACATCCTCTGTGTGGTTCTTCTCAACTGCCCAGTATAACGCTGTTTTCTTCTCCTGTTAAACAATACATTTGACTTTAATAATATTACCATTGAGTAGAATTCGTATCTAATAACTGTTTAAGAAATTCTTTTACACAAGATGTGTTTGTGAAACATAGTTCAGCTTTCTAGTTAGAAATGTTCATATTAAGTTTAAGAATAAGGCAGGGGGATGGACAAACAACATGCATTTTGTCATCTGCAGCCAATTTGAATTGAGATCAAACTAGAAAATTGTTGCTTGGGAAAGAGTTAACCCTTTCCCAAACAAGACCTGGTTTTGACGTCCCTAATAGGAAAGGCCTGAGAAAACATTGAGCCAAAAGAAGAAACTGCTGGTTATCAGCAGTTTCTCCTTTTGCCTAAATATTTTCTTAGCTATATTGTACAAAAATCCTTTCTTTTTCAATGTCCGTTTTGTCGTCTGCAGCAACTTTCAAATTGGACCAACCTAAATTTTTGCCGTTTGGAAAAGGGTTAAACAAGGTTAGTTTTTGTAAGTCAATACTCACGGATCCCTCCACATCAACATCAGCATAACGGTTCAGTAAAGCTCTCACTATATTAGTGAAGCCGCCTTTAACTGCATGGATTAGAATAGTATCACCTGCCTGTAATACAATTAATATAATGCTTTACCAAACATCAATTAGACTAGAGTTTAAAGTGGGTACAAATGTGCATGCTTTATTAGTGTTGTTATATCCCTATAGAGATATGGTAAAACTTTGTCTTTGTCAAACTTTGTAACTATGTCTTCTGTAATTTGTTAGGCTTTCATATATAATATTTATGCCACCAATTTTCTTCCAAGACCTTATAATTGCAACTTAAAGGGGCTCGTTCTATGTTTTTATGCTTCCGAACTGTTCTCCGAACTCATATTTGTGCATGGAAAAACAATTAGCAATGGATAAAAACCTCAATCTCGGCGAAAAAACATTTTCCTTTGCTATAGATCAATCCTTTACAAGCGTGTTTACACATTCTATTTTTACTTCAAAACAAGACAAGGTCAAGGTCAACGAGACACACCTCCGCGATATCAACACACCGTACAAGCGGCTGTGTGGATGGCTGTGGCCTTATTTGCGAGGAATACATGAAAAGGTTTATTTTGTACAAACAAATACGCATATTTATCAACTATAGAATACCAATGGCCCTTTCGTTTATATATAAAAGTAAATTCATTTGACCTACCATGCACATGACATCAGATGCCGAATCTGTCTTCGCTGACTTTCTACGCAGCGGGTTGTACGGTGTGTTAAATTTCGCTGAGCACATATGACGTATCTCTGACGTAATTGATTTTTGAAGGTTGGGCATATGTAGCCGTTACAAAACAAAAACAAGGACGACCAGCATGTTATTAATTGACTTGGATTTTAATACTTAATAAAGCTCGACGAGTGGTAACAATGGACATAAATGATCTACCCCTTCAGGTTGGTAATTTCATACGTTATTTCTGGTTTGTAATTAATGTGCCATTTGCATTTTCGACAGCCTAGCTCGTCCACCTTTAAAACAAGCTGCAAGTACAAGGTTTTGTAAAGAAATGATCCTACACAAAATAGAGTAAGAAAATAATTAAAGAACAACAGCTGTAAGAGGACTCAATCATTCTGTGAACATAATATTGAATTTTAACCCTTTCCCAAACAAGACCTGGTTTTGATGTCCCTAATCGAAATGGCTTGGGAAAACATTGAAACAAAAGAAGAAACTGCTGATAACCAGCAGTTTCTCCTTTTGTCTCAATATTTTCTATGCCATATTTTACACAAATTCTATCTTTAATAACTTCCATTTCGTCATTTTTGGCACTTTTGGAAGTGGATCTACCTTAAGTATTGCTGTTTGGGAAAGGGTTAAGCTTCATCAACATTTCTATTGACGGAAGTAAACTCACCCTATCAGCCACATTGACATAAGCATCTTTAGCCAACAGATCTTGTGCTATATCCTCAAAACCTTCTTTAGATGTTATCATTAAGGCTGTAAAACCATCCTGAAATATCCAAAAAGTTAATCTGATGTTTCATCAGCATACGACAGTCCCTCTGCTAATGAATGCCACTTGTCCTTTTACCACAAAACTTCACAAAGCTTCTGCAGAATTCAAGATTTATGTCATTAGAATTGAAATTTGTGCAAAACATAGCACTTTCTTACTGTTATCTAATGACAATGAAATATACTTTCAAAATTTATTGATCACTAAGAATGTAAGTAAAGAATAATTGTTTTGGTAGAAAAATTATAGATCAAGCAATAGGTAACAATTTTATCCAGTTAACCTTGACATAATTTCAGACAAACAAAAGTACTTTGTTGGTGTTATTACAAAATCTAGTAACTACGGCTTGATTCAAGCCATATTTACTAGATTTTATAACAACATTGACGGTTTGTAAATACATAACGGCAAACATAGTCAATTTTAACACAAATTCATTGTTATAATGAAATTAAAATATCATTTTCACAAGATCATAAGCTTACCTTGTCCACAGCATTCACATTAGGGTCAAACTCGAGTAAAGCTTGAACTACCTCAGTGTATCCTCCCTTTGTGGCTACCAGTAGTGCAGTCAGGGAATCCTGAATAAACTAGAACTGTCGCAAAGCGGACAAATACCCCCCACTAGCGCGTTGTCACTGAAAAAGTGCTAAAGTTCAAAGTGGCAAAACTCTGAAAATACTGCCTGGATCAAAATGAAAATTGCAGGTGCACAACTTCATATGATAGGAAACATCCTGCTAAAATTTCAGCAAAATCGGTCAAAAACTGTGGGAGGAGAAGAGGACACAAAATTATGTCCACGGACGGACGGACAGACGGACGGACAGACGGACAGACGGACGGACAGACGGACGGACAGACGGACAACCTGAATCCAGTATACCCCCCCATAACTTTGTTGTGGGGGGTATAAACATATACATAATGTTATCATTATCTGGCAATTTTGAAAAGTAGGTCTAATTTAGGATCAAACTCCAATAAAGCTTGAACAATTTCAGTATACCCTCCCTTTGTGGCTACCAGTAATGCGGTGAGGGAGTCCTGAATAAAACATATACCGTATAGCACTTTATTTCTGCGGGGACTTTATTTCTGCTATTTCTGCGGTCGTGGACGGCACCGCAGAAATAAAATCCGCAGAATATTAATCCTGAATGTAGATGTTTTTGTCTGTAATTTTAGTCAGTACATGGACAAGTTAAACTGTTACCACCCGATGGATAGAACAATATCATAACAGTGGAGTGCTTTCCTATTCAAAAATCGTGTAACTACGGCTTTAATTTAGGTGTAGATAAGACATTTTAGTTCATCTATAAACAAAGATTTAACAAGTTTGACTGATTGGTAGCAGTTTGACACGTCTTTCTTTTCACACCTGTATACGGCATTGTTTCCCATAACGCCTGATAGGCACTGGTAAATGAATGGGATTATCCCTTTACCCTAACGGAATAATTAGATTATTTGGTAAACATCGTCTTTCAAACTATGTCTGATACTGACTAAAACTGATTTGATAGCGCAGAAATAAAATCTTTGATTTTGCAAAATGAGAGACCACAAAAATATGTTCCGCAGAAATTTAACCCGCCTGATTTCTGGAAAAACCGCAGAATTTGGACCCCGCAGAAATAAAGTGCTATACAGTACATAATGTTATCATTATCTGGGAATTTTTAAAAAGTTGGTCTAATTTAGGATCAAACTCCAGTAAGGCTTGAACTACTTCTGTATAACCCCCCTTTGTGGCTACAAGTAATGCGGTGAGGGAGTCCTGGATAAAGCATACATAAATGTCATGTTATCTCACATTTTCTGTAAGTATGCCTAATTTAGGATCAAATTCCAATAAAGCTTGAACAACTTCCTATAACCTTCCCTTTGGGGCTACAAGTAGGGTAGTCAGGGAATCCCGGATAAAACAAACATATCTTCAAAGTATGAGAATGACTAGTCTAGCTGAACATAGCAATTTGAAAATAACCAAACATTCTTCCACTTTAGGAAGAGTTAACTTAGTCTGTAGATTCACCTGTCTATTTGTGAGTCTAAAATATCACGGTGGAGATTGTGCATGATGGGATGGATAACGAATACGGACAAATTTGCCTCGCTTCAGGTAAGAAATTGTGCAATAATTTTCTTGTTTCTGCGTCAATTTACAAGCAGTTTGTTGCATGTACCCCGCATTACTGAGCTCTTTCCTCAGATATATGACTTGTTTGTAGAATCTTTGTACTTTGTCCAAAAATTGATCCCAACTGATCAGAAAAACGACAAAAAATTCAGGCCCTTTTTCTAGTCGGTTGGGATCGGTTTTTGACAAAAGTACAAGGAGTTTCCAGATAAGTAATACATCTGAGAAAAGGGCTCAGTAAGACGGAGTACATGCAACAAACCGCATGAAAATTGACGCAGAAATAAGAAAGTTATTGCACAAATTCTAACCCGAAGCGTGCTTAATTTGACCGTAGTGGTTACCATCGCTTTCTGGTCGGTTGGGACAATATTTCGGAATGAGTTATCTAATATGTGATACATCCAATGAAGGAGCTCGGAAAGGTGGGGTACATACAACAAACCTTTTGAAGATTGACGCAAAAATAAGGAAGTTATTGCAAAATATCTTACCAGAATCCAGATTATTTTGTCTGCATTCGTTATCCATCCCATGATGGACAATCTCCATGTGTATATCAAAATAAATAACATTTTCAAAGTAAAATCCTCATATAAAAAGGGCAGATGCATTGTATCTATACTTTTCAAAATTCTGCAGGCTTTTTGTACTTTCTATACACAACTTCTTGGCATGATATGTCATGTATAACCCAGATTTGCATGCAGATAATGGTTTACTACTAAAGCATAATATGAACATGAAATCCTGTCTCACCATGCCTGTATTGTCCACATTAGCTCCATTTTCTAGTAACTCCTGTACAATCTCAAGATGACCTTTACGACACGCCCAGATCAGTGGTGTGGTACCAAACTGTAGAATAAACAAGATGTGTTGGTGAAACATGCCCTAAAAATGGCCAATGTCAAGTTTTCAGACACACAGACAGACGGACAGACAGACATACAGACATGAGTAAAAAATATGTTCGTAATCTTTCCATATGGGGGGATAAAAACATGCGTTTATAAACACGTATGGCTCGATATGGCATTCTTGAGAGAAATGTGACAGACAGATAGATTTATCATCTATTCTTAAACCATGGAATTACTCAAATTGAATTTTCATTACGGATTCCATCCATCATTAGCCATCAAACACTTTATGCAACTTCTGGCATCATCCATGGCAACGGAAATTGACGAAGGTGTCCCTCATTAACCCTCTCCCAAACAAGACCTGGTTTTGACGTCCCTAATAGAAAAGGCATGGGAAAACATTGAGACAAAAGAAGAAACTGCTGATAACCAGCAGTTTCTCCCTTTGTCTCAATATTTTCTGTGCTACAATTTTCACAAATTCAATCTGTTGCATCATCGAATTTGTCGTCCGCAGCAGCTTACAAATTGGAAGAGTCGAAATTTTTGTCGTTTGTGAAAGGGTTAATTTCTGTTGCCACGAATGACATCTGTAAATTGACGAGGGTATACCATCCGCATCGTCTATTTCCTTTGTCCCAGATGACACCCAATTTTGCATGAAGTGTTTGGTATCTAATGATGGATGGCATACCTTAATATGTTAAATATATCATCAACCCTACATATGTAGAGTTCTAACACTCATGATAGCCATACCTACCCTATCAGTACTGTTAACTTTCGCTTGTTTCTCCAGTAGAGCCTGAACAACTTCTAAATGACCGCGACCAGCTGCCCAGCATAGACATGACATATTGTGCTAAAAATATAACATTAGTGATATAGAACAAACGCATATACCATAGAGACCAGTTATTACAAATTAGTCCAAAACAAGAGTACTGAAGAACATTGCAATCTATTAAAACTTTATCACAAAGTTTTCAAATTGGATCAAATTGACAGAAATACTAGGCCAACAAGGAGACAGAATTCTGCTTAACCCTTTCCCAAACAAGACCTGGTTTTGAAGAGGCTTGGGAAAACATTGAAACAAAAGAAGAAACTGCTGATAACCAGCAGTTTCTCCTTTTATCTCAATATTTTCTATGCCATATTTCACACAAACTTTATCTTTAATAACTTCCATTTTGTCATTTGTGGCAGTTTTTGAAGTGGACCACCCTAAAATGTTGCTGTTTGGGAAAGGATTAAAAGTTTGTCAGAGAAATGAAATTAATCAGGTTTCATGATTATATGATTAGCATTACACTGCTTTTCAACAAAAACCTCATAACTGCTGCTTGAAACAAGCTGCAGCTACTAGGTTTTTGTTGAAAAGCAACGATAAGTGGTGTACATAGTTGAGAAGTAGAGCGTCGACCTTGCGACTAAGAGGTTCCGAGTTCGATCCCTGGTAGTGGAGGTTGTTCTTGGCTTCTCATTGGCCCACATATTTGGCGCAAGTACTGGTGGATTTCCAGGAAGCTCAATTGAGAGAGATTAAAATAAGTTGAAGAAACTTGCTTCCCAATCGATGTAAAATAAATATGTTCAAAGGAATGTCTGAAGAAATAAGGTCCTTACCTCAGCCTTGATGTTTGGATCTGAACCTCTCTCCAATAACTCTTTCACCACTGTTTCCTGACCATTATAACATGCCCACATCAAAGCTGTCCAATTACACTGGAAACAAATCGATGAAGCAATATTACAACATGAAGTTTTACAGTTATTGTATACAATGGATATCATAGAGATCTAAGACACATTAACTTAACCCTTACCTGAGATTGGCTGAGAAGAAAAAAATTAGAGTGCTCCAATTTAGAAGTACTGGTAAATGCAGATAACAAAATTGGTGTTGAAAAATAGGGGTTAGTGTACAATATAGCTCTGAAAATATTCAAGCAAACAGAGAACATACTGGTTATTAGCATTTTTTTTTATTGCCTTAAAGTTTTCCCGAAACTTCAGGATAATTCTGGCTTTGAAATTGCTTGAGAGAAAATGTCTCATTTAACCAAAACTTATGAGAGAAAATGAATTTTCAGTGAATGATTTTACCAAATTTCTTACTATTTTACATTTTTCTGTGAGATTTTTCTCCCAATTAGCAAATTTGAGTGAGATTTCTGGCAGAAAAATGAGAGAATTTGCACAAATCTTGCCCCAAAATTATCCCTGGGCTTGAAGCTTTTTCTAACAGGTCTGTCTAAAGGAAATTTTGTTTGGAAAGGGTTACTAGTACTAGTAATACTTCCAACAATTTGGTAGTTCGAAAGAATTGTCAATGGCAAAAATGAATTTTCAGTCAAAGCATGAAATAATTTCCTTACTTATGTGGACAATGACTCATGAACTTCTGCAAAATAGCAGATTAACAGTATTATGCTATGGCAATGAAATCCCTTAGTAAAACAGTTATGCAAGTAAAATGCAGCTTTGGCGATACACAACTATGAATCAAAATTATGTCCAGATCACATCCTAAGATATGCTGCAGGGGCAATCTTTCTTGGATATGTTCCTGGGTGATTCAGCCATAGATGTGTATGGCCAGAACTTTTGAAAAAACTTCAGACGCATAAAAATGTTGAAAAATACAGTTATGTATCAGATATTTCCAATGGAATTTCTTAAGCAATTTGTCATTTCAAAATTCAGCTAATCACTATCTTACCATATCACTATGTTCTATATCAGCATTTCTCTCTAGTAACTCTATAGTAATCTCTAAATGTCCATCTTTGGCTGCATACAGCAAGGCACTCCAATTGTCCTGAAATATGTCATCAATCATTTATAATAGTATAACTATAGTTGTATTATTCTCACTGACACGTTGGTATTTTTAACAAGAGCTTCGCAAAGCGGCGCATATACGCCCGAAAGGAGCTTGTCAGTAAAATTGGCCATTTTTTCGATTCAAGGGCAGTTAATTCAAACAAGAAAAGTTATCAAAATTCTGTTTGCACAAGACACCATAGAGATTCATTGTGGCTAGTTTGATTAAATTCTGGTTGAAACTATAGCCTATAGGCAGGGTTTTCCCGGACGCAGGATATTGCGTCCTAGACTCTTAAAATTGGGTTCAGGACTCTTAAAAATGTATTCTGTGCGTCCCATGGGACTCCCAAATAAAAGTACAAGTACTAGCTTACTTGAAGTGCTATGATCGTCTAGTTTACCAAAATTACACCTGCTTACATTCATGTAGGAATTTTTAAGCAGACATTATGTGCATCACATCAAACACATTCTTGACAGACGCTTGCATGATAAGGTTCCATTTTTATTACTCACAATAAGAAATACTCCTATAGGTGGGGGGGGGGGGTTAGAAGGGATTTGTACCCAAATTGTTTTGTACTTTTCTGTGACTTTTCCTAATTTTTACCAGATTTGATAAAATCAAGACTACTTCCATATGGGAGAAAGTGTTATACGAAAAATCCAAACATATTCCTGTTTTCTGGGTAGCATTGGAACTCTGAATCATCAAATTCCAGTCCTAAGTGTTCTTTGTAAATTACATTTGTAAATTAAATTTGATTTTGATATCATTCAGAATGATTCCACCATTTTGGTCAATACAAACCCTATGACAGGCTGGATGCCTATATTTTGTTAAACATACAAAGCCAAATACTAATAATGGGTCTGAGTTTGCTGCAGTCTTTTTAAATATGGCCAATATTTGGTGTTCATATTTAACTGATTTTCTAAGAAAGGACTCTTAAAATTAACACAAAGACTCTCAAAAATCATAGCTGAGGGTCCCAAGGACTCCTTCTCTACAAGATCCAGGGAAAACCCTGCTATAGGAGTTGCACACAGGAGAAAATGGACATTTTTGATAAAATGGGCATTTTTTCTTAAATTCAAGGGCAGATAATTCAAGAACGAAAAGAGTTATCTAAATTCTGTAAGCGGTGTGCACAACTAGACACCATGGAGATTCATTGTGGCAAGTTTGATCGAATTTTGATCAAAACTGTAGGAGGAGTTGCGCACACAAGAAAATGGGCATTTTTTTAATTCAAGGGCAGATAATTCAAGAACGAAAAGAGTTAATTAAATTCCGTAAGCAAGATGCACAACTAGACACCATAGAGATTCATTGTGGCAAGTTTGATCAAATTCCGATCAAAACTGTAGGAGGAGTTGCGCACACAAGAAATTGCTAACGGACGGACGGACAGACAGACGGACGGACGGACAGACAGACGAGCAGGGCCATAACATAATACGACCCTTCGGGCGTATAATAACAACATAAAACATGTCTACCAACAATTAATCAAATTGTTTGAAATTTCTTAAAATCTTATAAACAATTTTGTTTTTTAGTGAAATTCTCAACATTTTCAAGACAGCTCAAATCAAAAACACAATCTACCGGTACATTCCAAAATACCATTGTTTCTGTATGGAAAGTCCATACTTATTTCTGACCAATTTAAAACCATTCCAAACCCCTTCTGTATCCACCACTATAGACATTTGTGACCCGTCACGCTAAAAGGGACCTTATCGGGTGTGTGAAAAATATCGACCCTAGTCAGTCTGCGCAGTCCGCGCAGCCAGACTAGGGCCAACAATATGTACTTTTTTATATCTGGAATATTTTCCCTATCTTACTTTACTTTCATTTTTCGAATACAGTATCTGGTTGACCTGTGCTGAGTCTGACAAGTTTGACAAAATTTGGATTTTTGGAGTTCGGATAAGGTCCCTTTTAGCGTGACGGGTCACATTTATCTATTACTTACATTATCAACAGCATTAGGATCAATGCCAGCTTCCAGGAGTTCCCTCACCATGCTGATTTCCCCATGTTGACAGGCTAACATCAGAAATGTCTGTCCATTCTACAATAACACAGAAAATTACATTTTAATCCCTTATAAAATTGAAAAGTCTATTAAATTGTCAATTTATCAACAGCATTAGGATCGATGCCAGCCTCCAGGAGTTCCCTCACCATGCTGATTTCTCCATGTTGACAGGCTAACATCAAAAATGTCTGTCCGTTCTACAATAACAGGGAAAATAACATTATAAACCCTTACAAAATCAACCCCATCATCTAACTGCATGCATTCATGAGTGTTTTACCCCTTCTCATGCTATTTATGTAATATTTCTGCTGTTAACATAACCTTAGCAGACAGTATAGACTAAGATCAGCCTGCACAGATGTGCAGTCTGATCTTAGCCTACACTGTCTGCTTTCTACTGAATTATTGAGGCAAAAACTTGAGATAAACTTATTGAAATGTCATTAAATATGTTAATTTATCAACAGCATTAGGATCAATGCCAGCCTCCAGGAGTTCCCTCACCATGCTGATTTCTCCATGTTGACAGGCTAACATCAGAAATGTCTGTCCGTTCTACAATAACACAGAAAATTACATTTTAATCCCTTATAAAATTGAAATGTCTTTTAAATATGTTAATTTATCAAAAGCATTAGGATCAATGCCAGCCTCCAGGAGTTCTCTCACCATGCTGATTTCTCCATGTTGACAGGCTAACATCAAAAATGTTTGTCCGTTCTACAATAACACAGAAAATTACATTTTAAACTTTTATAAAATCAACCCCATCATCTTCTGGGGTTCTGAAATCCATTGTCCGAGTTGCCCTGGTTGTCCCAAAGGTGTTACGGACAAGTAGAATTTTTGCCAACATTTTACTCTTTATTGTTCATAGGACAAGTGACATTTGTCCAACAAACAAGCACAGACAAGTAGCTAATTTAAAGATTTCAAAACCACTGATCTTACTGCATGCACAAGTGTGTTTACCCTTTCTCATGCTGTTAACATCATATTTCTGCTGTGAACATAGCTTTAGCAGACAGTATTGACTAAGATCAGCCTGCACAAATGTGCAGTCTGATCTTAGCCTACACTGTCTGCTTTCTACTGAATTATTGAGGCAAAAACTTGAGATAAAGTTATTGAAATGTCTCTTAAATTGTCAATTTATCAACAGCATTAGGATCAATGCCAGCCTCCAGGAGTTCCCTCACCATGCTGATTTCTCCATGTTGACAGGCTAACATCAGAAATGTCTGTCCGTTCTACAATAACACAGAAAATTACATTATAAACCCTTATAAAATTGAAATGTCACTTTAAATATGTTAATTTATCAACAGCATTAGGATCAATGCCAGCCTCCAGGAGTTCCCTCACCATGCTGATTTCTCCATGTTGACAGGCCAACATCAGAAATGTCTGTCCGTTCTACAATAACAGGGAAAATTACATTTTAACCCCTTATAAAATTGAAACGTCTTTTAAATATGTTAATTTATCAACAGCATTAGGATCAATGCCCCCCTCCAGGAGTTCCCTCACCATGCTGATTTCTCCATGTTGACAGGCTAACATCAGAAATGTCTGTCCGTTCTACAATAACAGGGAAAATTACATTTTAACCCCTTATAAAATTGAAACGTCTTTTAAATATGTTAATTTATCAACAGCATTAGGATCAATGCCCCCCTCCAGGAGTTCCCTCACCATGCTGATTTCTCCATGTTGACAGGCCAACATCAGAAATGTCTGTCCGTTCTACAATATTTAAACAGAGAAAAATTACATTATAAAATCAACCCCATCATCTTACTGCATGCATAAGGGTTTTCAATAACATTTGAAGTAGGAGGCCAAAAAGGAACTGTAAGAGGCAAGGGGGTACTCACCCCAGTAGGGATCATAGGAGCGCCCCAGCCACCCCTTGCTAAATGTTCTAGCCCGCCAAAATTTGATTTGAGGTTGTCATTTTGGCCGCCTGCCAGCTCTTAATGAATACCCTGATGCATGAGTGTTTTAACCCTTTCTCATGCTGTTCATGTCATAACGTATAGCACTTTATTTCTGCAGGGTCCAAATTCTGCGTTTTTTCCAGAAATCAGGCGGGTTCAATTTCTGCGGATTATATTTCTGCGGTCTCTCATTTTCAGACATGGCGAAGAACCAGAAATCTTTGTCAGACATTCAGTCTGACAGTACTGAATAATCTGTCAGACTGAATAACATTTTGTCAGACCGAACTATAATCCAATACCTTACAAATCAAAATTTGTGTCGGACAGTGGGACTGACAACAGCCAAAAAATCATCAGACCGAGGGAATTTTCATCAGACATGTCTGCCGGTCCGACGGTCTTCGCCATGACTGCATTTTGCAAAATCAAAGATTTTATTTCTGCGCTATCCAATCAGTTTTAGTCAGTATCAGACATAGTTTGAAAGACGATGCTTACCAAATATTCTAATTATTCCATTTGGGTAAAGGGTTAATCCCACTCATTTACCAGTATCTATAAAGGCATTATGGGAAACAATGCCGTATACAGATAGGTGTGAAAAGAAAGATGTGTCAAACTGTTACCAATCAGTCAAACTTGTTAAATCTTTGTTTATTGATTAACTAAAATGTCTTATCTACACCTAAGTTAAAGCCGTAGTTACACCATTTTTGAACAGGAAAGCGCTCCATTGTTATGATATTGTTCTTTCCATCTGGTGGTAACAGTTTAACTTGTCCATATACTAACTAAAATTACAAACAACAACCTCTACATTCAGGATTAAAATTCTGCGGATTTTATTTCTGCGGTGCCGTCCACGACCGCAGAAATAACAGAAATAAAGTCCCCGCAGAAATAAAGTGCTATACGGTATTTTCTGCTGTGAACATAGCTTTAGCAGACAGTATAGACTAAGATCAGCCTGTACAGATGTGCAGTCTGATCTTAGCCTACACTGTCTGCTTTCTACTGAATTATTGAGGCAAAAACTTGAGATAAACTTAATAAGTTATTGAAATATCTTTAAATATGTCAATTTATCAACAGCATTAGGGTCAATGCCAGCCTCCAGGAGTTCTCTCACCATGCTGATTTCTCCATGTTGACAGGCTAACATCAAAAATGTCTGTCCGTTCTACAATAACAGGGAAAATTACATTTTAACCCCTGACAAAATCAAATAATCATTTTACTCAAAGCGTATAATGCAAATTCTGTTGTCAGGGGTGTACCAGGGGTCAAAATTGAATTACTCCCTTACCAAAAAGAAGCAGGGGGTCTGGGGGCGCAGACTCCCGGCAAGGGAAGGGGCAGAGGCCCTCTAGGGGGTATAGGGGGCAAAGCCCCCCCCCCCCCGCCCCCGACGAAAGTTGGAATATAAGAGAATCATAGACCACATCAGGGAGCATTTTAAAGTATTTTTTCCATGTTTTATCAACAATTATGTGAGCATATAGTTACTGAAGTATATTTAACTTTGGTAAGAACGTGTTTAAATGAACATGTTACACTACAAAAAAAAAACATTTTTTCAAATTCGAGGTACTCCCAGGGAGTATGGGAGTACATGTATGCCTGGGTACGCTCCTGGTTGTACCAAAGAATGGAAAACAAAAGTTTGGCAAGGTTTATTTGGCTTATATATCCATTTGTCTGTCTTAATCATAATGTCAATTTCACAAAAGGCTAACATTTTAAGTGTTCCAACATGAGAGCTGCTGCAGGCAACACAATGAGCAACATGGTCTTTCCCTAAAAAGTCTGGTTATTGGGGTTTTGTTGTTGTTGTTTTTCCCAATCAACGCTTCAAAATCACTGATTTGGAGACACATTTGTTTGCAAAACAATGTGGAAAATGAAGAAATTGCTTGTGACAAGCAATTTCTTCATTTCCCACAATGTTTTCTGTACAAAACAACCAATTTTTTTAAAATTTCATTCCCTTTGAATTGACGTCTGTAAAATCTTTGAATTTGGACAAGTCTAAAATTTTCCCGTTTGGTAATGGGTTAAGGGCTGTAATGGGATCACTACAGCTTATAGGCAGGGGTTTCATTAAGAGGCGGGGGCAGGGATTTCCCCCTCCTATTTGACTGAAATTGAGTACTATCCCCCTGCTACTTTTGAAAATTTTATATGGGGTTGATAGGGAATACATAGAAAATTCCCTGCATACTTTCGCTTCTGGTCCAGGTGGCCAAAAAGTTATTGAAACCCCTGATAGGGCTGGTGGGAGAACACTGCTTACCTCATCCCTCTCTTCCAGGTTAATGGTTTTGTTTTCTAGTAGATTAATGACAGCTGTCAGGTCCCCTTTACTGATGGCATCCCACAACATCTGTGTTCTGTAGGTACCCAGTGTGGCCGCCATATTGTTGTTCTTAGGTTGTCACTGTTCTCGTAATAAATTCAATTCTTCTTTACCCTAATTTACCTGTAATACACTAATAGTGTATAAATAGAAATTGATGATTTGACCCTTTCCAAAACAAGACAAGGTTTCGCTGTCCTAAACAAGAGCTGTCCGAAGACAGCGCGCTCAACTTTCTAAGTTGCTTAGTATAAAGGGGCATAACTCCAAATATAGTGGAGCCAGGGTCATGGGCCCTGGTAGTAAGGTAGAGGGTGTGATGGTGAATAAGTATTCCAAGTTTGGGTTGAATCTTTATGATAGTATGGAAGTTATTGATGTTTGAAAAAACTTTAACCTTTTGTTGCAACGCCGACGCCAACGCCCGAGTGACAGTATAAGCTCTCATTTTCTTCGAAAAGTCGAGCTAATAAAATGGTTACAGAGAAATTTGAGGAAAAATAGAAGAAAAGTAGAATATGTTTTCCTCAATTTGACTGGTTTCTGACCTGTTCCCAAAACTGTGAGAAAAACCCCTGAAGTGACCAAAAAGTTACTGAAACATGTCACGGCAGATATGCATAAACAGGAAAATTTAAAGGTGTTTTTATTCTTAATTTTTGTTTACCTAAAAAGAAGCAAGAATTGTAGCCACAAACCAACCAAACAACACATTAGTGGCTCAGTGCTTTCATTATCAGGGGATACGGGATGGACATATCCCTTCAAATTGTGTTTTAACCCATTACCATACGGCAAAATTTTGGACCATTCCAAATTCAAAGATGTTGCAGACGACAACTTCAAGTGCATGGAATTTTAGATTTTTTGTTGCTTTTGTTTAGAAAACATTGTGGGAAATGAAGAAATTGCTTGTCACAAGCAATTTCTTCATTTTCCACAATGTTTTCCCAAGTCTTTTCTTATGAGGGAGTCAAAAGGCGTCACTGTACAAGCGCGGATCCAGGTATTTTTCCGAGGGGGGGGGGGTCATCCGTTCTTCAACCCCTTATTCCGCCAAATTCCAGGGGGGTCAGGGTCCCCTCTGGATCCGTGCATGCAGATACATGTCATTTCATGAAGGACTTAATATAACAACACGTTGTCGTGGCACACAGGGACGAATGCCGCAGCTTATTCGGGAAATAACCAGTAATCTTTTTGATAACCTCTTTTTTCGCCAAATTCCAGGGGGGGGGGGGTCATGACCCCCTGACCCCCCCTCTGGATCCGCGCATGCTGTACAGTAATGGGTTAAAATTGCATGATTTTAAGGAACTAAACCAGCATCCTGGTCCTGAAAGAGGACTTGATTTAACCAAGGGTCACAAGTCAAGTCTATCCTTTGGGTGTCAATTTTTATCACTCTCAGACACTACAGGGTTCAACATTAACTTTTTTGGCTACAAGACCGCTGGGCTAGCTGCTGCCAGATACTATGAGCCCGGACCAAATGTGCACTAGCCCTGACCAAAAGTTTCCAATTCGGGAGAGATGGTGGACTGAAACGATTTGTCGACTTATGGCTGTATCGCGATATTTTACCTTACTATAGCGATAGGTCGATAGAATTTTTAAAAGTCGGTAAATATCACGATAGTTCTTTCGACTTTCCGTTGTTTACGAAAGTCGGTAAATATCACGATAGTTCTTTCGACTATCGGTTGTTTACGAGAGCTTCCTTCAAAACGGAAGTAGAACCAAAATCATAAACGCTTGATTCTCAGTAAACATGCACTTAAAAAGCGTTTCAAAGATCATGAGTAAATTACATTTTCCCTAGAGGGATACTCTAAATGAAGTAAATTGGTCAATTACTCAGCAGTAATTTTTTCCATCTGACAGGTGCGTGGAAGAGTCTATTTTGAAACAAGTCAAATCGGATTAGAAAAATGATCAATGAAGCAGGGTTTTCCCTGGATCTTGTAAAGAAGGAGTCCTTGGGACCCTCAACTATGATTTTTGAGAGTCCTTGTGTTAATTTTAAGAGTCCTATCTTCAGGGTTGGCAATCGACCGGTCACCCGGTTTTAACCAGGCGGTTTTAACCGGTTAAAACCGGTTAAAACCGCCCCGGTCAATACTCCAAGTGGTCAATTGGTGGTCGATTGGTGGTCGATTGAGAAAATCTAGTGGTCAATTGGTGGTCGATTGGTGGTCAATTCAAAAAAATTTAATGGTCAATTGAACATTTTTAATGGTCAATTGAAAAAATTCTGATGGTCAATTAAAAAAACTTTAATGGTAATTTATTCTTTTTTGTTTTCGGATTTATTATTTATATTCTTGAAATTGAAAAATTGACAGTTATAACCTGTCAAGGGTACTCATCAGGTGGCTTTTGACCAGATAGGGTCCTTTGGCTTTATTTTAACACAACAGTTACTCTTGTTTTGACACTTAGATTAAATGTCCAGTAATGTCCAGTTAACTGACCAATAACAGATAACAAAATGATCACACTTTCACACATCTGAATAAACAAAGGTGTCAGTTTCACAACCCATATATTTCAGCCCCTCTCATTGGTCAACCTTACAAGCTGGACACACCTTCCATAGGTTTGAGTGACAGGTCCAGTATTTTGACAGTTTTGATTGGCCATTCTTAATTGTTTGTCAAAAGGCAATTACTGTTATTAAGATTAGGTCATCCTCTTTGATGTGTTGGCTAACAATATCCATAATTTGAACTGGTCAGCAGTACTCTTTGAAGTAGTGTGTCATTTTTGTACAGTCAAATTTTGATCGAGTCAATGTTTGTTTGTTTGATTGCTTTTCATGATTTTGATGGGCACTTTTAAACCCTTTCTTATTACACTTCTCTTTTCTTCTCCTTTTTTCTCTTCTTCTTTACATGGCAATGTATATATTGAACTAGAACAACCTGAACTGAAAATTGATGAGAATAATTGAAAAGTTTACTGATTCATGAAACGGACCTCTTTGAAATAGCCATTTACATTTTGGTTTTGCAGCTTTGTTTTTTTTGGAGTCTTGAACAGAAAGTCAGAATCTCAACATCTAATTTGCAGTGATATTCCTATATTATGTAGGGTCTATTAAGTAGGGTTATCATATATGAGTATTTTCCAACCAACCATTTCAATTGACCAATCGACCACCAATCGACCAGTATTGACCAGTATTGACCGGTTAAAACCAGTATTGACCGCCGGCCCGGTCAATACTCATATTGACCGGTCGATTGCCAACCCTGCCTATCTTAGAAAATCAGTTAAATATAAACACCAAATATTGGCCATATTTAAAAAGACTGCAGCAAACTCAGACCCATTATTAGTATTTGGCTTTGTATGTTTAACAAAATATAGGCATCCAGCCTGTCATAGGGTTTGTATTGACCAAAATGGTGGAATCATTCTGAATAATATCAAAATCGAAATTAATTTATAAATGTAATTTAAGGCCCGGTCACATACGATATTGCGGCCGTTCCGCGGCCGTATCACGGCTAAAATAAACCACCCGTGGAATGGACGCTGTTGGACGCGATGCAGCAGTGATACGGCCGTGCTATGGCAGTGGTATGGACGTGGTAGGACGCGGAATGAAATCGAAATTATTTTAGACGTGGTAAATTTTTTTGAACTGCACAAAAATGTTATCGCGGCCAAACCACGGCTGACAGACGCGATGAGGCAGTGGAACGGACGCGGAATGGCCGTGGAATGGCCGCGGAATGGACGCGGTAGGCAGTGCTCCGGCAGTGCTATGGACGCGGTAAGACGCGGAAGTTAAAATGTATTGAATATCGCTAGAATCAGCTACTCTAGCATCTCTTTTCGGGCAAAGTCTTAACTGGGAGCAGCAGTAACAGGAAAATGGGCCCCTCCCTGCACTGACTTGGGATATATTTTTAAGATCCTTACATCTTTTTTGCCAGCTTGCTTGACAACTTTTCTGTTTTAGCATGATAAGCTTTGATCAGATATCTAAATTTTCTGTAAACTGTAAAGACTAGTCGTGTTCGTCTGCCTTGTTGCTAGTTGCCTACTAGCAATCAAATCAACTTGGTGGCTTATGCTAGGTTCCCTCTGCCGATCAAATGAAGTCGATTAAATCTGACCAATCGATCTATTACATATCGATTTTGCACAACATGGGTAATAAGAATTGGTCGGGGTTATCGAGCGTGATCTTCATCGCTCAGGCTTCTTACTTTGTTGTTTGTAATTTAAAATAATCGTTAGAGATCGCGTAGAAAATTGATCGGGAAGCGATTTTGTAATCGGCTAGAAGATATAGCTGATCAGGAATCAATCGTGTCTGGATCTGCACCGCTCAGGTGTCACACTCATTTTTCGCATTTCAAAATATTCGTGGGCGATTGCGTAGAAAATTGATCGGGAAGCGATTTTTGATCGGGTAGATATATAGATATATCTGATCAATAATCAATCGTGTCTGGAGATTGAGTGTGATGGAGGTAATGTATATCTTGCACGACCTGCACCAAACCTGCAGTCGTTCTCCTCGACTTGTACTTGTTTGATACTTAAAAGTTCTGGTAAAATCCAACTAATTATATGTTACCACTGCCGATCAAATCAAGTCGATCGCTTGAATTCCCCGACCAATCCTGACAAAACAACTTTTTCTCGATCTCTAGCCGATCAACCTGACTTCAATAGTCCATTTGGTCGGATTGGCAGATGAAGCAGAGGACGAGTTAATAGTATCTGGATTCACTCGAGTACAAGTCGAGATTATCGAGTGTAGGTTCGGTGCTGGTCGAGCGAAAGATATTAACCCGACCACAATCGATTCCCAGCAACTATCATTTCCTGGGCGGGTCGATTTTCTACCCGATCAATACACAGCCGCTTCCCGATCGTTGTTTTTTTTTCAATCTATCGCACACAAATATTTTTTACAATGAAAAAAAAAAAAAAAAAAAAAAAAAAAACAGAAAGACGCCGAAGTGATTCAGATAAAAATCGATTACCAGACCATTTCCGATTACCTATACCGATCGATATCGATCTAAACTCGATCGCTTGATCGGGCTTGATCGAGTTGATCTGGTCGGCAGTGGGAACCTATGATAAATGACTTCTTCTTAATCTTTAGACAATCAAAAAATAGCCTCTACAGTCATTTTGATAGGGTGAATCGAGTACAAGTCGGGGTGACCGAATGCAGGTTGGGTACAGGCCGGGTAAAAGATATCAATCCGATCACGCTTGACATTCAGACACGACTGACTCTCGATTAGATCGATCTTCTAAGTGATAAATACATAGTCTTTCCTAGATCAATCTCCTATTCGGTCGCATACGAGGAATTTTTGAAATGTCAAAAAATTTGAATTGGAAGTCCGAGCGATGTAGATGAAGCTGAATCACCTAAACTACTCCCCATTACACATGCCGGCCGAACTCGATCTGTGCAAGATCGCTTGATATGGTTTGTTCAATTTGATCTGATCTGCAGTGGGAAAATAGCATTATATGCGTTACGGAGGGTTTAGCCGCGATTAGGCAGTGGAATGGCAGTGCTATGGCCGTGCTATGGCAGTGCTATGGCCGTGCTATGGCAGTGATTCAGACGCGATGTGGACGCGGTATCTTGTCGCGCGTTTCAACACTAGACGCGGTTGGAAGTTGTAGGCCGTGCTACGGCAGTGCTTCGGCAGTGGAACAGCCGCCGGCGGCCATACCACGTCCATAGCACAGCTAAAACAAAATTGACCCAAAGTTACCGCGTCCAACCACGTCAAAAATATTTTGAGATTTTTTAGCCGTGGTATGGCCGCAGAACGGCCGTGATATCGTATGTGACCGGGCCTTTACAAAGAACACTTAGGACTGGAATTTGATGATTCAGAGTTCCAATGCCACCCAGAAAACAGGAATATGTTTGGATTTTCGTATAACACTTTCTCCCATCTGGAAGTAGTCTTGATTTTATCAAATCTGGTAAAAATTAGGAAAAGTCACTGAAAAGTACAAAACAATTTGGGTACAAATCCCTTCTAACACCCCCCCCCCCCCCCCCCCCCCGCCTATAGGAGTATTTCTTATTGTGAGTAATAAAAATGGAACCTTATGCAAGCGTCTGTCAAGAATGTGTTTGATGTCATGCACATAATGTCTGCTTAAAAATGAATGTAAGCAGGTGTAGTTTCGGTAAACTAGATGATCATAGCACTTCAAGTAAGCTAGTACTTGTACTTTTATTTGGGAGTCCCATGGGACACACAGAATATATTTTTAAGAGTCCTGAACCTAATCCGAGTCTTCTCTGATGTAAATACCCTCTTTGATATTTTGATTTTTCGCTATTTACATCAGAGAGCATTGCTCTTTGAAAAAATCAAGAAGTTCGCAACAAATTGTTGCGCATCGTTCACCGTCCGATCTTAAACGCTATCGTTAAAACCCCTGATGATATCGATAAATGAACCATTTATTGTTATGGCTGCTGAAAAAATTACGACCAAAAAGTATTTCTAAAAAGTTAATAGGCAATGTTTTGCAACAACCCTCACCTGAGCAGCCTTTGTTTACCTTGACCTTCCATTCAAAACCAAAGGTTATACTCATCCAGCAGGCCGATTTGAAATGAAATTTTTGGTCAGGTATGACAAAAAATGATTTATTGATCTATACCCTACAGTGTTTTACCGAGTGATTCGATATAATACACAAAAACAAAGCTTCAAGTTACTTGTAACGTTACCGAACTTTCCACTGTTTTCAAAGAGCAACGCTCTCTGATGTAAATAGCGAAAAATCAAAATATCAAAGAGCGTATTTACATCAGAGAAGACTCGGATTTTCCTGAACCCAATTTTAAGAGTCTAGGACGCAATATCCTGCGTCCGGGAAAACCCTGAATGAAGGCATTTTGCACACAGGAATAAATATAAAACGTATTCTGTTTTTGTAGGAAATTGGTTTAACTTTCAGAAAATAACTGAATTTGAAGCGTATTCGATGGTTTTCAGCACAATCGTAAGTTTCGGAATTTTCTTCTTTGATTAATTTGCCCGATCGTTCGTTCCTGTGTATCACCTATTCAAGACGTCAGGTGATAATAAGGTCCGCCCATTTATGCAAATTTCTCATGATCTCTTCCTTACCCATGCGCATCGATAGCGGATATTGCAAAAAAGTAAACAAACCAGAAAGTAAACCTCCATAAGCGGAGAAAAGTCAAGTTAAAAAATCTCAAATGAATGTATCCTCCGTTTCAATTACGGTGAAAGTGAATTTTAGATTTGAAGTAAGGACTACCAGTCGGGCTAGCATCTTGCGGGTCTTACTAGCCCGGACGAAGCTACAGGCAGTGAACGTCTGTCGGACGTGCCTTAGTGTTGAACCCTGCACTAAAAAGATAATGAAAACCCTAGTGGCTATACGATTTTTCAGCTAGTAGTGGCTGACTTTGGTTCAGAGTTGGTGATCATACAATTTATTTGCAATAATACGAAGCATATATCATCGTGAAAGTGATAAGAGGGATATAAAACAGTAAATGTTCAGTGATTTTGTTACAAATTTATGCAGAAGAGTCCTGGGACCCACTTGTTCCCAAAACTTTCCTAGTTTTTTAGATATGCTGTTGACAAAATGAGCACTGCCACCATTTGCAGACACCATTTTCGAGACACACCATTGAAGCAAAGGAAGAAATACTGAATATTTTGACGACAGTACATGGGTTATCTAATCTTCTTCGCATGAGATATGATCACTCATAGTAACTTTTATCAAACCTAAGTCATATTTTAGCGTAAAATATAAAGAGTAGATGTTTATGTTCTTAATAAATGTACACTACCACGGAGAATGCTTTAGTAATCAAATAATGTAACTAAGCGTCATAACAATCAGATATTAAATACTTAAACGAAACCTGCCATTGAGAATATATACAACAAGAAATCCAAGTCAAAACTATGTTCCTATATAAAGTGTCAATATAGACATAGTGCTAAAAGTTGACTCGTAAATGGCCTACTAATTTGTCCCGTAAATGGTCTTTCTGAAAATCACATTCTAAATGCTTCCTACCGTATAACATGTTACCCATTTTATAATGAACAATAATTATCATCAAAGTCGGGTCTTACAATAGTTTAAACTGCAGGTAAGTGCTTTGTTTATTTGTTTGTTGCGGGGTTGAACACCTCTTTCAACAGCTTAGGACATATCAAGGCGGTCAGAGGCGCAATTCTGTGTTTTCTGGCTTTCTTACACACGTACTGACACAACCTTATTTGTAAAGTCACTGAATACTTTTCCCACATGCATCTTGAGGTAAAAGGCGAAAAATCCCCGAAAATCAAGGTAAGTATTCCGGGATATTTCATCAAATAAGAACTATGGGAATATTGACTTAAAATTGGCAGAAATATTTAATTGAAAACTATAAAACGGTTGCCGAAAAACAGAAACAGATGACTTATATTATATTTAGATTTATCATAACATCATCAGAAATTGAACAGAAAAGGTTTCAGTATCTATTTCCCAAGGAAAACCTTCGCTACTTTGCCAACTGTAGTGAATTTTTTTTGTCCCGTAGCTGGCCTTAAAGTCCATCTAAACCATCGTATAATGCTCTCATGAAGGCCAATATATCAAATTCTATGACGTCATCTAACTATGTTGACGAAATCATGCCAAATGAGCACAAATGACGAAAACGAATATATAGATTTAACGGAAATGATACCATTTGTCCCGTAAATGGTGACTCGTAAATGGTTCATTTTTTTGGTTTTGCCTCCTGTGTGTTGGGTTCATAATGAATTTTCCGACCATGACATCATTTTTCCTTTTCGAAAATCATTGCTTTGTATCTAGAAGTAAACAATTAAGTTATCGGTTCTCATAGTATAATGTAACGTCACTTTATAAAGTTGTCTCGTAAATGGTTTCTTTAAAATTACGCTGCATATTTTAATATTCCTCGCATCCTGTTTGAGATTTGGTAGTGGATACATTAAAAACATATTGATCAATGTTTACATATGGTCTCCATTGTTGAATTTGACAGTTTTGTTATATCATTTAGCATTTTATAAAACATTTGCAGCCCATAATAAGTGATGACTCGTAACTGGTTCCGACTTTGAGGACACAATAATATGGTCATATTTCTCTCATTTCCAGATATTCACATCTAAGTTTGGGCTTTACATGCAAACAACATATTCATAGCAAACGATTTATGTAAGAATGATGAGTTATGGTAATCTATTTGATCACTATAGCAGAGTTTGAAACAAGTCATTTTACTCCGGGGACATGCTATTTTAGATACCCTCTTGTATGTAAACCATGCATATATCGCTTAATTGACGGCAGGATTTATGTCATTTGCTATTTTCAATTTACAAAATGCACATGCTTTTCAAAATACCAAACAGGGAAGCACAAGACGTCCTATGAGGGTCGGTATCATCGTATCATTGCTGAGGACACTATTTGTCGCACTTAAGTGAGACTGAGTGAGGAGTCTTTGTAAGACAACGTTGATAACACATTGAAAATGTTAGCATTCTGGGACTCGCTGAATATTTTTCAATGAGTCCTGAGAAAAAAATGTGAGTCAGGGACTCGGGACTCGCAGGTAACAAAATCCCTGAATGTTCCCATCACTTGTGGAAAAACAAAGGCGAAAGGTCGTGGTGCCGAATGCAGACTTTGGGAAAATGAATTATCTTTCCTTTTACATTACTTAAATGGACTGTAGTTGTTCTCCGTATGCTTAAGAAGTTACTAAAATGTGTATTTGTTGTCCCTTACATGCTAAAATGATAAAATTGTGTGAAAATGTTTTATTTTTCAGCAACATCTGAAACCGGATGTTTACCTTTGATCCTTTAGACTGGGAGACCCAACACAGTATAGACTGGGAGTAACAGTGCTTACCCGACGGTATGCGATTCCAGATAGATTTGTTCGTTAAATAAATAAATAGATAAATAAATAAATAAATAGATAGATAGATAGATAGATAGATAGATAGATAGATAGATAGATAGATAGATAGATAGATAGATAGATAGATAGATAGATAGATAGATAGATAGATAGATAGATAGATAGGGGTGTCGGTCTTATCACTATTGAGACGTTTCACTATGGGACGTTTCACTATGAGACGTTTCACTACTATTTGGTAGTGAAACGTCTCAACAATTTTATTATTTTCTATATATGTTTTTCATTATTATTTTAAGAATTTCTTCTTATTTTTTAGCTATTGTCATATTTTTCCAAGAAAACACTCTTTATTTTTTAAGTTTTATATTAAGAAAAATGTTTTTTAATCCAATTAAGATTGATATATTATTTTATAACAGGTAACTGTTAACAGCCTATATATTTGAAAATGTGATAATAATCTTTCAACCATTATGAATTATTGTAATTAATCTTTTTTATTTATGTTATATTTATTTATTCAAATAATAAATTTTGTTGTTGTTGTAGTTTTTCAAACCTTTCTCAATATTAAAGGGTGGTCCCATTTTAAAGCTGATAAGGCCACAATATTAATTTCTAGTAAAGATAGGATTTGTATATAATACAATACGAAAATATTAAGACAAAAGAAGAAAATATTGGCTTCTTTTATCTTGATATTTCCCAAACATTTTATATTAGGGATGTAAAAACATAAATGTGAAATTAGGAAGAGGCCTCTGGTTTAAATAATTCCCAATTAGGCAAGACTCCTTTTCGGAAATGGCTAGGAAAACCCCTGGGCCTTCCACCATGAAAAGAACTAAAGATCTAGGACACCGCAATTATGAATTTGAATCAGTCTTGCTTGAGGTTAAAGATGACTTACAAATTTGTTATTTTTTTTTCTTTTTGTTCTATTTTATTTTCTAACATACTGGTACATTTGCTAATAGAATAGGCTTAGGAAATTTAAATTGAGACACAGGAAGAAAATACTCATAACCAGCATTTTCTCTGTTTCAATATTTTACTGTGTTATTTTGTACACAAATCTTAAATATCATTCATTATCATCTGAGACAACTTTAAAATTGGACCAATTTAAATTTGTGTTCTTTGGGAAAGGGTTAAATGATCATGGTATAGTACAAACATTGGTTTGTCAAGGTGTTATTTGCTACTGTTATAAGTGTGTCACACATTAAAAGTGTGACAATAAGTGTGATATATGCTTTATAGATAACTAATTAACCCTTAACCCTTTCTTTCCCAAATGGTAAGATGGCCATGTGTATTTTGTAAAAATTTGGATTTGTAGGACTGTAATAGGCTACATTGATATGAGAAAGTATTGATTGAGACAATATTTTACTGTATTTTATATAGAAGAATTTTACAAAGACAATGTTGAGACAAAAAGAAAGAAAATGATATCGGGACTTTGCCTCATTTTTTGACAACCCCTTTCTAAAAGGGACCTTGAAATCAGGAAAGGGCTAACAATAAACAAGTATTTTTCGATAGTTTTGCGTAATTATTCATTTTGATAAAAGTTGGGATATACAATATAGATTTAACTAAGAAAATCTTGAAGCAAAAAAAATCTGATTGGCATTTTCTTTTCTTGCCTCAACGTTTTTAAGAGCCTGTTCAGCGTGGTTACCTTCAGCATGTACACTTACAATTATTCGTCTATCTGAATATTACAAAGAAAACATGGAAATTCATATATTGCTTCTAAAGAAAGTTTCTGAAATGGTTTCAAACCACAACTTTTTTCTTCGATAGAATCAGTCGGCATGACGTCATAGCCTCACTTTCATTTTTTCATCGAGGGTACAACCTCGGTCTTTATCGTTACGGGATACCATTTTTGAGGCAGAATATTTCCAAAATCTATCGCTAAAATTCACAAACAAAACTATTTCTCTAAAGAATGTGATTTAAACTTTCTAACTACCAACGCATTTTTAATAATTCGGCGTAGTCGTCGAGATATTAATGCTGAAAGTTGGTTATGCTTTAACGAAAAAGACCGAAGCTTTCACCTCCACCGAATGAATGCAGGTCGACTGACGACGTTTTTGATTGGCTGAAGGAATTGTGCCGACCGAATCAATCATGTTTTAGTTGTATTGAAAACATGCACAAATGTAATAGATATAATGCAATACATGTATTACATTTCATAATTTCCCAAAGAAGACCCAAAAATATTGATACAAAGAAAAAAATGTTGGTAGATCTAATTAGCTTTTTTTTTGTTTCAATAATCATGAGCTATATTGAGCATGAATTATCCTAGAGTACTTAGTTCCGACGCATCTAAGAACCAATCAATAATTAAGAAATCAAGAAGAAATGAAAAACATTTGTTTACCTTTGCAAAATAAAGTTTATTCATTCATTCATCTTTCAGAAACTTTTTGATATCACTAAAAACTTTTTTGAATGAAAAATCTCAAAAAATATCGGGTAGTGAGTTCCAATATGGCGGAAGTGAGAGTACAGAGAAATGACGCATTTGTTTTGTTTCTATATTTAGCTTTACAAAAACGAAAGTACAATTCTATTTTCACTCTGAGAAACCAGTACATCATATTAGGAAACAATATATGTGAAAATATTTATGAATTAATAAAGATGTGCTTATCAACTATGCAGGGATAAAGGGACCTCTATTAGAACCACTACACAGCAGTATGGAATTCCAGAACCAACCCTTAGTACAAAATTTCGGGAAGGCTTTACTTACGAGGCTTTACTCGTGACCAAACTGTTGTCATTGACGTAGGAGAGAAATCCCTACACTTGCCTTGAGATTTTTTTAAAGAAAACAAAGAAAAAATAGCGCGAGTAAGCATTTCAAAACAACATTATTGTTAAAGGCTATTCTGTCAATCACACAAAATGGGGATAACGAGTACATCTTACTAAACAGTGAAGTATTCATTATGAAATCACGTTACATAGCACATGACTGCAACGTGACTTTCTAAAAATAACAATATTGCTGGTGTTCGCTGGTCTGCTTTTTATTTTCATAAATTTACCGAAAATAACAATTTTAAGAATTTGGAAAAATGGTCATAAGAAAAAATAGGTTTTTTAAGTGTTTCATATAAAACATAATTGAAATAGTACTTCTAAATCCCTAACTTCCATCATTTTCTCCCGAAGGGATCTCCTTGGAATACACTGACAGACGTGTGCAAGAATGACGTCATCCGGTGTTGTCTAATCGAAAGGGAGGTCAAAACTAAAATGGCGTCGTAATAGTGATGCGTCGAAATAAAGTACTAGAGGATATTTAAACATTCATATGAATGTTGCCTTCTGCATCTGCTTTAAAATTCAATAACCCCTCTTTTTCGCCATTTAGGAAAAGGTTAAACTTATTAATCGAGTGATTTGCAAATGCCATCTGCATCTGAAATGCAAAAGAATTGCAGAATAAATTTAGATCCTAAAATCATAAAACTGACAAATAAAATACCTGTAAATGAAAATAAATAGTGAAACATCTACACATTTTTTCATCTATTTTGTAAAGGGTTCAGAGCTGAATCTAGGTTTTCACAAAAGTGGGCCAACTCCCCCACCATACTTCAAAATGTGGGCCAACAGGATTCAGGCTTGAGCCAAAGTGAATTTAACTTTTTATCGCAAAAACATTAAATTATAACTTATCTGTAATTAGAGCCATTTTATGAAACTGAAGGAACATTATCTTTACTCCATGTAAGTTAGGATTAGCTCTTGTCTAAGCAGTCTCTTTAAACAACTGTTGTCCATGTAACAAACTTTATATGTTCAATTTCCTTAATTTATTGGTTGTTTAAAGTTTAGATTATACTATTCATAGAAAATGATTACACTGTCCAAGACTGGTTGAAGCAAATTATTTACACCACAAAATCGCTTTTAATTTTGCTTTAAAACTCTTCTCTCCAGATTTAAATAGCCTCAGGGCTGTAGAAAAAAAGGCTGGACCATTTAACTTCAATTGTAACCCTGGGCAGAATTCACCATATATGATGTGGCTACTGCAGTAGACATCTACGCCGAGGAGGATCACTTAATATCAATTAATTCAAACCATTTTGTGATAAAAACAATTTTCATACAGAGTTTCTTTGTTTCGTCGCCCATTTTGATTGTGTGCCGCGATGATAGCATATCACACAGTCCATTTATGTGCTTAAAACGATTTTAACACAGAGTTTCTTTATTTTGTTTGTTTTGACCGCCATTGGTGTTGTTGTTGTTGCGGTGCACTGTAATAATTACAAATTCTGAAATTTTCACAGCCATTTCCCCCCTTCATTCAACTCGTTTGTTTTCTTCCCGTTTTCGGTTTATATCTCGAACATGAATCTATTTAATTTCTAAGACAAATATCTATTTTTGACTGGAGATATAAAACACTATATAAATATAGAATTGCAGGGGTTTCTCTGCAATCTGTTTTTAGCAACTTTTCAAAGACTATGAACCTACGTTATTACGCGACGTATATTGAAAAATGCGCCAATCTGAAACAACGTGCGTGACTTCTCCCACGCGGCCTATTGTTTTTTGCGCCAAGCAATAAATTACTGCGGGAATCCCGCGCTCTAGATTCAGCTCTGAGGGTTAAATAGCATATATGATATAATTTGTAAAATGAAGAAAATTAATAAACCAATAAATATCATTCACAATATCTTTTTTTATGAACAAAAACATAAAAAAGCTAAAAATGACTTTAAATAGCCCCTATAAAAAATCAGTAGTGAAACGTCTCAACTAAATACAAACAGTAGTGAAACGTCCCATAGTGAAACGTCTCAATAGTGAAAAGTCTCAAGTAGGAAACGTCTCAATAGTGAAACGACTGACATTCGATAGATAGATAGATCGATAGATCGATAGATCGATCGATCAATCGATCAATCAATCAATCAATCAATCAATCAATCAATCAATCAATCAATCAATCAATCATCAATATATCTAACCAATTAATCAATACATTCTTTTTAACTAATTTTCAAATTGATTGATTGGTTGATAGCCAGAAGGGGGATAATTTTAGTCAATGAATTATTCGAACATGATTGGAGCACCTTTGTAAATTCCATATTAAATCACGGCCTATGCGTCAGTCTAATCCGAGTCTTCTGTAATTAATGCAAATTTAGCTTTTTGATATATTTAAGTCGCCCCATTTCGCTTTTTGATAAATATTGACGTCGCTCCATTTAAAATTGATCGACGTCAATATATCATATTTTGGCGAAATTTGAATCAGAGAAGACTCGGATTGGGATCAGTCTAAGATTTAACTAGTGCAAAACTCTATGTTATCGTCCCATACACATTTGAATTTTTTAAGCAAATGTCCAGTGGTCAACAAGAAAGCGCACATAAAAGTTTAGCTTTATTGGAAATAACAGCTGACAATGAATGATGGTATCTCAGTTATTGTTCTTGGGTACAGATCTTCTCTTAAATGTTAGTTTCGAATGCAAGGCATTTCAAGTAATCTTAAGTGATTTATTGCGAAGTGATTCATGAATAGCAGCTCATGTTTTAAAACATTTCCCAATACGACATTTTTTTAAATCTTCATTGTCCAATGATTCAGGCCTACGACAATATAGGATCTTGAAATGGGATGTAAGACCAGCATACGCACGGTCTAATGCAGATCAACTGCAATGGAGAATAATGGTTCTAATTAGATTAAATTTTGAAACATGCTTTTCTAATATATTTTTTAAAGATCCAAGCCCAATTAAAAATGCTAATGGTGTGGGAAAATATGTGCTGTACGTGACATGGAAAGTAATGATATACAGGCCCGTAGCGAGGCATACGCATTCCATGGACCCCCTCCCCCAACCGGATATATCCTTCATTTACAGGGACAGCATGTAGGCATATCTACATTATAAACATTTGAGACGCGCATTAGGGCAAATACGGTAACTCTCAAGTCATTCTGGTTATGTAATATACCTGTATGACAAACCTTTTTTTGTGTCTAGAAAACATGTGAATCGTTTATAAAATATATAATTAGACACTAGTTAACATTCCAGCAACAAAGAGACGTCTTTGTGAAGCTCGTTATCTTTGACTACAATATGAACAGTAATGGACCACTTTTGGCTTTTATTTAGAATTTAGATTAGATCTAGTTTAATTTTTTAAACAGTCATAATTACAGCTTTAAAGGGGCCATGCTGGCTTCTTCAGGCATAAGCTTGAGCAACATGTGGACTGTCAGAGTTTTTTTTTACATGTTTCTATGTCTGACAACCTAGCATGTATCCCTTTAACGTTGCAGACGAAGTAGGGTCTACTACGTTATTTAAAATGCGCTATAGATCTAATTGTTTCTGGGTAATCTTTTTGTTACAACCCTATTATCAAAATATAATGACGTGTTGAATGTTCGAAAATTGACTTTCATTTCCATGATTTGTACATTTTACTTCTTTGGTTGTTTTTAAAGGGACATTTCATTCCAATTCCAATTTCAATAAAGTATGTCTTGATGCCAAGATTGGTTATTCTAATGAGTATAGATACTACTAGTTTTTTCAGTTGTTGCCAATAAGCGAGAAACACGCATTTAAAGTTGAGACATAATCGATAAATTGCATATAAATCCAAACTGTTGTCCACAACAATTTGTTCAATTTTAACACAAAAATATAAATTTCTCGTAAACGGCGCAATATTTTGGCTTGAAATTTTCGGAATTTTCATAAGGAAATATGCTCTTTCAGATAAAAATAAAAGTAAAATTTATGACAAAAAAATCTGAAATGTCACTTTAAGGTTTAGAGGCTCTTCTATGTAGACTTTAATTATTCATCATTTCATCTTTTAATCCTCTTTTTAACCATCACCATAATGGCATTCATTCATCAAATCACCCCCTTTAATTATCCTTTCTCACGCACAAGTTCTGCCATAAATTACCGGCGATGGTGTGCAGCAGTAGTATATATAATTATGTACAGTTCATAACTAGGTAGGCCTACATAAGCTACTTCAAGCTTCTATATGCCATTTCTTTCTTTTTTTCGAGAAGAGGCAGTAAGTGTACCTCTCTGCTACCCATTCCATACAGCTGGGTAGACTGTGGCTGACAACTTTTAAAATCAAAGTACTGACAGTACTGTTTGGAAGCAAATTTTTAAAAAATGTAGGCCTGTCCAGGCCCCAGTTTCTCGAAAAAAAACTTAAGTATATTCTCATGAGAACATGCTCAACATCAAAGGGATACTCTCCAACGTTGAAGGGTATCCATTGAAGTTCACATGGATTTCATGCAATTTGAGCACTGTGCTCAGATTTGAGAACATACTTAAGTTTTTTCGAGAAACCGGGGCCAGAAATAGAGTAGTTTGATTAGGTACTTTGATTATCCATTTGAATACCTTGAATACTTTGATTCGTAGAGTATTTTGATTAAGTACTTTGATTATCCAGAATACCTTGCATACTTTGATTTCATGATGGAGTTGTATTTATTTTTAGCACAACTTCATGCATATTAATCGTTTGTGTAAGCTGAATATATTTCATAGTTCAGTAAACTCGACTGACCCATTTACAAGGAAGGCCATTGGACTAATTCTTTGAACCATAATAAAGCAAATTACTACGCAGATGTACTAAAACCCGTGACGGCCATGATGTCCGTGACGATTATATCACGGGTTGTCACGGGTTTTGTTATGATCGTCACGGGTCATCACGGGTTTGTCACGGATCATCATATTAATATCACGGCTTTTCTCTAACGTGTCACGGATAATGATCTTGTATTTTTTAAATGAAATTGAGATTAGTTTTATAAGTCTATTAATCATACGATTCTACCGACGTGACTTTACAATCGCTAGCGTCATAGCAACGTCGTTTTTATTGTATGTTTCTAATTACTGGACGTCGTCACGATTTAGTTAAAATGTAGAAGAATGTGAAAATTGATGTAAAAAAAACAGGATAAAATGCATTTTTCTGCAAATGCAGTACTGGAAAACCTTCGAGATCCGGAGAATGAACCTATCGATTCCCTTCCATGGAGACCGAAAGGAGGAGAAGTATATCTTTATAAAGCGGGTGGTGTAAAAGCTCAAGACTGGAGAGCTGACGGTCACAGATGGGTCAATCAGGGAACAGTAGGATTACCTAGAAAATGTCCGATTATAAAAAAGAAATATTTCTATATAGCAACTGAAAATGGTGCATCCAAAGAATTTGTCAAATTCGTTTTCCATGAACCAGGAAAAGACAGTGGGCCGTTCTTAATTCAAAAAAATCAGAGCATTTCAAGTATGCAATATCCCTGTTGTCCCAGAGTACCCCGTGTCCCAGAGTACCCCGGTCTCCCCTAGACGTCACGGGAAAAGTAGGTGAGAGTGTCGTCACGGAAATGTCATCCGTGACAGACAATATTGGAAAACCCGTGACGGATGAAATCACCATTATCATAGAAGAAGCACCCATTGATGATAATAATAGATCCGTTGATGGACCAGTTTGGGTTTCCACTGGACAAGTCAGTCTTCTAGATTCCGACAGGAGTATTTTGTACAGTCCAAAAGAATGGCTCAATGACAGAATAATTGACGGTGCTCAGGAGTTACTCGGTCGACAGTTCCCACAAGTCAAAGTCAGAGATAAAGATATACGACTCGGCCTTTACTTCTATGAGTTTCCCCATTCAACAGGTCGTATGCCAACTTATGAGGGGCGGAGATCCAAAGAAAAATGACAAAATTGAACTAAAATTCATGGACTGTATATTTCAAAATAACAGTGACGATTGTGGGCTTTATGCTATCGCCAATGCGGTTGCTGAAGCATATGGCATCGACCCAACATCCCAAGAGTATAACAATGAATTAATGAGAGGACATTTAATTCATTGTTTAGAAAACGGCAAAACGTCTCCATTTCCGGCACAATCACGATCTAGTCAAAACCCGAATGGTATTCGATACTCGGCTTTTCTAAAAGTACACTGTTCGTGCCAGATGCCGGACGCTGGAAACTATGTTAATTGCGACAAATGTAATGATCTTTTCATCTCTCAGAGACATGATTAATTGAATGTTTCATTTTCAGTCACACAATTCAATATCTACACATAATTTCAGACTTACATATTGAATATTCGAATGACTGTTACCTCATTAATCTTTGCTTTTGATAGAACTATTTATAGTGAGGAAGACCGGAAGATGTTGTGTGTTATGCAGAGTTGTAAAGTGCAGAGACGCATGGCTGCTAAGAGAAGCAAATTTGGAAAATTTGCTTCCAAAAATGTCTTGTCCAAAGACACACATTACCCGAGTGGGTCTCGAACTCGCAACCACCGGACTACGAGTCTAGAGTGAGCTAACCACTGCGCCACTCCGGCTGCCATAACCGGATTTTTATTCGAGTTTCATGTTTTTTCAAAAAGATTGATTAATATGTCGCAAGAAATTAGGAATTGAATTCCTGTCGATATTTCATACAGGTGTGACACCTATTTGGAAAATGATAGCCGGATACCAATATCATTACGCATGCGCACATTATCGTCCGCGAAAGTCGAAAACAAAAACTTGGAAACAACAAAATAAGAAAAATAAAATAAATGGACAAAGAAGACACAAAATTATTACAAAGTAATTCATTCAAAACAAGCTTAAGCGCTCCTTTCTCCCGATGACATGTTATTCCAAGATTAGGAATGATTTCTTTCAAGCTAAGAAATCCCACTGAACTTTCGTCCCAATGTCATTTCATACCAAATAACTCAATTACTCAATAACTACTTTCTTCAGGCGTTCCTTTGAACGCATTTATTTTACATCGATTGGGAAGCAAGTTTCTTCAACTTATGTTAATCCCTCTCGATTGAGCTTCCTGGAAATCCACCACTACTCGCGCCGAATGTGTGGGCCAATGAGAAGCCTTGAACAACCCCCGCTACCGGGAATCGAACTCGGAACCTCTTAGTTGCTAGGCCGACGCTCTACCCCTCGACTACGGACACCACTTTACAGCCCTTTTCTTCAGAATGTAGGGCCAAAAACTATTGCATGTATTTTCCTTACTTTGATATTGAAAGATCAGTCTGCATGACATAGCCTCACTTTCATTTTTTCATCAAGAGTACTTCCTCGATCTTTATCGTTTTGGGATTGATTCGGTCGGCACAATCCCTTCAGTCAGTCAAAAACGTTGTCAGTCTTACAGTGCTGGCCTACACTCATTCGATGGAGGTGAAAGCTCCGGTCTTTTTCCTTAAAACATAACCAACTTTCAGCTTTAACCTGACATCCCGTGGTTTCGATAGCCTTATCTAAAACCAAGTTCATGTACATTTGCAAACTGATTTTATAAAATTCTGACCATCTCAATAGATTCAATAACCAAAGTTGTTAACAAAAAATAGGAAAACAAATTTTGTAAACAGACTAACAAAAAATACTTGCCAGAATATATATTCAAAGCATGTGATCTCGCGGCGTCAAGGTGATGCTCTCGTCATTTCGATAGGGCTTTGTTTTAGTCCCCATTTAAAGCACTAGGATGACCTAATAAAATCGCAATTTTTTTGATAGGGACTTGCTCAACCATGGAGAAAATCAAGCGTCTTGAAAACCTTGCCGGGTTGGAAAGAGGCTAGTCCTGTCAGGTTACTGTTATTCTGTGTAGCAAATCTTAAATTCTTCTAAGTCCCTATTCATGGTAAAGTGAGGCATAAACAATGACAAATAACTACATTATGTATATAACCACCTTAAAATTATTAAAATACTGATGTGTCAATCAAATTATGACAGTGAAACGTGTTTTTACTACAATTGGCAAGCCTGTCGGTCATCTTGCTTTTGTATAGGGTTGTTGGAAATTTGGTTGGATTTTTCATAAAACAAGGTAATTTTTTATTTCAAAATTATACTGAAGTGAAAAACAATTGATTTATCTTTCAATTCATACCATTTTTAGATCGAAATTTTGATTTCAAATGTAGTAGTTTGAGGGCTAAACCTCCGAAGTTTTCCGCACGGCGGAAGTGCTATAGACAAAATGGCGGAAATGATAAGACCTGGCATCACTTCAAAGATAAAATATGCCAGGGCTTATAGATAGGACTAGAAAGAGGCTTGGTTAAGGTTGAATGATTTTTAACCTGGCCTTGATTTTCTAGTTTCTGTTTTGTTTTCCAAAAATATTGTTTTTCGTGTAATGACCAGTTATCTCAAAATTTCTATGACCCAAGACTGTCTTTTCACAAAAGAATTCAGATGCAAATGGAATGATAATCAGATTGTAAGCACTTTTGAAAAACACAAGGCTATAGAATGCATGGAACCTATCGAAAGCATGAGAGGAAAGGATAATATCTCAAAGACTATGCCTGTTTATTAAAAGTGCATTGGTAGTTAGAAAGTTTAAATTACATTCTTTAAAGAAAGAGTTTTGTTTATGAATCTTAACGATGGATTTTTGAAATATTCTGCCTCAAAATTGGTATCCCATTACGATAAAGACCGAGGTGTACCCTCGATGAAAAAATGAAAGTGAGGCTATGACGTCACACCGACTGATTCTATACTGTACCATTTTTGAGGCAGAATATTTCAAAAAATCATCGTTTAAATTCAAAAATAAAACTCTAAAGAATGTGATTTAAACTTTCTAACAGCCAAAGTATTTGTAATAATCAGGAGTAGTCGTCGAGATATTAATGCTGAATGTTGGTAATGCCTTAACGAAAAAGACCGAAGCTTTCACCTCCTCCAAATGAGTGCAGGTGCGCTTTTTATGAATGACCATATTTTTGATTGGCTGAAGGGATTGTGCCGACCAAATCAATAGAATTAAAATATATGTGGGTTTGTTTTGGTACTTTGTCAGCTTACCTCAATGCGCTCATGGGAAAACGTAGTAATAAAAGTTTTGAACATTGATTAATCATGGTTGGCACAGGTCTTGAAAAACCCTTGAATTTGACCTTAGCCTTATAAAACCCTTGAAAATGGATGTGAGCCTTATGAAACCCTTGAAAAGCAAATCTGAGCCCTTAAAAACCCTTGAATTCTATATCTCTGTTGTTTTGTACGTACATTGTGAATCATTTTCAGGTGTCTTTTAAGTAGTTTTAACATACATGGAAAATTGTTTTTATGCAATCAGAAAATCATTTATAAAAAGACATAAATAGGAAAGGATGAACAATAAATGAATTGCTTATCTGCGAAGAAATTAAGAAGAAATAAAATCAGTATGGGAAGGTGTGTGTTCAACAAAAGTTGGTCAACAGATAAAAAAACAAAGCATGGGTCCGAGAATTTAAGTCGGACAAACTGATACATGAACCATCTTTGCGCTTAGATTAATGAATGTTAGTAGCCCTTGAATTTCAATGTTGAGTCCTTGAAAAGCCTTAAAAAACCCTTGAATTTTCTCATCAAAATTTTGTATGAACCATGTTAATGGTGGAAACCACAAATAAAAGGAAAAAATTCCAGAGGGAATGGGCCAATATTTGGACCCATTTTCTCAATAAAATGGTAAAAAAAACTTGAATAAGTATATTAATTTTGTTTTCTATTGTTGTAGATTATAAGAAGCAGAAGAAAAAAGCAGAGAGGAATGGAGACCTTAGAGGACAAGCAGAGGCCTGCAGGAATATTGGTGAAATATATTTTAGAAACGGTAAACTAGTCTAATTGTGACCCATCGCGCTAAAAGGGACCTTATTGGAGTGTGAAAAATATCGACCCTAGTCAGTCTGCGCAGTCCGCGCAGCCAGACTAGGGCCGACACTTTTCACTAGTATGTGATTTTCTAAATCCAGAATGTTCTCCCTATCTTACCATATGTTCATTTTTCGCATACGTGATCTGGTTGACCTGTGCTGGGTATGACAAGTCTGTCAAAATTTAGATTTTTGGAGTTCGGATAAGGTCCCTTTTAGCGTGATGGATCACAATTTTCTTGATATATTATTTGAGAAACATTTTGAAAATATTGAGGGAAAATGCTAAGGTGTAGAAAAATGTTACATGCATCATGTTTCTGATTCGCTGATAGGCATTTCCAAATCTACGCTTATTGCAACCAGGGATGGATTGAAATTAATGGTTGTAAACCCATTTGCCTAAGGCAACTTGGTTTTAGATTCATTGGACAAAAAAATTCTGAAAGTTGCTAGTCTATCTGGGTTAGTGGCCCCTGCAAGAGTATAATGTAATTGAAATATTAATCTTTTATAAATTTTGTTTAAGTTTTAAATCTTTATCATGAACTAATATGTTACAGAATCAAGGTTTGAAGTAAGTATCCATCCTAGTTCAACTTTTTACTCTGTCTATAAATGACTAAACATTGAATAGGAAAAGGATCTAAGGTATTTGTTGAATTACCCGAACCTCCCTGGATCAGCTACTGTACAGAGACTATTTGTAACTTGTCTTTAGAGGCCTTCTCCTAGGTGGGGCCACAGTTTTAGGGCAGTTGGTAGCGCATCTGCCTCTCACTCGAGAGGTCCAAGGTTCAATACCCAGCAGCGGCTAATACCCTTTATGACAAAAATGTCACCCATCAATGGTTTGAAGTCACGCACCTATGTAGGCAAGCAGCTGGAGGCTCGGTTCGGGTGTTGTGGTAGTACTGGTATGAGAAACACCAGTAATCCATGGTTAGGTGCTCCAGCCGCCACAATATTACCAAAGCAGTTGAAAACAGTTGAAAACAGCATAAAATGCCAATAAACTCAAAACCTTCTAGGCATCTTAGCAAGCCAAAGGTTCTACCTCCACTTTGTTCCTTACGAATGTTCGTAAGGAACAAAGTTGAGGTAGAAGCCTTGGCATGCGAAGATGTCCCCCAAGCTGATGCCTCTTTGGCCCATTTCGACTACTTTGTATTATTAACAATTTTACCATGTTATGATTGCAGAAGAGTTGGATGACGCCATTGAAGAATACAGAGGAGCTGTTATTGTGTGAGGCCCTAACCCATTACCAGACGACAAAATTTTCAACTGTTCCAATTTGAAAGGTGTTGGAGATGACAATTTCAAGTTGATTAAGTTTAGAAAAATCATACCATTTTGAATTAGAAAACATTGTGGAAAATGGAGAAATTGCTTGTCACAAGCAATTTCTTCATTTTCCATTATGTTTTCCCAAGCATTTCATTGAGGGGCGTGAAAAAGTTGCACTTTGTTGGAAATGTCCGACAGTCTTCACCATCCATGACTTGCTTTGTTTGAATTAGCCGAACCTCCGTGGATCTGCCACTGTACAGAAACAAGAACTGCTCATTATTCACAATCTTACCATGTTATATTTCACAGGGATAAAGACTAGCAGGGGCCCAGTTGTGTATGACCACTAGATTTTGGGCTGGGCCCCTGAGTGAATATTTAGAGAAAATACCCAATCCCTCATTGTTAAATATTGAATTTTGCTATTCTGGGCCCCTGAGTTAAAATCGTTAGTCTGTTTTCCTGTTTCAGAAGAGTTGGATGAGGCCATTGATGAATACAGAGAGGAGCTGTTATTGTGTGAGGCCTTAAACAATCCACTGAGTATTGCTCTGGCCAATAGAAACCTTGGAGAAATCTTTGCGAAGAAACAGTTGTTTGATAAAGCTGTGCCACTGCATAAGAGATATCTGGCTTTAGCAAGGTAATAACAGACTTCCCGAGTGTCAGTCATTCTGACAAGGTCTGAAAAACTGTCAATCTCTAGACTCGATTAAATCTTTCCCAAACAAGAACAGGATGTCCCTGATGGAGAGGGTGTCAGAGAACATAATTGAAGTAAAAGGAGAAAATGCTGATGATCAGCATTCAAAATGAATTTTGAATAAACTAACAATCATCAATAGTTTGGGCTTAAATGATACCTGCTGGACTTTCAGACAATTGGGGTGATAGAGAGCTGAAAAATGTCAGCCCGGCTATTATAAAATTATAATTGTCACTCAAACATGTCTGATGGACTGAAAAATTACAGAAAGTTAAATAGTATCAAGAATTAATTGCTTAAGTTACCTTTTATGACATAATGACACTTTTTTATGAGCCACAAGATACAGGCTTTGGAAAACATCCTTGAAGATAGAGAAAATGCTTGTGATGGCTAGTTTGAGTAGTTTCTTTATTTCTTGTAATGTTTTCTACCAATAAAGACCAAAAAAGTTAAATTTCATTCACTTGAAATAGTTGTCACCTGGGAAAGGAGCAAGTAAAGAATAATTTATTTATTTACTATTTATCAGAGAATGTGATAACAAGCTAGAAGAACAACGAGCCCTAGCTACTCTGGGCAGTACATATCTGGGTCAATGTGAGACAGAGGATACATGTAAAGGGAAGAGAGAGACATATAGACTGGCTAAGGGCTGTTTTATGGGAGGTTTAGAGGTTACTGAAGGGCTCCAGTCTACGCTCAAGGAGGTTGATTACATGGATATGAAAGGGAGACTTTATCAGAATCTAGGTAAACGTTATTCTCTCTGACCCATTTTCTTGAAGCCATTTCCAGACAGACTCATCCAAATTCAAAGATGTTGCAGACGACAATGTCAAGTGAATGAAATTCAAAGTTTCTGGGCTGAAAATATTGTGGGAAATGAAGAAATTGCTTGTCACAAGCAAATTCTTCATTTTCCACAATGTTTTATCTAGGCTATATCTCATAGGGTGTCAAAAGGCAAGAGAGAGACATAGAGACTGGCTAAGGGCTGCTTTATGGGAGGGCTAGAGGTCACTGAGGGGCTCCAGTCTAAGCTGAAGGAGGTGGATTATATGGACATGAAAGGCAGACTTTATCAGAATCTAGGTAAACTTTGAACATTTTTATGCTCCCCGAAAAAATTTCGGGGGAGCATATAGTCGCCATGCTGTCCGTCCGTCCATCCCTGTGTCCGTCCGTCCACAGCCAGATCTCAGCAACCCTTGGGCCAAATTCAATGAAACTTCACATGTGGGCTCCCTGGGATAATCCCTAGGAACTTTTTTCTCCATTTCTCAATTTGAGGCTGCGTCATGGAAAAAGGGGCCTTAATGTAAAAATTAGTTTTTTCTCTAATTTCTCTTCATCTAAAGGGCAGAATTTAATGAAATTTTGTAATTTTGTATTTTGTGAGATGTTCTAGACCATATTCTATAAATAATGTGTGTACAAAAAATCTGTCATGGGAAAAGGGGGCTTAATGTATAATAGTTTTTATTTTGTGACAAACACTTATTCGGGGAGCATAATCCGTCTATGACGGCTCTTGTTTCGTGCTGATCCATGATCATTTAGCGGATGCACAGGCCTAGATCAGCCTGTACATGTTCGTCTTAATTTTGGAATCCGATTATTATAATGTTCAGTCTGATCTTGTTTCTTACAAAGCTTACCTATCAGGGTAGATAGTGCAATCTGTTGTAAAATATGACTATTACTTACCTTTAAAGTATCGCTTTGTGTCACTTTAATTCATCATTGAAAGTAAAATGATTATAAGGATCTCAAAAGTCACCAAGCAGACATTTGATAAAATAATTTTAAAATTCTTACGAAACTTTGAAAATATTATGAATTTGAAAATAATTGAGAACATAGTTGATAGACCAAGTTAGAAATTGAAGATTTCTTTTAAAAAAATATTCATCATGTTACATGAAGTTGGGAATCTGTTTTTTGAGCAGGTTTGTTGTATGATGAAATGAATGAACCAGAAACCAGCAGCAAGTACTTCCAGCAGGCTTTAGCCATAAATGGGTATGTACTATTTGAATTTGAATTGATTAAAATCCCATAAACAATATACTATGCTATATTGTCCCTTTCCCAAAAAAGGCCTGGACCTGTATTCACCAATGTTTCTAAATTAATTTTCTAAAGTAAAATTATGTACCAACCAATCAGAGTAGCTGATAGAAACACAGACAAATTTATCGGTCACTTTGGTTGGTTTTATTGTAATTTTACTTTAGAAAATCAATTTAGAAACGTTGGTGAATGTGGGCCCTGGTTTTGATGTCATTGATGGAACAGGCTTGGGAAGACATTGAGGCAAAAGAAGAGAATGATGGTGATGATCAGCATGTTCTCCACTTGCCTCAATGTTTTCTGTGTTGTACTATTCACAAAATTCACCTTTGGCTCCATTAATAGTTAAACACTTATTTTTTTGCCTGCAGCAGCTTTCAAATATTTTTGAAATTGCTTTTCTTTAAGTTTTATTGTGATGTAATGATCATATTAGACATTTATATTCAGCTAATACAAAAATCTAGGATTGCATTTCCTTAATTAATACACAGTGATTTTGTTACAAATTTATGCGGAAGAGTCCTGGGACCCACTAGTTCCCAAAACAATGAGTCCAATATTGAAACATAGAAGTCTTTGAGAGGCAATGTCGATTACACATTGAAAATGTTAGCATTCTGGGACTCACTGAATATTTTTCAATGAGTCCTGAGAAAAAAATGTGAGTCAGGGACTCGGGACTCGCAGGTAACAAAATCCCTGAATACATTATGTTGATATTCCAGGAAATATAATCTGACAGAGAACTTGTTTATGTGTCAGAGCAGCGTGATCAGCGTCTATCAGAAATACAACAAAACAGACGAGGCCAGGAAGTATGCAGATCTCTGTCTGGAGACGGCCAAAAAGATGAGGGTGAAGGAAAATGAAGCGCTTGCATTAATGTCAAAAGCAATGGTATGTTGTTAGTTTTTATACGCCGCCGGAGGCGGACGTATATTGGCGTCATCTTCTCCGTCTGTCCGTCCGTCCGTCCGTCCATCCGTCCATCCGTCCATCCGTCCGTCCGTACGTACGTCCACTTTTCTTGTCAACGCAACTCCTCCTAAGTTTCTGGCTGGATCTTCTTGAAACTTGGTCAATGTTATCACCTCAATTGGTAGATGTGCATGAAGGAAGGATTTTATGGTTCGTTGATTTTTGCCTGAGTTATGCCCCTTAAAAACTTAGTCTCTGGGGCTTATTGAAATTGCAGCCTTGTCAACGCAACTCCTCCTAAGTTTCTGGCTGGATCTTCTTGAAACTTGGTCAATGTTATCACCTCAATTGGTAGATGTGCATGAAGGAAGGATTTTATGGTTCGTCGATTTTTGCCTGAGTTACGCCCCTTAAAAACTTAGTCTCTGGGGCTTATTGAAATTGCAGGCTTGTCAACGCAACTCCTCCTAAGTTTCTGGCTGGATCTTCTTGAAACTTGGTCAATGTTATCACCTCAATTGGTAGATGTGCATGAAGGAAGGATTTTATGGTTCGTCGATTTTTGCCTGAGTTACGCCCCTTAAAAACTTAAGTCTCTGGGGCTTATTGAAATTGCAGGCTTGTCAACACAACTCCTCCTAAGTTTCTGACTGGATCTTAATGAAACTTGGTCAATGTTATCACCTCAATTGGTAGATGTGCATGAAGGAAGGAATCTATGGTTCGTTGATTTTTGCCTGAGTTATGCCCCTTAAAAACTTAGTCTCTGGGGCTTATTGAAATTGCAGGCTTGTCAACACAACTCCTCCTAAGTTTCTGGCTGGATCTTAATGAAACTTGGTGGATGTTATCACCTCAATTGGTAGATGTGCATGAAGGAAGGATTTCATGGTTCATTGATTTTTGCCAGAATTATGCCCCCTTCAATCTTAGTCTCTGGGGCTTAATGATATTTCAGCCTCGTGAATGCAATTCCTCCCAGGTTTTTCACTGGATATTTATAAAAACCTTTTTGTGAACACAATTTTTTAAAGGTTTTTCAGTGAATATTTATAAATCCTTGTCAATGTCATTTTTTTGTCTCAAGTTTTATAAGTGGCGGCGTATATTGTGACGATGGCACTCTTGTTGTTAAAATGAAAATTCACCCTTGTAATAGTTATATAACCAAAATGGCAAAGATTTAGCCTGTTCTGGTTTGGAAACTCAGAGCTGCTGCAGATGACGAACTTGGTATTTGATCAAGACAAAATTTATGTGTAGTACAATATACATTGTAGCACACAAAATATTGAGGCAAAAGTAGAAAATGTTGGTTATCAACATTTTCTTCTTTTGCCTGAATGTTTTCTCGAGCAATAAGAAATACAACAAGACAGACGAGGCTAGGAAGTATGCAGATCTCTGTCTAGAGACGGCCAAAAAGATGAAAGTCAAGGAAAATGAAGCACTGGCTTTAATGTCTAAAGCTATGGTATGTTTTTATTTTTTGGTTGAAGGGTCTTTCTTTTAGTATTTAACCCTTTCCCAAACAGCTTAGTCCAAACTCAAGTGTTGCAGAGGACAATTTCCATTGGACAGAATTTAATTTTTGGTCTTTCTTGGTAGAAAACATTGTGGGAAATGAAGAAATTACTTGTCACTGGTCAATGCTCCTTTTGCTCTAACAATATTTAGAGATTATTACACGGCAGATGAGGGCCGGAGAGTGATATCGGCCCGCAACCTTGATATCTGCCCCGAGGTCTTTAGACCAAGGGAAGATATCGAGGTAAGGGTCAATATCACTCTCCGGCCCGAATCTGCCGTGTAATAATCTGTATATTGCATTCTTTTTGTAACAAAAAACTTATTTCGATGAATAAATATTACCTTTAAATAAAATTTCCGCAGATAATTCAGTTGAAATAAACTCAATATCATTCATTTATTAAATAAGTCGAACTTGAAGTGAAGACAGAGAACGTTACGACGGCAGCCATTTTTGTAAACAACATTGCGCTTTTCTGACGTCATTGACGTTTTTCGTCACGGAAAGGCACGTGCAAAAGATCTGTGCCTATAGTTTTTGGAATAAATTCCTTAGCATTCACGTGGATATAGCTTTTTCGGCCCGCCCGATATCTGACCGATTCTGGCCGAAAATGTTACTATTTATAGTAACAGAATGTAATATGGAAGAGTATTAGAGTTATAGAATACATGTATCACCAATTTTGAAGGTCTTAATGTCCTATTTATATGTACTTTACAAACACAGATTTAATTTTTTCAAGATGTTGAGAAAATCCAAGTTGTGGAAATATTTACAATACAGGTTCTAGTGAATCAGAGAGAATATCATGAATCCAGACATTTGTTGAAGAAGGCCTACAAACTTGGTACATCATCACAGAAAGATGCATGTAAAAGGTCGTACAGAAGTGGTGAGTGTTTAACCCCTATTTACTTTTTTCCCAAAACAGCAAACATTTAGAGTAGACTGGTCCTGTATTTGTATGTTGATGAAAATAAGATATTTGTACAATATAAAAAACAGAAAGATTTGGGCAAAAGGAGAAAATGCTGACTCTCAGCATTTTCTTCTTTTGTCTTGATGTTTTCTTAAGATTTACCAGTTAGGGACGTCAAAAGCAAGTCTTGGTTTGGAAAGTGTTAAGTAAACATTACTTAAAAGGGCTTCAAAAAATTTCAGTGGGAACATATTGATGGTCCAGACCAAAACTATTGTACATACTATTTCATACATGTACTGTAATGTTCTTAACATTTTCACCAGCACTATTTTTTTTATTAGGCTGCTCTTCTTTTTGATAATTAGGAAAAGGCATTTAAAAAATTCTAAGGTGATAATGTACAGCTGAGAGCTTAGTTTGTTTACCTAGATCTTGATTGTTTTGCCAATAATTGGTGTTGACTATTTGATTTCAGTGAAAACTATACACAAAGGTGCAGATGCTCTTTCAAGCAATACAGACACAAAACCGTGTACACAAATCCAATGGTTAGACAAGATGGGGGACTCTGCAGCTGAACTTGGTTTATATAAACTGGCCATTGAGTTTTATCAGAAATTGGTAAGGATGGCAAACTGGGTCACCGTCAAATTTCAAGTCCTTAGTTGTTAACCATGAATGGACATTTTGTAAATTGAAATAATTGGAAGAAAATTATAAGAGCTTGTTGTTTGTTTTAATTTTAATGTCCAAGCTAAATATAACATTGAATGAATTTTCTTTTAACTTTTTATTTTATTCTCAGACAACAGTTTAAATCAAGTTTCTATATTCCAAAGATAAAAGGGACAGTTCATATTTTTTTTTTTGCCACAATTCTATTTTCCATGTTAAGCCACCTATCAAGCAAGTTTTGGAATTTCAAACTTTGCATATGATCTTTTCTACTCCAAATGTTTCATTAAATTGAAAATGTGATTTTTTTTCAATTCGGACAAGCTTAAAATTTTTATGCTCCTCGAAGGGAGAGCATATAGTCGCCGCTTTGTCTGTCCGTCCTGTCCGTCCGTCATTCCGTCCGTCCGTCCGAAGTGATTTCTCCATTACCCTTGGGCCAAATCAAATGAAACTTATCATGTGAACTCCCTATGACATAATGCCGTTGTACTTTTCCTGGTTTTTGGATTTGAGGCCTCGTCATGGGAAAAGGGGTCTTAAGGTAAAATACAGTTTTTCTCTAATTTCTCCTAGTCTAATGGTCAGAATTTGATGAAATTTCATATTTGAGTAGCAAATCAGATGCCCTTGACAATAAAGTGCTCTCTATGGCATACATTTATTGTGACAATGCCTTATTCGGGGAGCATTGTCCGTCTCTGATGGCCCTTGTGATGTTTGGTAATGAGTTAAACAAGTCTTAGTTTTGGTATTTTTAAAGGTGATTTACAATATACAATGCCTTTGTTTCAGCTTCAAGCATCCAAAGAGAACATGAAATCCAACCAAGACTTAGCCAAAATCCATGTCTCTCTGGCGATGACTTGCAAAGATGACAAACAGTTTACCAGGGCTATAGACCATTATAAAGAAGAGATAAAGTGTTACACAGAACATGAGCAAGATCAGGTAGTGTCTTTATCCTATTATCAAACAACAAGATTTATGCCTATTCCAAAGTCAAACCAAGATTTAACCAAAGTGCATGTATCTCTGGCTATGACGTGTAAAGATGATAAACAGTTTACCAAGGCTATAGAGCATTATCAAGAAAAAATAAATTGTTATACTGAAGAGAAGCAAGATCAGGTAGTGTCTTTAACCCATTCCCACATAATGACATCTTTTTACGCCCTGTTGGAAAACATTGTGGAAAATGAAGAAATTGCTTGTGATAAGCAATTTCTTCATTTCCCACAATGTTTTCTACCCCAAATGACTTAAAAAAATGAAATTCCTTTCACTTGAAATTGTTGTCTGCAAAATTTAGCTTACTTGTATGTTTCTCTGGCTATGACCTATACAGATGATAAACAGTTTACCAAGGCTATAGAGCATTATCAAGAGAAAATGAATTGTTATACTGAAGAGAAGCAAGATCAGGTAGTGTCTTTAAACCCTTCTCATATAATGACACCTTTTTATACTTACAAGATAAAGGCTTTTGAGAACATTGTGGAAAATGAAGAAATTGCAATTCAGAGCTACAGATGCGAAGGGATACTGACTTTTAAAAGAGGACTATTTTTCTTATTGTTCATCAGAGCTGAAATTGTGAGTACTTATTTTAATCATCTCACCGAGACGATTCATATGAGTACCCACAACATAGGTTTTGGATCTGAAATAACAAAGTAAGAATATTTTTAACCTCCACCCCTCACCCTTATCTTTATACCCCCCACAACAAAGTTATGGGGGGTATACTGGATTCAGGTTGGCCGTCTGTCCGTCCGTGGACATATTTTTGTGTCCTCTTCTCCTCCCACAGTTTTTGACCAATTTTGCTGAAATTTTAGCAGGATGTTTCCTATCATATGAAGTTGTGCACCTGCAATTTTCATCTTGATCCAGGCAGTAGTTTCAGAGTTATGCCACTTTGAACTTTAAAAAATTTTCAGTGACAACGCGCTAGTGGGGGGTATTTGTCCGCTTTGCGACAGTTCTAGTTTATTCTGTATCTGTTCATTATTTTACAGGTTTGTAAGTCATGGATGAACATTGGAGCTATAGAGGAGATGAAATATGAAGGTTTTGAGAAACCTAAAGAATCATATCAGAGAGCCTATAATGCTGCTAGACATGCTAAGAAAGGAAAACTGATGGTTTGTGAATTGAATTTGTTCCATGTAAACAGTTTCCGGGTTAAAAACATTTAGTTGACGAAATTCAAAGGGTCTGCTAAGTTCAATCTAATGTTGCTGATAATGAAAAAATTATAAATTCATTCTTTGGTCAGCAGAATATATCCAATGTCATCATTTTCTTCTGTTCTGAAATGGTTTGTAAACTTATTTCATGGGGGGGGGGGGGCTTTTCTGGTCACCTGGGTGTTGCCGTTGCCTTTGGTTAATTTGCAAGTCATATCTTTGTTTCTGCTATTGTTTTGTAGCAGGGCATATGCTTCTGTGACCATAATATAAGCCTTTCGACAAAGATTAATTGCATTGACATTTAATTTAATTGAAATTTATCCCTTTTTATATGCCCGTCGAAGAGGGGACGTATTATGGGATCACCCGTGGCGTCCGGGCGTTTAGGCGGTGTCCACTGTTTTGTCCGGAGCATAACTCTGTTACCTTAAGTCTGATTGATTTGAAACTTGGCAGTTATATTCTTCTCATCATTACGGAATGCAGTGCACAAGAACCATAACTCTACCTGGCTTATTGCCCTTTGTTGTTTTTCATAAGCAGTGTAACGGGCGTATCTATTGACAGTTTGACACCTTGTTTGGACTTGATCTCATTACTATTCATCTTTGCAGATAGTTGCTTTAGAAAACCTGATTGCCTTATTCAAGAACCATAACCAGGAAGAATTACTAACACAGGCTCAAGATAAACTTCCCTACATTCGGTCTAAATACCAGCTGACTGACGGAGAAATAGAGGAAGAGAGTCAGAGTGAAGATATAGATGAAGAAGTAACAGAGGATTCTGTCAGTGAGATGTCTGATTTAACTGAATCTGGTATGTTTGATACTTTCCTAAACAAGACCAAAATAAGGCCTCTATTATCAACGATCTTGCTACCAAGTTGGACGAAAAGCTTAATGGAGAATTTGTCGTACGGTCATTGACAATATGAACCCATGGTCCTGACATCCCTATGAGAAAAGGCTGGGGAAAATATTAAGGCAAAAGAAGAAAATGCTGAGAACCAGCATTTTCTCCTTTTGTCTCAATATTTCTCAGCCAACATTTTCTTCTCTTGCCTCAATGTTTCCCTGTACCTTCAGTCTAAATATCAGCTGACTGAGGGAGAGATAGAAAAAATTCAAAGTGAAAAAATACATGAAGAATAACAAAAAAACTCTGTTGGTGAGATGTCTGACTCTGATTTATTGAATCGGTGAGTTTAAATATGAGTAAGTTCTCAAATCTGCATCCACATCACGGCTGGGCACGTGTAAAACTGCGGATCAGTACAGTATATTTTTGGATGCAATATGGATGTTGAATTGTATGTAATCTGGCCTTTTGATTATTTTAGGCCTAGATCTATTGGGTCTTAGGTGCACAATTGAATATGGTTGAACCATTAATACATAAGGCACAGTTCATCATGATGTACGTAGCTATTGTGGTTGCTTTTTGTCCGTCGTCCGTCCGTCTGTCCGTCTGTTCACAATTTGTTGTTACCACTCTAGCATCTACAAATATTGACCAATCTTGACCAAACTTGGTCAAAACATGTATGACCATAAGTTCTCGGACAAGTTCGATTTTGGGTCAGATCGGATCAGGAAGTCCGGAGTTATGTGCCCTTGAACGTCAAAAATAGCTAGTTTAGACTTTGTTACCACTCTACTATCTACAAATATTGACCAATCTTGACCAAACTTGGTCAAAACATGTATGACCATAAGTTCTGGGACGAGTTCAATTTTGGGTCAGATCGGATCAGGAAGTCCGGAGTTATGTGCCCTTGAACGTCAAAAATAGCTAGTTTAGACTTTGTTACCACTCTAGTATCTACAAATATTGACCAATCTTGACCAAACTTGGTCAAAACATGTATGACCATAAGTTCTCAGACAAGTTCGATTTTGGGTCAGATCGGATCAGGAACTCCGGAGTTATGTGCCCTTGAACGTCAAAAATAGCTAGTTTAGACTTTGTTACCACTCTAGCATCTACAAGTATTGACCAATCTTGACCAAACTTGGTCAATAGATGTATGACCATAGGTTCTCGGATGAGATTGATTTTGAGTCAGATCGAACAAGGAAGTCGGGAGTTATGTGCCCTTGAACGTCAAAAATTGCTAGTTTTGACTTTGTTACCACTCTAGTACCTACAAATATCTACCAATCTTAAGCAAACCTAGTCAAGACATGTATGACCATAAGTTCTCGGATGAGTTTGATTTTGAGTCAGATCGGACTAGGAAGTCCGGAGTTATGTGCCCTTGAATGTCAAAAATGGCTAGTTTTGACTTTGTTACCACTCTAGCATCTACAAATATTGACTAGTCAAGACAAAACTTTGCCTCAATGTTGGTTACTATAATATCTTGGATGAGTTCGATTTCCAGTGTGATAGGAGCAGAAAGTCTGGAGTTATGTGCCCTTGAATTTGACAAAATTACTGTTTTCGACTTTGTTTACACTGTAGCATCTACATATATTGACCAATCAAGACAAAACTTGGCCACAATGTTGGTGACCATAAGATCCTTGATGAGTTAAATTTTCAGCTTGATTTGACCAGAAGAACAAGAGTTATTGGCCCTTTTATTTAATGAAATTACCGTTTTCGACTTTATTTTCCCTCTAACAAACACAAATATAGACCAATCAAGACACCACTTGGTCGCAATCTTGGTGACCTTAAGATCTTATATGTTTTAATTTGTCAGATTGATTTGACTAAAAAAAAAACAGAGTTGTATGCCCTTGACGGTTACAAAATTGCAGTTTTCGACTTTGTTTTCTCTCAAACAGCAATAAATATTAACCAATAAAAAAAACTTGAACATAATGTTGATGAGAATATCTTTATCAGAATAGAGTTATGTGCCCTTGACTGTGACAAAATTGTTGTTTTCTTCCACAAGTTTGTTTTTACTGTAACAGCTACAAATATTTATCATTCAAGATTATGAAAGCAGTTTTCAGCTGGATCATAATCTCGCGTCTTGAATTATGTGCTCTTGAACTTGACAACATTATGACTTTCATTCTATCTAAGGTGCAGGTGAGCGATTAAGGACCATCATGGTCCTCTTGTTTTTCAAAAACTTGTAACCAAAGCCGCGTGCGATTTAGGCCAAAATTGGTCTTCCGGAAGAAGAAGACCATAAATTCTGTTCGTTTTAGCTCTTATGAAATCAGAAGAGTCACGTGACAAGCACTTCCGACTAAATCGAACGGGCATCTTCTGTTTCTGGAAGCTCTTCTAGCTCTTCCATTTTTGAGCAGAAGACGGAAGATGTCACGTGGTCGGCAACATGAGAGCGTCTTTAGTTACAAAGTACAGATTTTCTCAATTACTGTAAATTGCTTGTTTACAGCTAGTTAGTATTAGTTTTGGGATCAAAACGAGAACAAAACTTGTGCTTTTGAAAAAGAAGTGCCTTTATCAGTACAACGTAGTAGTATCAGGAAGGGCATCCAGTCTACCGAATTGGAGCTGGCCATTCTAATATCCTCCTTTTTGAAGAGCTTTTCGATAGAAAAGCTACTTCCGTTTTCAAGACATGTTCGATTTATTTTTGGCCTTCTGTCTTCTGCTTGTCTTCTATCACGTGACTTAGTCTCTTCTATGACGTGTTCTTCTGGAAGAGGAAGATGTTATATCGCACACACCTCATAGCTTTAAACAAACTGTGGTTATGAGGTGTTAGAAGAAACGTGACAACTTATTAACTGTGGTCATGCTGATCCAGCAATATTCTGCTCGCTTTGGCAGGCAGAACAGAACAAGACCCGCCTGCACATTTGTGCAGTCTGGCCTTGTTCTATACTGCCTGCTTCTTAAGATTTAGCATGACAAGGGCTAAAAATTAAATTGTTTTATTTGCAGAAGATGACGAGGTCCCTGGCGGCACAGTGTTAATGAAAACATCCAAAGTTGGTCGGACTACCAAAACCAAAAAAATGAAGGTATTTATTACTGTGAATTTCGATCAGCAAAATTAATAGCACAAGACTTTTTCATCAATTTATTAGAAATGACCCATGTCAGTTGTCATGCTGAATTTAAGAGATGTAAATAATGTAGAATAAGACTAGGTGGCAATTATGTGCAAGCCCATCTTATTTTGTGTTGTCTGCCTAAGTGGTCTAAAAGCAGTATGCATAAATGCAAGTTTTTCGGTAGAAAATACTTAGATTACACATACCATTATAGTATTGTTTGTACAGGTATATGGTAATTATTTACAAATGTCTATAGCGGACAAGGGGCCTCGGCCTTAGCGCAGTTGGTAGCGCATCTGCCTCTCATTCTAGAGGTCCCGGGTTCTATACCCGGCTGTGGCAAATACCCTTTCTGACAAAATGGTCACCCACCAATGGGTTTGAAATCATTAACCAAAGTGGGCGAGCAGCTGGAGGTTCGGTAAGGGTGTTGTGGTAGTACTGGTTTGAGAAACAACATGAATCCATGGGTAGGTGCTCCAGCCACCTGGCAGTTGAAAATGGCGTAAAAATACCCCAATAAACTCAAACTAAAGCGGGCGAGAATTGACCTGGCAGAGCATTCCATTCGAATAGCATGGGCTGCTCTGCCATGTCATTTATCGTGAGGTATAACTTTAACAAGCTTTGAATATCATTCTGTTTCATTTTTCAGAGAAATTTAAAAGGAGAAACACCTCTGCATGTAGCATGTATAGATGGAAAACTTCAGGAGGTCAGGAAACTTATCAGTCAGGTTGGTCAAAATTACAGCTACAGGGGCTGTGCTCAGGGATGAGCCAAATTATCAAAAATCATTTTCAAAACTTCTTAGCATTTATGCACTACATACAGGTTTGAACTTAATAGGGATTGATTTTATCTGTTTAACCGAGACATAATTTTGGACAAACATTAGTATTTTGTAGGTGTTGTTATAAAATCTTGAAACTACGGCTTGATTCAAGCGGTAGTTACAAGCTTTTATAACAACACCGACAGTTTATCAAAACATAACAGTAAACTCTGTCTTTGTTTAGCGCAATTTTCATTTTGTTTGTTGCATAAAACATTTAACCCATTACCAGATGGCATAATTTTTGACTCGTCTAAATTCAAAAATGTTGCAAATTACAATTCCAAGTGAATGTAATTTACAGTTTTTGCCCTTTCTGGATAGAAAACACTGAGGGCAATGAAGAAATTGCTTGTTACAACTTTTTGCAATTTTTCCCCAAAGCATCATTGGTCCTGTCATCTTGCATTTAGTCATAGGATGATCTTGAAACATGAAAGGCTCAAATTCTCTAGGGGCCCTTTTTCCATATCCAGGCACATGTGTTTTTTATCAATAGAGAAGAAATTAATATTACCATTTATCCATCTAGGGACATCCGTTGAATGTTCAGGTCTATGGAGGCTGGACACCACTACATGAAGCCTCAAACTTAAATGTTTAATTCCCAGGTCAACCCATGGTCAAATGCAGTAACTTGTACATTTACCGCAGACAAAGAAGAAGCCACTAAAGAACAACATGGATCTAGATCAGACTGTGCCTTTGCACAGTCTGATCTGGATCCATGTTGGTCTCAAATGTCTTAAGGGACCTTTTTCCAGATCCCAGCTCAAATTTATTAATTTATTGATCACAAAAGAGAAATGATATTTATTTCATCTAGGGACATCCAGTGAACGTTCAGGACTACGGAGGCTGGACTCCACTTCATGAAGCCTCAAACCATGGACACACAGAGATTGTTAATTTCCAGATCAGCCCATGGTCAAATGCAGTTACTTACAGTTACCACAGAAAATGCAGAAGTCATAAGAGAGCAACATGGATCTAGATCAGACTGTGCATATGCACAGGCTGATCTGGATCCATGTTGGTCTCAAATGCATAAAGGGACCTTTTTCCAGATCCCAGATTTTATTGATCACACACAAAAAAGATATTTATTCCGTTTAGGGACATCCAGTTAATGTACAGGACTATGGAGGCTGGACTCCACTTCACGAAGCCTCAAACCACGGACACACTGAGATCGTGAAGCTTCTTATAGAGAGTGGTGTGGACGTTAACAACCGCGGTGGACCAGAATGTGGCGGCCTCACACCACTAATGGATGCGGCCAGTAATGGGGAAATTGAATGTGTGGAGTTGATGTTAGCCAGGGGAGCTAATATAATAGCTAAAGATGATGAAGTATGTAGAGTAATGGTCTTAACTCTTGCCTAAAGTGTCAAATTTGAAGGAGATCCAATTTAAAAGGAGTTGCAGATGACAAATATAATTGATGTCAGAAGTATGAAATGGGTATGTTTTAGCAAAGAAAATATTGAGGCAAAATTAGGAAAAGTTGGTTATCAGCATTTTTCTCTTTTGCTTCAATGTTTTCTCAAGCTTCTTCTATCGGGTACTTTAAACCAATCTTGCATAATGACACCTTTTGACGCCCAATAGGATAAAGGCTTTGGAAATCATAGTGGAAAATGAAGAAATTGCTTGTCGTTTTGCTGTCTGGTAATTGGTTAAGACTTACAATTTGATAGCCACTGCAGATGATAAAGTTTGTAGTGATAAAGAAAGGTCTTCTTTATTATGATTGCACAGAAAATATTAAGCCAAAAGGAGAGAATGTTGAAAATTAATCATCTAATTAACAGCATTTTCTAAGCTTTATCTGTTAGATATGTCAAAACCATGTCTTGTTTCGGAAAGGGTTAGACTTAACTATTGCCATGCCTGAATATTGTCACACATACCAGTTGATTCTATTAAGAACTAATTTTGTTTTGATTTTTGAAGTTCAGTCAGTATATAATGAAAATCTTTAGTGTAACCGGTAGTGTAAGAAAATTGCTGACTAAACTTCCAAAAATTTATTTCGAGGCAGGATCTGGAAAAGGGCCCTTAAGGCTTTTAAGACCAACATGGTTCCAGATCAGTGTGTGTATACATGCAGTCTGAACAGGAATCATATTCTCCAATAGCTTGTAATGGTCTTTTGCAATCATATGAGAGTAACATGGATCCAGGTCAGACTGCACCTAGGCACAGGCTGATCTTGAAATACTGCTGTCTCAAATGCTATAAGGTAAGTTTTTCCAGATCCCAGCTTTATTTTCTATGTAAATGGCAGTCAATGTTGCCCTGTCCTTAGGAAATATTGTACCGAATAGCACTTTATTTCTGCGGGGTCCAAATTCTGCGGTTTTTCCAGAAATCAGGCGGGTTAAATTTCTGCGGAACATATTTCTGCAGTCTCTCATTTTGCAAAATCAAAGATTTTATTTCTGCGCTATCAAATCAGTTTTAGTCAGTATCAGCCATAGTTTGAAAGACGATACTTACCAAATATTCTAATTATTCCGTTAGGGTAAAGGGATAATCCCACTCATTTACCAGTATCTATAAAGGTGTTATGGGAAACAATGCCATATACAGATAGATGTGAAAAGAAAGACGTGTCAAACTGTTACCAATCAGTCAAACTTGTTAAATTTTTGTTTATTGATGAACTAAAATGTCTTATCTACACATAACTTAAAGCCGTAGTTACACCATTTTTGAATAGGAAAGCACTCCATTGTTATGATATTGTTCTTTCCATCGGGTGGTAAAAGTTGTCCATGTACTGACTAAAATTACAGACAACAACCTCTACATTCAGGATTAATATTCTGCGGATTTTCTTTCTGCGGTGCCGTCCACGACCGCAGAAATAAAGTCCCCGCAGAAATAAAGTGCTATATGGTATATTACATGTAGTATTATCAATTAATCTTAAAGCCATTATTTTCTTAATGTTCATAATGTTTATATTTACAGAACAAGACTGTTCTTGATCATTTCAATGAATACATTGAAAGAAATCAAGACGAGTTAAACCATTCAGAGAGGAATCAGTGTGTCAGGCTAGCAGAAAGGTTGAAAGATAAACTACCAAACCATAAAGGTAACTTTGTAGTTTAATTCTCAAGTTTACTTTAATAATTATTGATTATCGCAATGTAAAATTTGATGGTGTTATAAATCCTCATGAAGTATGACATGTGTTGTCTTTATGCAGGTAGATCATGGATGGAGTGACCTCTCCAAGTGCAAACTTGGGCAAGTCAGGGCTCGAATTTCCACTAGCATACTGGCAATTTGCAAGTTAAAATTCAAAATTGCTAGTGATTCTATTTCACACTACTGGTAAATATTTTTGGAGAGTGGAAAAATATAATTGCCTACCCACAAGTTTTATCAATGCAGCCTTAAAAGGCTTACAAAACAAATTGAAATTCCAAATATTGACTAACTGTACTAGTTTCTGGACAGGTCCTTTATAAGAACAATTGTATTATTCTTTTAGTTTTCAAAATGAAAACCTTTGTAATATACAAAACCAGATTTTGAGTGAATTTGCCTTTTTGCTAGTGGTTTGAAAAGCCACTAGCAAAGAGTAGCAAGTCATATTTTAGGGAAACTCTGGCCCTGCAAGTGGTATGGAGATCTTTGTTTGCCCAATTCCCAGGATCATCCTGGAATAGGTGACAATATCCAACAGAGAAGCAGGCCAATACAGTCAATAACATTTAGGCTGAAGGAGTGGTTGAGAAGTGTTTAAATTAATGCTAAACAATCCACATGACAGGACTTCCTCTGGATTTTTTTGTCGAGGTTTGCTCCCGTAGCCTATGATCATTCAAGGCCAACCTACAATGTAGCAGGAGACTCATGAAGGAGGAGGAACTTTATTCTCCTGTACAGAAATCAAGTGTCTGCCAACGCACTTGATTTATTGTGTGGCTTTTATATTTACATCAGGATACCTTGTGGCAAACCTGTTTTGTGATATAAAGATAGTCAGTCAAAGACAAGTATCAAGGGCTTAGTTACCAAACTGTAGTTGTAGTAATATATATTCTTCTATATTTTATCAAAACAAGTTTAGGGTTACAAACAAGCATTTTCTGTAGAAAGGATTAATGGATATTTTAACCCATTACTGCACAGTGACACTTTTTGACTACCAATTTTTCATAATTACATATTTTCAGCTCCTCCAAAGAAAATGCACAGTCAAAAGAAGGCCTTGATACCAGAGTCTGAGGTTGTTGGATTGTCCGGTGGTAGAAAACGGTCAAGAAATGACATCATTAATGATTACTCTAGTGACAGTGATGATGGTCTGACTGCAGACAGAAGGAGGTAATGTTTTTTTCCTTTGTACACAATAACGTTGGTAAAAGCAGAAACTGAATTGGTGACATGATCGTCAGTAGTTCTTTGGTGACTTTTTCATAAAGTGTTCTTGAATTTTTAATTTGCCAAAAAATGGGGCGCAGCAAAGGAGGCTAGCTTATCAAATAAGAGAAACCATGAGATAATTCATTAGAAGTTTATCCTCCGTAACTTTTTGGTCAATATGGACCAAACTTTGCAGGAATGTTTCCAGGATCAAAATTTGTATGTAACATTAAATTTTTGATTCACAAAAAATGGGGGTTTGGCAGGGTGGGCATTATCAGACTTAGAGAAAACACAAGATTATTCTTTAAAAATTATCTATTTGGCCAACTTTGACCAAACTCGGTAGGAATGTTTCTTTTGTGACCTTTTTCTAAACTTATTAATGAAAGTTTTGTTAGCCAAAAGATGAGGGCGTAGTAGTGCTGATATTATGAGAGTAAGAGACTAGTTTGATGTGAAGAAGAAAAAAGTCAGGTCAGTGATTTTGGGCCATTCTGAAACTCTTGTCTCCTTTTGCCTCAATATTTCCTCTGCTTAATTGTACATGAATATAATCATCATCAACACATGTAATTATCAGCAGCTTTCATATTGAACCCTAAAATTGTGCCATTTAGAAAAGGGTTAAAGATAACAGAATTAAACTTCAATGAATATTTGTCGTCTTGAGCTTTATGTTTGTCCTAAAATTTGTTGAATATATTTGTAGACACTTAAGAAAAAGGAGCCCATCACCAATGGTTGAATCAGATTCACAAGAGTCAGATGATGTTTTATATGCAGTTCATGACCAAGATTTGAACATTGACAAAAACGCCACTGCTGTATACAGAAATGCCATGGCCAGTGTGGGCAGTTCTGCCCAGAGATCTAGTCAAGTTACAAAGGTATTCTGTTTTGTTCCTCTATCAACAACATAAAGTGTTGTCCTGGCATTTTAACCCTTTCCCAAACAAGACCTGATTTTGACGTCCCTAATAGAAAAGGCTTGGGAAAGCATTGAGACAAAAGAAGAAACTGCTGATAACCAGCAGTTTCTCCTTTTGCCTCAATATTTTCTGAGCAATTTCAAACACAAAACCTATCATTATAAACATTGATTTGTCGTTTGCAGCAGCTTTCAAATTGGACCACCCTAAAATTTTGCCGTTTGGGAAAGGGTTAATTGGAAGTGATTAGATTCCTATTCCCACATATTGACACTTCTTGACGCCCCACAAGATCAAAGCTTTGGAAAACATCATGGGAAATGAAGAAATTGCTTTTGACGAGCAATTTCTTCACTTACCACAATGTTTTCTACTCAGAAAGACCAATAAGTCTAAAATTTCACTCACATAGATCTTTGAATTGGAGCAGTCTAAATTTTGCCGTCTGATAATGGTTTAACCCATTACCAGACAACAAAATTTTGGACTTTTCCAATTTGAAAGGTGTTGCAGACAACAATTTAAAGTTGAATAAACTTTAAATATCTTTCCATTTTTGGTTAGAAAACATTGTGGAAAATGAAGAAATTGCTTGTCACAAGCAATTTCTTTATTTTCCACAATGTTTTCCCAAGCCTTTTTCTGTGAGGGAGTCAAAAGGCGTCACTGCAGAAATGGGTTAAACTATGGTAGGATTTCCCTGTTTAACTTGTAGATTTCATGTGGCAAAGTTCAATATTACATCATTTGTTATAAAATGTATTTTGATTTAGTGTAAGAATACACAACTTATGAAATTCATCTATTTTACTGCCGTTTGTCGTTGGATTCATGAAACAATTAAAATATGGAAGATTTACAGTATTTGTTAATAAATAGATAGATCCATTAACTGAAAAAATTGTCATATTTAAGTTAAATTATCATGTGTCAATCATTTTTCAGAAATCACCGAAAACATCTAACAAAAAGACTGCCTTGATAATAGAAGAGGAATATGTACAAGACGATTGGTTGATTGATGACATCAAACCAGTCGCAAAACGGAGAAAAATTGGTGTTGATTGTTACTCATTAACTAGTGGGTTAACAAACGATAAGGAAAATATATCAACAAATACTTGTGCTAGGACGGTTAAACGTAAAAAATCGTCTGTGATATATGATAGTGATAGTGACTCAGAATGTGCGGCAAGTGTAGCTCCGGATCAACCAGCATCAACAGTCCTGCAGGAGTTGGGTGATGTCTGTGATTTAATGGGAGTGACTCAAGCTGAAGATGATTTACCTGAATTCAATTCAGATAGTGCCATTAGAAACAATTTTAGAAAGCTGAATCTGGAAAAGAATCGCTCAAGGCAGACAAAATTGACAGACTTTGGCACATCAATACCAAACCCATCCCAAACTGTGATCGTGAATAATGTTGATAATAGTTATCAACAACATAAACAAATGACTAATGTTGATTTAAATACACATTGTTCCAACCCTATACCTAGTCAGACTGCATCAAAGGTTATGAAGATAAAAGTGCAGATCAAAGATAAATTGTTACTTGTTCCAGTCATTGATTAGTAAGTAAACTGGCAACCTTCTCATAAATAATTACGCAATAGTGCATTGACATGCTGAACAACGGCCGCGGCCTTAGCGCAGTTGGTAGCGCATCTGACCCTCATTTGAGAGGTCCCGGGTTTGATTCCCGGCTGCGGCTAATACCCTTTCTGACAAAATTGTCACCCACCAATGGGTTTGAAATCGTTAACCTAAGTGGGCGAGCAGCTGGAGGCTCGGTAAGGGTGTTGTGGTAGTACTGGTTTAAGAAACAACAGGAATCCATGGGTAGGTGCTCCAGCTGCCGCGATATGACCCTGGTAGTTGAAAACGGCATAAAACCCCAATAAACTCAAACTCAAACATGCTGAACAACCATGAATTGATAGAATACACTTGTCATATTGCTCCAATACAAATGAAAATGAAAATACTGACAAACAGCCATAACAATAGAATTTGCAATTAACCCTTTCCCAAACAAGACCTGGTTTTGACGTCTCTAATAGAATTGGCCTGGGAAAACATTGAAACAAAAGAAGAAACTGCTGATAACCAGCAGTTTCTCCTTTTGTCTCAATATTTTCTATGCCATATTTTACACAAATTCTATCGTTAATAACTTCCATTTTGTCATTTGTGGCAGTTTTTGAAGAGGATCACCCTAAAATTTTGCCGTTTGGGAAAGGGTTAATACCCAGTCACTTGTGAAGATTTTGTGTAGACTGACTAGTGTAAATGTGTGGAAGAAGTTAATCCATCTTTTAACCCTTTCCCAAGCAAGACCTGGTTTTCACGTCCACAATATAAAATGCATTTGAAAACATTGAGGCAGAAGGAGAAAATGCTGATTATCAGCATTTTCTTCTTTTGCCTCGATATTTTCTTCCATGCTATAGTGTACAAAAAGACCATCTATTTCAACATCCATGTTGTCGTCTGCAGCAAATTTCAAATTGGACCACCCTAAAATTTCGCCGTCTGGTAATGGGTAAAATAACAAATCCAAATGCATTCTCCTTAAATGTTGTAATAAATTTGAGTAGTTAACCTAACAATATCTTATAATCCTATTTAAAAGTTAAAAATTAAAAACAAAATTAAACCAAACTAACATTTAGAAAATTTCAAGACAATTAAAACTATATTTCAGTCAAAGAAACAAGACAGTCTCAGATTTTATCCCGGATGTGAGTGAGAGATATTACAAGTTGTTTGGTTTGCGACCACAGTTAACCCTGGGTACTGTAGATGGGGCACGCTTCTCGCCAGATGACCTAGTCAGCTTGATTCTTACTGATGGAGAAAAGGTAAAATTTAATGCAAATAAACTTCATCATTATAAGAGTGAAGGTAGGCATGTAAATACTAACTAAAACACTTAATTAGTCTTTTGCTTAAGAATTTTAAAGTCTCCATATATCTGAAGATTTGGCTATTTACGCATGTACATATTTACCATATGCTTGTCAGTTTGAGCCTGCTTTTGTGACCCATACATGAAATATCCAATATATACCCATAATTCAGGATAATAATGTATCTCAATGCTACCTGTGTTACGGTCTATTGCATTCTTTGGCAAAACCACCATGTTTATTATGATGCTATGATTCCAAAAACAACCACATTATCAAGTTTTAGTTGCACAAACTCATTATGAAATCATAGTATTGCTATTCAACCCTTTCTCAAACAACATTTAGGGTGGTCCAATTTGAAAAGTGTTACAGACGGCAATATAAATCATATCAATAGGAGAAAGTATGTTTGTTATAGCCAAGGAAATATTGAGGCAAAAGGAGAAACTGCTGGTTATCAGCACTTTCTTCTTTTGCCTCAATTTTATCCAAAGCCCTTTCTCCTAGGGACGTCAAAACCAGGTCTTGTTTGGGAAAGGATTAATCTACTGATCACTGAAATACCATGTTTTAATTTCAGATTGAAGGGTTTTTGGAAGGGTGGCATGTACCGTCTATGATTGAACAGTACAAGACAGCCTGCAAGTCTTCAAATACAGGTATGTAGAAATTGTATTAATCCTTTCTCAAAGGGCAAAATTTTGGTGATCCACTTCAAAAACTACCACAAATAACATAATGGTTGTTATTTAAGATTTGTATAAAATATAGCTCAGAAAATATTGAGGCAAAAGGAGAAACTGCTGGTTATCAGCAGTTTCTTCTTTTGTCTCAATGTTTTCCTAAGCCATTTTTATTAGGGACGTCTTGTTTGAGAAAGGGTTAAAAAGGGGGTATTAATGAATTGTCATGTTTTAATGGGATTTTCATATTCTTCTGGCATCTTGTTGATAGATGAGGGAATATGTTTGAAGAAAGCAATGATTAACTTAAAAAAAACCTAATCAACCCCCCACCCCTACCCCTCCAAAAAAAAAGAAAGAAAAAAAGTATAAAAAAAATTATTAGTCAACAAATTTGTATCTCATGACATGTGATGAAGTTAGATAGCCATCAAAAAAAGGCTTATATACATGTAGTTAGGACCATCAGTGGTATGCAGCTTAATTCATGTAACTTTCTGATATTTTCTCAGTTTTCTTCAAGTAGAAACGGATGAAAACGAAGAGCTGCAAGAGTGACAGTTGGTCCCTAAGGACAGTGGACTGTCTCTAAGGATTCACAGACTTAATGTCTGTCTTGGAAGCTTTCGTTTATAAAGGATAAGGAAAAGAGGGACATTGTGCTTTACTAGAAAATGATAACATGGATCTTGATCAGACTGTGTCTAAACGGTATGCGGTAAAAATGCCAGAGGTAAAATTGCCATATGCAAATTTGCCATAGGTAAATTAGCCATAGGTAAATTAGCCATACCCAAAATGGTAAATTTGCCATAGGTAAAATTGCCATAGGTAAAATTGCCAGACTCCAATTAAAAAGTGTGTTTTTCTTCTATTTTCTACACAGAATTTTGTTGATAACTGATTATGATGTTATAATTTGAAAATTTTGGTTTAATAATTCAATAATTTGAAAATGTTGATTTAATAATTTGAAAATTTTGATTTTGTTAACAGGAGGGTAATTAACCCCTAAATAATGGATTTTGTTGAAATAAAGTTACAAATAATTTTTTTGTGTATAAATGAAGTAGTTACTATTTATTATGAAGTAGAATGGTGTTATAACATTATTTTTGGATCATTTATTCACTTTTCATTACAATTATCGAGAACTTTGGTTTTTGTATTTTGATATTGAATGAAATTTGACACACATTTTAAAGAGTTTCCTTTCATCCTAAATTCAACCATAAGTTATGTATTCTCAAATTTTTTATATTAATGCAAAGAGTGTTGTTATATGTATTATTTCAGAAACATTATGACAGTTCAGTAATTTAATTGAAGATAATATCACTTGGGACTTATTGGTGTGAATATCATGTCACATTTACTGTTAATTGTCAGTCATGCTATCATCCCTTATCCCCTTTTCAAAACAACAGATTTTACCATTTTAAACCTTTTTCCAAACGAGAAAAATTTAGGGTGATCCATTTTGGAAGTTGCTGCTGACGACAAAAGAGATGTTTTAAAGATAGATTTTGTGTATAATATACCATGGAAAATATTGAGACAAAAGGAGAAACTGCTGGTTACCAGCAGTTTCTTCTTTTGTTTTAATGTTTTCCCAAGCCTTTTCTATTACGGACGTCTAAATCAGGTCTTGTTTGGGAGAGGGTTAACAAAGCATTTGAAAACCTTGTTATATAGCTAAGTAAAATACACAGAAATCATGGATCCAAACAAGACCCGTGTAAAAATGTTTTATATGACTAGGTTAATGTCACTAGAAGGAATTGTGTGTTATATCAAATAAAATATTGAGCGAAAATGGGAAATTGCTGATAATAGCAATTTCTTCTGTTCTCACAAAGTTTACCAAAAACATTTCTATAAGGGTCTTTTTCGGATCCAGGATTTCTGTGTATTTTACTTAACTATAACAAGGTTTTCAAAAGCTTTGTTAAAATAGTAAAATCTGTTGTTTTCAAAAGGGGATAAGGGATGATAGCATGACTGACAATAAACAATAAATGTGACATGACATTCACACCAATAAGTTCCAAGTGATAGTATCTTCAATTAAATTACTGAACTGTCATAATAAGTTTCTGAAATAATACATATAACAACACTCTTTGCATAAATATATAACTAAACATTTAGAGAATACACAAACTTAAAATAGTACCAATATGTTATAAATTTAAATGGTTGAATTTAGGATGAAAAAACTCTTTAAAATGTGTGTCAAATTTCATGCAATATTGAATTACAAACCCAAAGTTCTCGAACGATAATTATAATGAAAAGTGGATAAATGAACCAAAAATAATGTTATAACACCATTCTACTTCAAAATAAAAAGTAACTACTTAATTATACACAAAAATAATATTAACTTTATTTCAACAAAATCCATTATTTGGGGGTAACCCTCCTGTTAACAAAATCAAAATTTTCAAATTATTAAATTATAAAATCAACTCTTTCAAATTATTAAATTATTAAATCAAAATTTTCAAATTATAACATCATAATCTAATCCCATTTCGTCTAATATATGAAAATATTGGATTAGACGAAAAATTCCCATTTCGTCTAATACTTTTTCAGACCTTGTTTCATGTCCTAAAATTCTTAAATAAAAATATATTATGGAACAATATAGATCTAGAGGCCTAATACATGCATAAATAAATATATATTAGACAAACTTAGAAAATATTTTAGAAGAAAAGCAAATTTCTTGAAATAAGAGTTTTAGACGAAATGGGAAATTAGAATTTTAGACCAAATGGGATTAGACCAACTGGGATGTCCCCCATAATCAGTTATCAACAAAATTCTGTGTAAAAAATAGAAGAAAACACACTTTTTAATGGGAGTCTGGCAATTTTACCTATGGCAATTTTACCTATGGCAAATTTACCATTTTGGGTATGGCTAATTATACCCCCCACAACAAAGTTATGGGGGGGGGTATACTGGATTCAGGTTGTCCGTCCGTCCGTCTGTCCGTCCGTCCGTGGACATAATTTTGTGTCCTCTTCTCCTCCCACAGTTTTTGACCGATTTTGCTGAAATTTTAGCAGGTTGTTTCCTATCATATGAAGTTGTGCACCTGCAATTTTCATCTTGATCCAGGCAGTATTTTCAGAGTTATGCCACTTTGAACTTTAGCACTTTTTCAGTGACAACGCGCTAGTGGGGGGTATTTGTCCGCTTTGCGACAGTTCTAGTTTACCTATGGCTAATTTACCTATGGCAAATTTGCATATGGCAATTTTACCTCTGGCATTTTTACCTACATTCTAAACGGTATGCGGTAAAAATGTTTTTTACCTACATTCTGTCTAAACATAGGCTGATCTGGATCCATGTTGGTCTCCAATCCAAGGTCTGCTCTAAATATCATTTCATTTCTAACTATTTTCACACTTTCCTTCTAGTTTACTACAAAAATATTGAATTTAAAATGAAGAGCTACGAAAGTCACACTAGTGTACTCGACCTTACTAATCTGTCTCTTAGGATACACAGACTGAAACATGTGTTGGCAGCTTTATTTCAGCAGATATTTATGCCCCCTTTCGAAGAAAATGGGGGTATATTGTTTTGCAAGTGTCGGTCGGTCGGTTGGAAGGTCGGTCAGTCCGTAGGTTGGTTGGTCTTTCCGTAGACCAAACCTTGTCTGGAGCATAACTCGAAAAGTATTAAAGGTAGAATCATGAAACTTCATAGGTGGATAGATCTCATTATGGAGAGGTGCAGTGCACAAGAACCGTAACCCTGCCGATCAAATTTTTTGAGTTATTGCCCTTTGTTGATTTTCAAACTTGATTTTTGTCCGGAGCATAACTCAAAAACTATGTTAGGTAGAATCATGAAACTTTACAGGTGAATAGATCTCATTAATGAGAGGTGCAGTGCACAAAAAACCGTAACTCTGCCGATCATATTTTAAGAGTTATTGCCCTTTGTTGATTTTCAAACTTGATAATTGTCCGGAGCATAACTCAAAAAGTATGTAAGGTAGAATCATGAAACTTAACAGGTGGATAGATCTCATTATGGAGAGGTGCAGTGCACAAGAACCGTAACTCTGCCGATCAAACTTTCTGAGTTATTGCCCTTTGTTGAGTTTATAACTTGATTCTTGTCCAGAGCACAACTCAAAAAATATGTAAGGTAGAATCATGAAACTTTACAGGTGAATAGATTTCATTATGGAGAGGTGCAGTGCACAAGAACCGTAACTCTGCCAATCAAATTCTTGGAGTTATTGCCCTTTGTTGATTTTTACACTTAATTCTTAACCTTGCCTATATCTCATGTCCTTTTACACATACAGCCTTGATATCTCACGCATCGATACCTCCTATCAACACCGTTCAGATTTAACCATGACCTTGGACCTTGTGACCTTGACCTTTGAGTTTGACCTACTTTAAAAAAAATTAAACCCGGCATATATCTCATGACCTTTAACAAATACAGCCTTGATATTTCACACATGGACACATCTTACCAAGACCTTTGACAATTGACCATGATCTTGGACTCTGTGACTTTGACCTTGGAGTTTGACCTACTTTTAAAAAAAATTAAACTGGGCCTATATCTTATGTGCTATTACACACACAGCCTTGGTATTTCACACATGGACACATCTTACCAAGACTTTTCACATTTGACCATGACCTTGTGACCTTGACCTTGGACTTTGACCTACTTTAAAAAAAACTTTAATCTAGCCGATATATCATGTCCTTTTACACATACAGCCTTGGTATTTCACACATGGACACCTACGACCAAGACCTTTCACATTTGACCATGACCTTGGACCTTGTGACCTTGACCTTGGTGTTTGACCTACTTTAATTATAAATTAACCTGGCCTATATTTCATGTCATTTTACATATACAGCCTTGATATTTCACATGGTCAATTCCAACCAAGATATTTCACTTTTGACCATGACCTTGGACCTTGACCTTGGAGTTTGACCTACTTTTAAAAAACTTAAACTAGGCCTATATATCATGTCCTGTTACCTATACAGTCTCAATATTTTACGCATGGTCACCTCCTATCAAGACCTTTCACATTTGACAATGACCTTGGCCTGTATGACCTTGACCTTTGATTTTTACATACTTTTAGAAATCTTTAACCTAGCCTTTATCTTATGTCCTATTACACCTACAGCCTTGATATTTCACACATAGACACCTATCAAGACCTTTCACATTTGACCATGACCTTGAATATTGCAACCTTGACCTTGGAGTTTGACCTACTTTTAAAAAGACTGAAACCAGGCATATATATCATGTCCTTTTACACCTACAGCCTTGATATTTCACACATGGACACCTCCAACCAAGACCTTTCACATTTGACCATGACCTTGACCTTGGCATTTGGCCTACTTTGAAAAACTTTAACCTGGCCTATGTTTCATTTTACTTTTACATATACAGCTTTGATATTTCACACATAGACACCTCCTACCAAGACCTTTCACATTTGACCATGACCTTGGACCTTGTTAACTTGACCTTGGACTTTGACCTACATCAAATGTAGGCCCTTGAGGGGGCATATATGTTTTACAAACATCTCTTGTTTGTGGCTAAGTATGAAGTTAGGAGGAAAGCATGGATCTCTATCAAATTGCGTATGCACAGTCTGCTCTGGATTTATGTTGGTCTACAATCTAAAGACTGCTCTAAATATCTCACTTCATTTCAAACTATTGTCATATTTTCCTTCCAGTTTACTATAAAAACATTGAGTGTAAAATGAAGAGCTGCGAAAGTCATACAGGCATACTCGACCTCACCAATCTATCACTCAGGATACACAAGGTGAAGCCGGTGTTTGAAGCACTACAATATCAAAACTCACTTAGACAATTAGAACTGAAAGGTAAGTGGTTCTGTTAATCCCTGTTGTGCTTAGGAAAATCATATTTATGTTGAATTCATTACAATGTCAAGCTATGAATAATGTGAAAACCTAATATTTCGTGAATTCCAGAGTTCAATCATGAAATGAACAGAATAAATCTGTCCTAAATTTTACTCAAATCAGGAAAACATTGAAAGAAAAGCAGAAATTTCTGATAATCAGTAATTTCTTCTTTTCTCGCAATGCTCGGAAAACATTTTTGACTTTTCATATCAGTAATGTCTGAAGCCCTTCCTGAAAAGTCCAAAGCTCCGCTGTTTGGTTAACCCTTTCCCAAACAAGACCTGGTTTTGACGACCCTGGTGGAATAGGCTTATATGACCAGCAGTTTCTCCTTTTGTCTCAATATTTTCTATGTCATATTTTACACAAATTCTGTCTTAAATATCATCTATTTTGTCATTTGTGGCAGTTTTTGAAAGGATCACCCTAAAATTTTGCCGTTTGGGAAAGGGTTGATTAATTGCTATTTTTAGCTCGACTTTTCGAAGAAAATGAGAGCTTATACTGTCACCCAGGCGTCGGCGTTAGCGTCGGCGTTGCAACAAAGGTTAAAGTTTTTTCAAACATCAGTAACTTCCATACTTTCAAAGGGATTCAACCCAAACTTGGAATACTTATTCACCATCACACCCTCTACCTTACTACCAGGGCCCATGACCTTGGCTCCACTATATTTGGAGTTATGCCCCCTTTATACAAAGCACTTAGAAAGTTGAGCGCGCTGTCTTCGGACAGCTCTTGTTTTCTGCAGGTATCAGATTAGAAGACTCAGGTGTAGAAAAATTAAGCACTGTACTGAAGACATTACCCAACTTGACACGTCTAGGTCTGGCCTGTAACAATGTGACATTGGTTTATGATGTTCCTAGTAGAAAGTGGGAAAACATTGAGACAAAAGAAGAATTTGCTGATTTTTAGCAATTTCTCCTTTTCTCTCAATATTTTCTATGCTATGAGAAACAATTAACCCATTACCAGACGGCAAAATTTTGACTGTTCCCATTTGAAAGGTGTTGCAGTTGACAATTTCAAGTTGATGAAATTTCATAAATCTTTACATTTTGGGTGAGGAAACATTGTAAAAAATGAAGAAATTGCTTGTCACAAGCAATTTCTTCATTTTCCACAATGTTTTTCCAAGCCTTTTCTTGTGAGGGAGTCAAAAGGCGTCACTGTGCCGTAATGGGTAAATAATTTTCATATCAATAATGTTGTTTGCTGTAACCCCTCCCATATCGCAATAGTGCAAAACTTCTGTTAGGGAAAAGGTTGATTACTTGCTAATCTTTTCTACAGGTAACAGATTAGCGGATGAGGGTATAGAAAAATTAAGCACTGTACTGAAGACATTACCCAACTTGACACATCTAGGTCTGGCCTGTAACAATGTGACAGGAAGGGGACTGCGTTCAATATCTGATGCTGTAGCTAAGGACAAACAAAACACCTTGAAGGTATGCTGAATGTTTTATGGTATTACAGGTTTCATTTGACCTGTCACTGACCTTTATGCAAGACATGATCATATTTGTAATATTGCTTAACATACATCAAAAGACTTAAATATTTCAACAGACACGTAAGATATACAAGAAGTTGTGACAGAATTATTTTAAGAAACAGATCAAGCTTGTAATTTATGGTATAAAAGTTAAAACTGTGTCATTTCAATTGACTCAAGTAATACATATTTGGTAAAGACAAGGTCGGAATTTCTGCTCTCAAGAAGATATGTGACCTGTCACGCTAAAAGGGACATTATCAGAAGTCCAAAATCCAAATTTTGACAAACTGGTCAGACTTATTACAGGACAGTGAGGTCAACCAGACCCCATATGTGAAATATGAACATATAGTAAGATATTGAAAAAAATCTAGAGTCAGCAAATTACAGAGTGAAAAGTATTGGCCCTTATAGTCTGGCTGCGCGGACTGCGCATACGGACTAGGGTTGATATTTTTCACACTTCCTATATGGTCCCATTTAGTGTGAGGGGTCACATATATATATGTGGGTCATTTTGGTCCTTAGGTTGACATTTTATGGGCCATCCCTGAAAAAAGGGCCAATGGCCTGGCCTTAAAGTATGCTTGATGTATCATTGCCTTTATGAAGTTTAATGGATTTATAATCTTTTCCCAATTAAGACCTTGTTTTGAAGGAAGAACCTTGAAAACATTGTGATGAAAGAAGATACTTGCAGGGTAAATGACATTTTGTTTCAGCATTTATTCAAATGTCAAGTGTAAGAAAAAGCATTGGAAGTATGGGGAAAAGAATTACCTAGATAAACATGTGTATTTGGCCATATCATGATTTACTTATTTTATAGGCTTAGGCCAAAGTTGTTTGAAATGTATATAGAAGTTTGCGCATTAGGAAACATGGTCTTTTCGACTATTTCCTATAAAATGCCAAGGACAATGTCATATAAATTGCTTGAAATGATACCTTTTGAAATGCTGAATAAATTGAATGAAGAAAATGACCTTATCACTTGATCTTAAAACTGAAAGTTCTTGCAGATGTTAAAGCAAACATTACAAAATTAATGTCTTGCCAACTTGTCACAAGTTGTTCATTTTCTCATGCACAACTCAAATTACAAGAACTTATTAACAGCAATCTACTAAGCCCCTAACCCATTCCCTTATGACTACACCTGATGATGCCCCACAATATAATTATAGGCTGTGGAAAATATTAGGTAAATAAAGAAATTTCTTGTGACAATCAATTTCTTTATTTTTCCAAAGGATGTTTTCTGCACAGAAGACAAAAAACCCATAAAATCACTGGGATTTTTCATCTGCAGCACCTTTCAAATGGGATCAGCATAAAATTTTGCCGTTTGATAATAGACTAATTTATGGATATATTTATGTTTCAGAATCTTACCAGTCTAGATCTGAGCTATAACCCACTGCGAGATTCTGGTCGAGATCATCTACTGTCAGTAATACGATCTCTGCCAAGTTTAAACAAGCTGTATGTTGCTTCCTGCAATCTTACCTCCGATTTCTTTAAAAATGATCGGCCACTCATTGCACAAGCTTTGCATGGTAAGTGAGTATCGACATATAACCAGATTGTTAAGTATGTTGCACATTCAAATTGAAAACTGTATGCTATGGCAGTGACAAGTGTATTATTAGTCAAAATTCACCAAAACTTGACGAAAATGCAATGAAGAATTGTGAAGCTAAATAATCAATTTTCGCCAGCAATTTTACCAGTTTGTCAAGCAAAGTCGATAGTTTCTGTAAGCATTGTAATTTTGTATTTTGCATAGGCTCCTTGTGTCAGTATATTGACAGATTCTCAAAGATGTATTTAGAAAACCATTGATTTGTGTAGTTACTTAGGTTAGGATCAGGTGAACTTTGATTACCAATTATAAATGAAAAATAAGCATGATAGAGTATAGAAAAAAAATAAAAATGTGAAGAAGCTTATTGTTATTTGTCCTTTTTGCTTTAACAATGTTTGTGATTCTTATTGATCATACTTTGCTAAATATGTAAATTTTGAGGAAGATATAAATTTATTGAAAATATATTATACAATCATTTCAGAATCCCAGATACATCATATCGATATATCATACAACAATCTGGATGATATAGGTATATATTTCCTACTGCGATGTCAGAACCCCAAGATGATATTGTCCATGAATCTATCAGCCACTATGTGTCGACCATCCAGACGAATCTGGGAATATCTCGCTGCTTATGTTGCTCAGGTAATCCAGCTCTTGATACATTACCAGACGGCAAAACACAATTATGTTGCAGATGACAATTTCAAGTGGTTATGTGGTTTCTTAAACATGATATTTTTTTTTCTTAAAAGTATAAGCGGACATTCAATAACATAGAATATTCAGAAGGGTCGAAGAGTCTGCAGACTAAGATAGACCTCGATGGAAAGGAAAAAGGTAATATTTTTTGTCTTCAAAGAGAGGAGTCTATGTGATACAAATGTTTTGACGTTGTAATAGATAACAATCAATTTTTGACTGCGAAGTGAAAAAAAATTGTTAAATGCATTGTCATTTTCAACAAAAAGTATTTGTGTTTCAAATAATTTGTATGCTCTTGTCTATTTGCCAGGATGGTTGTGTATTACAAAAGCTAGAAATGTGTAAAGTACGAGTCAACCCAGACGCCTGCGATGATATGAGGAGGTGAGTGAAAATTTTGTATTTATCATCACGGTGGATAATCACGTGGTACAACAATTTTAGAAAATCTTCAATAACTTAGTTAATAAGAGACCAATTTGAATTTGGTTTGAAGCAGAGAAGGTGAACATATTTCATGCATTAGATATAAACTGATATAAAAGTTATTGAAGATCAACCAAAATTTTGATATTTCAAAAATCCACTACGCCCAGCTAATTCCTGGTATTTTTCCACCTTCTCTGCTCCAAACCAAATTCAAGTTGGTCAAGTATTAACAAAAATATCGACAATTTTCTTAAATTCTGAGTCATGTGATTAACCTCTGTGGCTGTTAGAAAAGCTTGAAATGTGTAATGTACTTGTCCAACTTGATACCTGCGATGTTATGAAAGGTATGACAATATTTTGTATAATCAGGTAGCAAAAGCCATAGCAAAGTTGGTAGCGCATCAGACTTTCACTCGTGAGGTCTTGGGTTCAATCCCCGGCCACTGCAAATACCTATTCTGACAAAATTGTCACCCACCTATTGTTTGATAATCGTTAACCTATGTGGGCGAGCAGCTGGACGCGTGTTAAGGATGTTGTGGTAGTACTGGTGTGAGAAACAAATGGAATTCATTGTAAGGTGCTCCAGCTGCTGTGATATCATCACAATTGAAATGTTGTTAAATCATGATGGATAATCACGTGATACAATATTTTCAGAAAATCTTTAATAATTTTGTAAATACTGGACCGATTTGAATTCGGTTTGAAGCAGAGAATGTGGACAGGCGTCACACATTAGATGGACATGGTTGATTTTTCAAAAATTCAACTCATCCAGCTTATTCCTGGCATTTTTCCCACCTTCTCTGCTTCAGGTCGAATTCAAATTGGTCAAATATTAAAAAAGATATTGAAGATTATCAGAAATTCTGAGTCGCGTGATTACACACCGTGTAAATACTAATCAGGCAATTGTATTATGACCAGACCAACAGATGAGCAGGTGATATACTGGCATTCTAAATTTGTTATTTTAAATCCAAACCCTATGTTTTGGGTACTTATTTGAATCATCTCATTCAAGTCTAATGATTATCCAAAACATAGGTTTTGATGAACAATGAATGAAATATTTTATCGAAAGATCAGGGGCATATTGTTTTACACATGTTCGTCTTTCTGTCCAAAAACTTAACATTTGCATTTTCTCCAAAAGTATTTAACATATAAAGCTTGAAATTTGGTATGTACCTTCCTTTCAACGATATCTATCTGTTCCATGCAATATAATCTTCCTCAACCCTTATTAACCCTTTAAACGAAAACTTAACTTATTAGAAAAATAGCCATTTTGGGGGCATTCATGTTTCACAAACACATCTTGTTTTCAACCCATTACTGCACAGTGACGCCTTTTGACTCCCGCACTAGAAAAGGCTAGGAAAAACATTGTGATGAATTTCCCACAATGTTTTCGTACCCAAAATGGAAAGAATTTTAAAATTTCATCAACTTGAAATTGTCATCTGCAACACCTTTCAAAATGGAAGAGTCCAAAATTTTGTTGTCTGGTAATGGGTTAATAGCCATCACCGCCTCTTATCTGTGGCACTGATCATGACCATAGTTTGTAGTCTCCTTACAATATCACGGTAGATAATCATGTGATACAATATTTTCAGAAGATCTTCAATAACTTTGTGAGTACTGGACCGATTTAAATTTGGTTTGAAGCAGAGAATGTGGACAGACGTCACACATTAGATGGATGTACATGTAGTTGATTCTTGAAAAATCAACTGCTAAAAAAGTTATTGGAGATAAACCAAAATTTTGGGTTATCTTCAATAACTTTTTTATCAGTTGATTTTTCAAAAATCCAACACGTCCAGCTTATTCCTGGCATTTTTTCCATTTTCTCTGCTTCAAACGGAATTCAAATTGGTCAAGTATTAAAAAAGATATTGAAGATTATCGAAAATTCCGAGTCACATGATTATACACCAGGATTATGATCCATCTTTATTTCCAGCTTTACAGAATCAGGGTCTCATCTCCAGAGTTTGGATTTGTCTTCAAGTAAATCAATCACAAACGAAATGATGCAGTGTTTACTTCAGGGAGCATGCAGAGAGTCATCCGTGTTAGAGCATTTAAAACTCAACAACTGTGGTATATCTTCACCGTTAAGTTTAGAATTTATAGACAGCATAAGTGACCAGCTAGCCATGCCTTGTGCTATAAGAGAACTGGAGTTTACTTGTGAAGGATTGAATAAAGTGGATGGTGATAGTTTGACTTACATATGGAAAGAGAAGTGGGCAGATAGCGCAGATGTTAAAATTGAGGGGAATTCACTGAAATTTGGTACAAAGAGTTCTGGATGAAATGGTTAGAATAGAAGTGTTTTGGCTACTTCAAATAGAAGCCTTGTAATTTCAGCTTCAAACAAGCTGCAGTTACGAGGTTTTTGTTGAAAAGCGACATTATGATAATTTGGAAAAAAAAACCCTGATAGATAATGTTTGAATATTTGATGTATACTTTATTCAGGATTGCAAAGATTTTGACTGCCCCAAATCTAAAAGTTTTTGAGTTGACAAAATCAACATTAGCCTGCTTACTATAAGAGAAAATCAAATTTCTTCTATGACTTTGATGATTGCTAAGGCTTTCCCAAACAGACGCATCAAAATCGGGGATTTTTTCAGAAAAACTTACAGTTACTGTGAATGTTGATATTCCTTTGTATTGATGTTAAATACATTGTAGATGTAAATTGTTAATGATAATTGAAATGATTGACTTTTAATTATTTGATTATAAGGAAAATATAAAATCTATTTGATTTAGAAAATTAGTGATTTTTCGTTTGGGTCATCCAATTTTGATCCATTCCCAAACGAAACATTATTTTGATGTGACTGATAAAACAACTTCCATTCTGTGATATTAAAGTTTTATGCTAAAAATTACTTTGTCATCTGCCTTTCTTTTTCTTTATTAACCCTTTTCCAAACGACAAAAAATTAGGGTGATCCAATTTGAAAGCTGCTGCAGACAACAATACGGATGTTAATTAAGGTTGGATTTGTTCACAATTTAGCTCAGAAAATATTGAAGCAAAAGGAGAAAGTGCTGATTATCAGCACTTTCTTCTTTTGTCTCAATGTTTTCCCAAGCCATTTCTATTAGGGACGTCAAAACCAGGTCTACCATGGCTGCCTGATCTCTGTTTGTATTGGAAAGCTTAAACATGAAATTTAACAGAAAAAGACTGCGGAGAAGGCAGTTTCTTTTACGGAAATTTGAAATGTTGATCTTTTTCTACATTAAATCCAATGCTAGATGGTAAAATTTTAGCCTGGTCCAAATGCAATGGTGTTATAGGCGAGAATTTGAAGTGACTAGAATTTTGTATTTTCTGGTCTTTCGTAGTAAAAAACATTGCGGGAAATGAAAAAAAAAACTTGTACAAGCATTTCCGCGTTTTCCAAAGCTTTTTCTTGTAGGGTATCAAAAAGTGTCATCATGTGGGAAAGAGTCAACTGACTCGCACAACAATTTCCAACACTGAAATCTGAATTTTCTCATTTAGATATCTGAGCCGCGTTCTTTAGAGCTAGATTTCTTGATATTTCTTAAGATATTTTAGGATAAAGCGTTCTTTAGAGCAAGATTTTTAAGACGATCACTGCTAGCCGCCATTGCTCTATAATTATTTCGGAACCCCTCGGTAAATTCTGTAGAATCTATATGGGAGAGAATTGACCGAGTTTTTCTGAATGCTCCATGGTTCATAAACCGCGGAGTTCCAAATGCTCCATACTTCATACAAATGATGTCATGATGACGTCATTTGTATGAGGTATGGAACATTCGGAACACCTCGCTTATAATCTCGGTCCTAAAGACGCTGTATCAAAAACATCTTAAGAAATCTCAAGAAATCTCGCTCTAAAGAACGCGCCTCTGGTCTGGTAGAGCTGTTATTCATTATCCAAATCCTTTGTTGTGGGTACTCATTTTAATCATTTCCATGAGACTACCCACAACATAGGTTTTGATTGACATTGAAAGATATTTTTAACCCTTTCCCCAATGGCAAAGATTTAAGGCGGTCCAATTTGAAAGCTGCTGCAGACGACAAAGTAAATGATCACAAAAGGCCAAAGTGTTTATGTTATAGCCAAGAAAATATTGAGACAAAAGGAGAAACTGCTGGTTATCAGCAGTTTCTTCTTTTGTCTCAATGTTTTCCCAAACCGTTTCTATTAGGGACGTCAAAACCAGTTCTTGTTTGGGAAAGGGCTAAAACATTTTTAATAGCCATTACCCCATCTTATATGTAGCTCTGGTATCAGTGTCGGTGCTTGTTGCAGACCTACCCTTTCCGAAACAACAAAATTGAGTGTGGTCCAATTCAAAAGCTGCTACATAATGATGATATGAAAAAAGTTATGTTGACAAAGGTTAACTCTTTTCCAAATGGCGAAAGTTTAGGGTGGTCCCAATTCAAAGATGCTGCAGACGACAAAATGGATATTGATGAAGATATAATTTGTGTAAAACATGGCACAGAAAACATTGAGACAAAAGGAGAAACTGCTGGTTATCAGCAGATTTTTCTTTTGTCTCAATGTTTTCCCAAACCATATCTATTTGCGACGTCAAAACCAGGTCTTGTTTGGGAAAGGGTTAAATATCAAAACAGAAAATTAGTTTTAGCACTTGTAAGCTTTAATGTATAATATCTAACAAAACCAGAACTGTATTTGGCAGAGTGCTCCCAGATTCATATAAAGCTGTAATGGACCAGTATCAATTAACCCATCCCCAGACGGCAAAATTACAAACCAGTACGATTGAAAAGATGTTTCGGACGACAATTTTAGGCGTTTGAAATTTGATACATTTGAGTCTTTCTGGTTTAATAACATTGTGGTAAATGAAGAAATTGCTTGTCCCAAAGCTTTTTGTGAACTTGGGAACTTTTGAAGGTGTAGGGGTTACATCCCAGTTGGTCTAATCCCATTTCGTCTAATATATACTGAAACAAAAAAGAAACGCAACTTCATTTTCAATTCCTTCTTACGCAAAGACATCAAATCAGATTAAAACAAAACTTAATACATTTAAAGCAATAACATTTCACCTTGTAAAGTTCACAAAATCTTGTTGGTAGTCAATTTCGTTAGTAAGAAAACACCCAGTTTAAACCGAGCGTCAACACAATACGACAAAAAAATGGACGGAGGTCGAAAAAAACAATCTGTTTCGTTCAATTTTGTCCGATATTCTAATGTTGTGAAGTCCATACGAGTTATTAGCGGTCTCCGTTGCAGTCTTAAACCTATCCCGTGGGTGGGGTTAACGTGATTATTTGGTCCTGCCTTGACGTCATATCTCTTGCACGTCTGCCTTGTGCTCAATCGGTTGTGATCCAATTGAGAACCAACAACGTATACAGTAAAAAATGTGTCGATTTTTTGCCCCATCAATGTCTTACGACAGCATTTTGAACCTTTTCCACCAACATTTGTACTGCAGTTAGGCGCTGGTTTTGGCATAGCCTTGCTATGCGTAGAGTAGTAAAAAGTGTGTGAACGCTTTGGCATCTTCTTTGTCTATGTTCTAGCTTGTGTTTGATGAAAATTTGTTTTGATGGTAGTCATCTAGAAAACATGGCAGGGGATAATCAGTTATTAACAATTTCCCATGTATCACGTGATGAATGTACGACATCTGAAGAAAATGGCACTGTATTTATGCGTATGCATGCAGGTATATCAAAAATGTACTCAACAGCCATTAAAAACCTATTTTGTCGAAAATATTATGAAAAATTTGGGTTGCGTATCTTTTTTGTCCTAGTATATAAAAATATTGGATTAGACGAAAAATTCCCATTTCGTCTAATACTTTTTCAGACCTTGTTTCATGTCCTAAAAATCTTAAATAAAAAGACGTTTTTAAACAATATAGATCTATAGGCCTAATATATGCATAAATAAATATATATTGGACAAACTGAGAAAATATTTTTGAAGAAAAGCAAATTTCTTGGAATAAGGGTTTAGACGAAATGGGAAATTTGAATTTTAGACCGAATGGGATTAGACCAACTGGGATGTCCCCGGTGTATGGGGGTATTGCACTGATTTACCTGAAGGGATACATGTATGATGCCCACTACAGCTTATTGAGCTGGGAGGAATTCATTATTCTGTGTTCAAATGCTTTTATAAAGTTATCCAAACAAAATTAACTGCATCACAAAACAACAAACAGTAAAATATAAAAAGGGAAAAACAAATATAAAAGGAAAATCTGATAACAAATTATGCCATATTTGAAACATTGCCTTCTCTCAAACGGCATTTAGCCTTTCCCAAACAACAAGAGGTAGACTGTTTTAACCCCCTCCCAAACAATACCTGGTGTTGATGTCCTATGTGGAATTGTCTTAAGAAAACATTGAGATAAAAGAAGAAAATGCTGATGATCAGCATTTTCTCCTTTTGTCTCGATACTTTCTGATATATTGTACTTAAATTCTGTCTTTATTACCACCCATTTGCCGTCTGCAACAGCTTTTAAATTTGACCAGACTAAATTTTTGTCGTTTGGAAAAGGGTTAATTTGAAAGCTGCTGAAGATGACAAAATGGGTATTGTTAGAGATTGGACTGCGCACAATATAATGGCTATTAGTATTTTCTTCTTTTGTCTCAATGACTTCCCTTGAGCATTTTCCATTTAGGACATAAAAAGCAGGTCTTGTTTGGGAAAGGGTAAATCCTTTCCCAAACGCAGCCTGGTTATATGTATGTCTAAAACAAAGGAATACCTCAATAATTTTGTGTCGTTATAGAAACAGTTGGTGAATTTCCCGTTTTAACCCTTTGCCAAATAAGCCCTGGTTTTGACTTCCCTAAAAAAAGGCTTTGGAAAACATTGAAAAAAAAAAGAAACTGCTGACAACCAGCAGTTTCTCCTTTTATCTCAATATTTTCTATGCGATATTTACACAAATTTAATCTTCCCTTCCATTTAGTCATTTATGGCAGTTTTTGAAGTGGATCACCCTAAAATTTTGCTGTTTAGGAAAGGGTTAAGTTGACAGTAACCCAGAAAGTATCAAGACTAAAGGAGAAAATGCTGGTTATCAATCATATGAATGACTCAAAACAGAGACTAGTTTTGGAAAGGGTTAAAAACAACATGTATTTGTATGTATGTATGGCTAGATTTAAGAAAAAACATAATTGAATTATTTACCCAGTTCAACATCAATTTTATGGGTATTTAATGCCTCTGAAATCATAAAGGGAGAAGTGAATCATTATTGAAAAAAATAAAAATGTTTGCAATTACATGAAGTATTTTCATAATCAAGAATATCCTAATTGAGTCATGATTTGCTTGTCATCAACCAAAGCTTTTAAAAAAGATTTCTGGTGAGTAGATAATCATCAGCAAACACGTATCAACAGAGCAACCGAAAGGGGGATAAGACAAATTCTAAATTGTTTATTTAAAATTCAAACCCTATATTGTGGGTACTCATTTGAATAGTCTCGACGAGACGATTCCAATGAGTACACAGAACATAGGGTTTGATGAGAATTTCAATACATAATACTGCGTTTTGCAAAGCAATGGCCCCATCTTAACTGTAGCTCTGCATGATGTATCTAATAAATTAGCTGGGATATGGAAAAAAGCCCCTTTCACTGGTAGTGAACTCGGCCAGAGCGAGGGACGTTTTATCGCAATCAATGTATTCCGTCGGTGTTGTTATAAAATATCGTAACTACGGCTTTATCGAAGCTGTAGTTACGAGATTTTATAACAACACCGACAGTTTGTCAATAAACAAGTAAACCCGGTCTGATTTCAGAACATGTTCATTGTCATTAGAAAAAAATCTATAAACCCACATTTAAACGCAAAATATCTATACCTTGTTGTAGCAAAAATTGTTTTAGTTCACCACCAGTGCTTATAGCATTTGAAGATTATCATGTCTCCGGATCAGCCTGTGCTCAAGTACCGTCTGATCAAGATCAATGGTGCACTCTAACAGTTGCTACAGATCATGAAGTTATTTGAAAACAGCGTGAATAATAATTATCATAATAAAAATGATAATAATAAAATAATGATAATAATTATAATAAAAATAATAATAATAAAGAGTTTAGTTAAAGAGCCAACACAGTTGGGATTAACCCAGTCTTCTGTGTGAGCATCTACCAGACTATGTAATGCACAGGCTGATCTGGATCCATGTTGCTGTCAACGGCAACAAAAAAGCTTTTTCCAGCTCCTGACTAAAAATTAAATTACAAAGCTATCAAAAATGTCATATAGAATGTTTAAATAATGCTTGCGATCTAAACAGTTTAACCTTTTCCCAAACAAGTCCAGCGAAAGGTGACCATTACAGAAAATATTTGGAAAATATATCTTGATAGACAAGAGAAGAAAATGCTGATACTGTTTCTAGCCTTTTTTCCCTTTCTCTCAAAGTTTTCTTTGCTAAATTGTTCATATATTCTATGTGCATTAATATCCATCTTATCGTAAGTTTTTGTCGTTTGGGAAAGAGTTAAACCTTTCATATTGTACATATTGATTCACATTATTAACTAATAACAATATTGGAGCCGAACATATTCATTTCTTAACCCTTTCCCAAAGAGCAAAATGTTAGATTGCTCCAATTTGAGAACTGCTGCAGGCGACAAAATGGATGCTGATAAAGAAAGGATTTGGGCACAATACAACTATTTGTGAAATATTGAAGCAAAAGTAGAAAATGCTGATCATCAGCATTTTCTCCTTTTGCCTCAATATTTTCCCAAGCTATTTCTCTAGTCAAAACCAGGGGTCCGTATTATCCACTATGATTTCTTGCCCGATTATCTATGGAAAACTTACCCTAGATTATCTATGGAAAACTTACCCTTTCTGACAAAAATTGTTTTTGACATATCAAAAATAATATCCTTTGGATGGGAGTTAGCATTGAAGATCTCTAACCACAAATTACATGCGCATTGAACAAAATATTTCGCTGAAAAACAAATATTTTCTAACAATGACAAACCAAAAAATAATGTTTATCCAATTACACAATAATAATTCTCCGCACTATTTCAAATACATGTAGTTAATTATTCTTAGCAATAATAAAAGCATTGTCTGCAGCGGTAATAAGTTGTACAAAATAATAATTATATTATGATATAATTTCCGAAATCTTGTTTAACAAGAGGTACTAGATTATTGACTATTATTTATCATAAATGAACAAATAACTCTCGGACCCATTTGTCAAATAGTGACGCCTTTCGACGCTCTACAAAATAAAGGCTTTGGAAAGCAACGTGGAAAATGAAAAAAAATGCTTGTGAAAAGCAATTTCTTCATTTCCCACAATATTTTCCACAAAAAAAATGTAAAATTCCATGCACTTGGTCAATTGACTTCTGCAATTTCCTTGAATATTAAAATTTGCGCAAGTCTTAAATGTTGCCGTCTGTTAATGGATAATTAACATAATACTCATGCAATACAGATGTACACTAAATGTCACAGTATACATGCATGTATATTGTGACTTTTTAGTGTACATCTATATCAATAGTGCAAAGTCGGTCAGTATATTACCACCCAGGGACAAAAAGGGCAAATATAAAATGATTCTTCCTTTGCGTCCAATGCTGTCTGACCAGGGTTAAAAAATCTCGCTTTTAGTAAATTACCGTATACAATAACGATCAACAAATACCGACAGAGATCAACAAGCGATTGCCTTCATGTTTTAAAAATTGAAGATTGAAAAGGTTTGAAATGGATTTACTAAACACTGCCCTAATGTGAGTCATCCATACGAGCTACATTTTGAAATGAGGAAATGGTTATTTATAAATGATATGTATAATTTTGACAAATTAAATTAATAGAAATCAAAAGATTCAAAAAGTCGTGACAACGAAAAGTATTATTTTAATCCTCTAACCCATTCCCACGCATTGTCTCTTTGAAGCCCTATAAAGATATTGGATTGTGAAAACATTGTGGGAAATGAAGAAATTGCTTGTGACGAACAATTTCTTTATTTTCCACAATTTTCTAAAAAAAAAAAAAAAAAACTCGTTCATTTGAAAAATTTGTCAGCAACATGTTTGAATTTGGACCAGTTTAACATGTTGCCTTTGTTAAAGCAAAGGGTGTATGCTCCGAAAAACGGGAAAATATGTCGCATTTACGACGTCATGGTAACGTGATTAAAAATATATACGCCCAAAAACGACGCAACTCTTAACTCGCTGCAATGCAAGCTTTAATTTGGTGCCAGTTTTACTGAGATACCATAAAAATAAATTTCTAATATTTTTAGCTCGACTTTTCGAAGAAAATGAGAGCTTATACTGTCACCCGGGCGTCGGCGTTGGCGTCGGCGTTGCAACAAAGGTTAGTTTTTTCAAACATCAATAACTTCCATACTATTCAATCCAAACTTGGAATACTTATTCACCATCCTACCCTCTACCTTACTATCAGGGCCCATGACCCTGGCTCCACTATATTTGGAGTTATGCCCCCTTTATACTAAGCAACTTAGAAAGTCGAGCGCGCTGTCTTCGGACAGCTCTTGTTATGCTATAATAGTCCCCTTTCACCTTAAAAAAATGTGAGTATTTTGCAGCGCGTCATGACCCGCTATTAGTTCAACGTTCTGAAAAGAAAATGAAAGTTATATATATGCTTCTAGATCTAGTTGATAATGAAAACAATTGCACGTACGTATTTACCCAAATTTTGATTTTTAAAAAACTAATGCATTGTGAGGAGGGCAGCCTTAAACTTTTCGCCTACAATCGCTGCTTTTGAGCTTTCTAGAAGAGACAGCTTTCGTCGGAGACCCTTATAGCATATGAGACAGTCATGTTTCACGACCATCTTGAGCCTGAAAGCAGTCTGACCGGGATCCATGATGCTGTATCACAGTTGCTACAGATCACGTATAATCTAATGGAGACCAAGATAGTTCATGATCAGACTGTGTGTATTCGCAGGCTGATCTTGAACCATGTTGGGATCGAAAGACTTAAAAACATTTTCCAGACCTTGGCTCATTCATAATTTTCTAACAATTTTATCATTTTCTGCTATTCCCCAGTCAATGTTTTTATCCTGTAAATAAAAAGTACAGTTTTATTCATAACTTCGACTGTTTTAAAGTAAGATATATACATAATTGTAATATGTAACATATATCTCTCACACGCTGCAACTCCTTCCATTTTAGACCAGTCCAGATATGTGTCATTTTGGGAAAAGCTTTAGACAGTCTGGTAATAATTTTGACTTATCTCCTCCACAAACTCAGCCAACGCCGCCATTTCTATTTCCCGCAGTGCTTCTATCAAACGTTCCCTCGATGCCTCGACTCCCTTGGATTTCTTCCAGTACATCAAAGCATCACAGGCCTTGTCATGCAAATCGTTTTTCTTGTCCTCAATATTGTCAATTTCTTCCTCGGCCACGCTTAGTTTTCTGGCCAACTTTTTCCATTGCTTACCAATTTTTCGACCAACTCCAGTCAGAATCTCAACCGTTATGCCTGAAAGCAGACATTACACCATAAGCATTTGTGCTTAATTTCTTGAAAATAAGATGATACGATGCTCCAAGCGTTTGCTTATATAGATATTATCGCATTTAATAGCTTAAACAAGAGGACCATGATGGTCCTTAATCGCTCACCTGCACCTAGATAGAAAATAAGTCCCAATGTTGTCATGTTCAAGAGCACATACTATAAGATGCGAGATTATAATCCAGCTGAAAGCTGCTTTCATAATCTTGAATGATCAATATCTGTCGCTGTTACAGTAAAAACAAAGTGGAAGAAAACAACAATTTTGTCTCAGTCAAGGGCACATAACTCTGTTCTGAAAAAGATATTCTCATCAACATTATGTCCAAGTTTTTTTTGATTGGTCAATATTAATTGCTGTTTGAGAGAAAACAAAGTCGAAAACGGCAATTTTGTCAGTGTCAAGGGCAAACAACTCTGTTTTTTTAGTCCAATCAATCTGACAAAATAAAACATGTAAGATCTTCTGGTCACCAACATTGACACCAAGTTGTGTCTTGATTGGTCCATATTTGTGTTTGTTAGTGTGAAAATAAAGTCGAAAACAGTAATTTTGTGAAATTCAAGGGCAAATAACCCTGTTTTTTCTGGTCAAATCAAGCTGAAAGTTTAACTCATCCAGGATCTTATGGTCACCAACATTGTGGCCAAGTTTGTCTTGATTAGTCAATAAATGTAGATGCTACAGTGTAAACAAAGTCAAAAACAGCAATTTTGTCAAATTCAAGGGCACATAACTCCAGACTTTCTGCTCTGATAACACTGAAAATCAAACTCATCCAAGATCTTATGGTTACCAACATTGTGGCAAAGTTTTGTCTTGATCAGTCAATATTTGTAGATGCTAGAGTGGTAACAAAGTCAAAACTAGCCATTTTTGACATTCAAGGGCACGTAACTCCAGACTTCCTAGTCCAATCTGACTCAAAATCGAACTCATCCGAGAACTTATGATCATACATGTTTTGACCAAGTTTAATCAAGATTGGTCAATATTTGTAGATACTAGAGTGGTAACAAAGTCAAAACTAGCCATTTTTGACATTCAAGGGCACGTAACTCCGGACTTCCTAGTCCGATCTGACTCAAAATCGAACTCATCCGAGAACTTATGGTCATTCATGTTTTGACCAAGTTTGGTCAAGATTGGTCAATATTTGTAGATACTAGAGTGGTAACAAAGTCAAAACTAGCCATTTTTGACATTCAAGGGCACGTAACTCCAGACTTCCTAGTCCGATCTGACTCAAAATCGAACTCATCTGAGAACTTATGGTCATACATGTTTTGGCCAAGTTTGGTTAAGATTGGTCAATATTTGTGGATGCTAGAGTGGTAACAACAAATTGTGGACAGACGGACAGACGTACAGACGGACAGACGCCGACGGACAAAAAGCGACCACAATAGCTCACCTTGAGCACTTCGTGCTCAGGTGAGCTAAAAATATTATTAGATCCCATATTCTTTTCAAAGAGAGCCAAAATAGGTACAAGCAATTACACCAAAAATTTGAAAAAGTGATGCCGTCGTACAGTAATTATACTCTTACCCGTGACAATCAACAATTTACATATACATGTACTAAACTGACACGATTTAAAAACGCAAAACACGTTTTCATTAACCATTCCTTTCCTATTGCCTCGATCGGCACCATATTTGGGGACATGTATGAGACAATGTATTCGCTTCACGCCCCAGCGATTTTGTCGTGTTTTCTGTAAACTATCCGGACATCTGAACCGCCCATCACTAAATACTCGTGCGTCTCGTGCATTCAGACCACGAGTTAAATCACTAAGATTTTTTGTGTACAAATTGCCACTTTGATTTACTTATTGAAAAGATACGAGAACAACGAAAGAAAATGGTGTATAAAATGCTGAGGCTTACTTTGCGAAAAATGAACCGAGTTTTGGGGCTTTTGGTTTGCCGTGTTTCGCAAATGAAGGTAGCTAGACACTTTAATGTTGCCAAATCGACGGTTCCAAGGTTTATGAGACGTGTAAACGACACAGGAAGATTTACAGACCACCCACGTCCCGGTCAGCTGCGTGTAACAACTGTACGTGAACATAATTGTATACGTCAACGTCACTAACGCAACAGATTTGTGACGGCTCAGTCTACAGCAAATTCTATGGTTGGTAATCGCGGGCGTCCTATACATCGCGACATGGTGATAAATCGCCTGTGAAAACACTGGGTTCGCTGTCGTCGATGTTCAATGCCAGGCTCTTGACACAACGTGCATTTTGGCATAATCTGACGTCCATTCAGGCATTATTCGTGGCTTTAAAGGTCATTTCTGTCCTGTTATGTTAACAATCGTAACATTTGCAATTTTACATGGCTATACATCGGTTTTATAAGATGCAGGAGACACCATTTGTAAAAGTACTATTTTGCGTTTTTAAATCGTGTCAGTTTAGTATCTTCTTTGTGTGAATGATATCCTTGATAGTAAAGTTTGCAATGGAAGAGCTAACAAAATCGATCATACCTGCAGTGTTCAGCCAAGCATTTCTGTCATCTTCCAACCTCGATACAGGAAAAGTCGTGTTGTGGTGTAATTCCATATTTGTATTACCATTGTACACAAACAAGTCAGTGTCTCCTTCTGTCATGGTTCGTCTGCGGCCCATTCTGTATGGTACTACAATCTGCATAGACTGCAGATGGTCATGAAGAAGAGCTCGTTGGTTATTCCACATCAGCTGTGGTCCATTCTCGTGGTCAGAGCTTTCTGTATCCAGATAAAACTCGACATTCCTGGTCGCGGCTGCTTGTAGCAGGTCACTTGCTGACCCTGATGTGTCACCAAACACCGGCATACCTCTGTCTTTACTTTGTTCTTCAGCAATAACACTGTCAGGATTTATCACATCACTATTATGGATTTCTTCATTACATGAATCAGAACTGGCACGTGGTGTTGAGTGAATCAACTTGTCAATGTTTGCACAACAGTTTTTGATACACTCAAGTCGTTGCTCCACCTCTCTAGATTTGCCGAAATTAATAGGCATGGCAAGGTTCACTGGTACATGGTCCATTGGCATATCGTGACCCACTGGTATGTCAAGACCAGGAGACTCGTCATGATTCATCGAAGCCCCGTCATCTTCAGGTGGAGAGGGGTTTGTTCCTTGTCGAGTTCTAAACGCTTTTAATTCTGTTTCGGAGTCGCTTGATTCCAAACCAAGTGGAAGATTAAGACTGTCAACAGAAGTTTCGTATCCAAAATGCATCGATTCTAACGATCGTAATTCTGGTCGAACTTGTTGTGGTTGTCGTTCGGTGGCAAGTATGTTTCTCCGTACTATTCTAGCCTTTCTGATGAACTTTCTCCTCAACACACTTCGTTCTGACATAGTTAGAAAATCTGGGTTTGTAATCCTTTCTTTAAGCTCCGGTTTTCTCTGAGAAGGAAAAATCGAAGAAATATGTTTTGCCTTTAGTGCCTTGAAAATATCTATCTACATGATGTACGAGTAAACAATTCTATAAAGACAACAAAATAACACCCGCGGAATCCTACAAGGACGTGTCATTTATTCCTTCCTGTTTTTGTTTGCAAAAAAACCCAGTTTTTGTGTCTATAAAGGCCCCTTTTCGTCATATTGTTAAACCTAAGTGACCGTGCGCTATGAATATTTAAACAAACGTAATCGTCTGCAATATTGACAATAATGAGCGCAAGGTTACTTCGGTTCAATAATACATTTACTCGAATACAATCTATCCCATTTCTCTCTGCATTTGTAGTATTTATAGGTACCGTTGTAATGGTCTTTGCTCTTTACTCATCATGCAATTTTTTGGAAATGTGGTAGTACATCCGGTGCATTCAATTGTATTTCTTAAGCTTTGGAATTGTCATTTAATCCGTCTTCGTGATAAATACCAAAGTTTCATTGTTTAGAGAAGAAAATGTATCCTTTTATTTCTATGTTAATAGTAGGGAGCTAATTCCAATAGAAACTGATAGCCGAAATACAAGACAAAAATGAACAGCAATGAAATACAAGCATGTTCCGTTTCAGATACCTTACATGTTTTTAATTGTTGTCTTCGGTTGAAAGCATTCACGAAAAAATACCTGATAAATTATTTCTTCCCCTTTTCCTGTAACTTGATGTTCTTCACAGACACTGATACCTTCGGGAACCCTCTCTTCTCTGCTGGTCAAACTTTCAGTTGTTTCAGGCTTCACTTTCTTCGAGGCTGCAATATTTTGGAATTATTCCTAGAAAAGGTGGAGAATCCAATATACCCAACATCAAAGGGATGTATCATAATTCTAAGTATTATTCTAATTCTAAAATAGCTGTGTTTTACTCATTTAAGAATTACTATGTATTGCAGATTTTATGCAAATGCAAAATAAAAATATATCTAACTACATTCTTGAAATTTTGACAAAAAAAATTCAAGTAAGTAGATCTATGTTGTACATAAGTGTATTCTTAAAAAATGCTGGATAGAGACTCACCGTGTAGCAAAACTCCACCACTAACAGCACCGAGTCTGACGTTGATTTGTCCATCTTCCCGTCCCGTGAAGATATTGATTAGTCCTCCTTTCAGTTTGGCAGGCTGGTCGAAGAAAACTACAACCAATGTATCCTTGGTTGGTATTCTCTCTTCAGCAAGTGTTGAGAACCTAGATAAACAGCGGCCATGGAATTGCACCCTGGCGCATCTACGATCAAACTGAAAAGTAAATGCACAGAACCGTAGCAGGTCATCTATGGTGCTTTTATTTACGTTGTCTACTATCAAAGTCGTCCGAATCTTCTTGAAAGCGATGTAAACATGAAACTTGATTCGGTGGGCAAACACTTCCATTTTTACTTGTGTCCTGTTCTTGATTGGGTAGTTCACAAGCAATTCTCTGTTATCCAATTGTCTTTCCTTGTACTCCAGTGACACATGGAGCACTTCTAGCCCAAAGGAATTTGCTACCATTTCCTTCAGAACTTGAACTGGCTCTAGCATGTACAAGCTAAACGATTCTGTGCGATTCGATGTTGAATCCCTCACACAAATCGTCTTCTTTTTCTTTACCCCTGCCTCTAGTGTGCACCCATTAACGAGGTCGTTCCCTAACTCATTCAAATAATCCATTTCTTCTACCCTACGTCCATTAATTGATATCTTTATCGCTTTAGGATCTTTACCCGTATACTTTGAAACTTCTTGTCGAAGTTGTGCCGTAGACAAGGAAGGTTCAATTGCAATCGCACACTCTTTAAATGAAGGCACTCCTTTAGCAGCATATTCTTTGTAGCGAAGTTTTGCACAGACTGCTGTTGACGAAGCAATGTGAATCACCAACTTTAATTCTCTCTTAGGCCAAGACAGTGTTCCAATACAGATTGTTCCTTCGACAAACTTGTTGTCAAATGAGAAGTGTATCATGTCGTTATCTCCCATCATTATGTGTGGTCCATGTGTCTGAAGAAATGCCTCTCTCAACTGATGGATGTTGATACCTGCGTCAGATTCTGAAACGAATCGTGACTGCACGTTTTGTGAAGGCTGGTGAAGAAAAACTAACGATATCTTTGTGTTCCGTACTGCCTTAAACCGTCTACATGTTGCATTTTCATTCGTTACCAACATGTCATTCAGAAGCAACTGATTGTTTTCACAAATCACCACATTCTTAACGCTCATTTCTCTGGCTATGTCGTTTGCAATAGCAGCGACGCGTTTACCATTGTTCGTGATTCGTAAGCACAACAGTTCAGGATATTTCTGGTCCAGGTGTACCAGTGACTCAACTAGAATAAACTCTCTGTTCGTTCGTGCATTAGGTGCGATAATGATTATGTTTCTACTTGGACATCCAGTGGGTAAGGCTGTATCTTCAAGTACTTTAACATCACTCGCTCGAATTTTCAAAAGGTCAGCGATTGCTTGTTCAGAAAGAGTCTTGCCACCTGAACGAAACTTTTTAACTTCTCCATAGGCAATTTTGTAGACTTTACTCATATCAAAAAGCATACCTCGTGTAAACAGCTCCTCTTCGCTATTTTCACGCCTATTTGCTTGAAGTTTCGGACGACTTCTTTGTATATCTCGTTGGTATAATAATTCCATTCTCTGACTCTCCAAGCTGTTGCCATTACTATTTGAAAAGCTGTCAAATCTCAAACTACCAGCATCACCAGCAGTCGGTTGGTTAGCATACCTTGCCAAGTGAGGCCGCGTAAATGATTGATCTTGGTATGCAGAGTATTGCGGAACATGTGAAGGAGGTACGTTAACACTGACTATCGGTTCCATACCTCGGAGATTCGCTGGATAGTTTCTACCTAGGCCAAGCATGTCTTCTTGAATATCAGTATTTATATCTTGTTGCCATTGTGAGATTCCTGTTTCATTTGTATGTCCACCGTATCTATCATGCCAGGACAGTTGCTGGGCTGTCTGTGGCGTAATCTCTAATGGTACCTCTTGTTGGGGATCTACATGCTGGGCACCTTGAGCAAGGGAGCCTGCTAAATTTCTATCCCCATCACCTGAACCTCGGCTGTCGCCGGTGTCACTGCTAGAACTGCTACCTGTAGAGATAAATACGAGACTGGGTTTAGTGAAAGAAGGTTTCCGTGTCATTTCAGATCGCCTTGTATCTGAGTACAACCTGATAAGGATCCATGATGCCTACCTAACTGCTCATATGGTAATGATTAAGCTATGACATGAAAATATGTCTGATATGGAGCTATGTTTGTCTAAAATAGCCTACAAGAAAGGCATCAGAGTAACACAAAAGCAAGTAGACCTATGTAAATGAATATGTTCCTACATATTCAATGCTGGTAGAAAGTACCGGTTCAATACGGTTTTTATTTGGACACCAAGTTATGGATAAATGAACATACATGTATTTTGTATACGCATTCTGATTACATTGATGAAAATCTTTCGGCTCTGTTTCCAATATGGTACTTGCCATTCTGTGACCCTGCACAACATATCCTCACACAATTGACCAAACGCCGACTGTCAATCAAAAACATCGTTTAGCCAATGGACGATCAGAAAAATGTCATGCCCCAATTGTTCATCGTTGCACGTGTTATTGTATCGATTTATCGACTGACTATCAAAACAATCGATATCCCAATGGCAGAGAATTTTGTGCTAACAATAGACTAGGTTTACTGTTATGATTTGATAAACCGTCGGTGTTGTTATAAAATCTCGTAACTACGGCTTAAATCAAGCCGTAGTTACGAGATTTTATAACAACACCTACGAAATACTAATTTGTTTGTCGAATTTACGTCACGATTAACTGGATAAAATCGTTCCCCATTAACGACCACATTCCCATTGTTTGTCCTAAATTCTATGTTGGGCGGAGCGATCTGTCGATTGGTCAATAGACATACCTTCAGCCATTTGTAAGTCCACTCCTTACTCGTGTGTTATAGTCTCAGTTGCTTGTAAGTACAGTCGCCTCAAGAATGTATTCTGCTTCGAATATTGTCATTCCAAAAAGGTTGTGCATAAAATCTGAAATATTTTAAAAAGCAAGGTAAAATTGTTTATGTTATCCTTCAATCCTTTCCGAAACGACAAAAACTTAGCTCTGATTTGAATATAGCGCAATATATCAATATATCCCTTTTGTCGCAAACCTTTACCGTTACGGTAGTTCTAAGCTTAAATTTGTGACAGAGCCAGCCGATAGTGACCGAGCCACTGATAAAAAATGCTCATATTTAATTTTGCACATTACATTTCTTAGGTTAAGTGACATGTGAAAGGATTGTCTAATCGACAGTGGTCAATCGTATAGTAGCACTGGTGGTGAACTCAGCTAAAGCGAGGGACGTTTTTCGCGAATACAAGGTACAGTTATTTTGCGTTTAAACGTGAGTTTAAAGATCTGATTGGATAGTTTTTCTAATAACAATGAATTTGTTCTAAAAATAGACCGGGTGTAGCGATATGTATTGACAAACCGTCTGTGTTGTTATTAAATCTCGCAACTACGGCTTAATCGAAGCCGTAGTTACGATATTTTATAACAACACAGACTGAATACTATAATCGCGAAAAAACGTCCAACGCTTTGGCCGAGTTCACCACCAGTGGCTGTGAGTAGGCAATGAAATTTTAATGTTTTTTCGATGGCGATGTTGTAATACTGGTGAGAGAAACTATGAACGCATGATGATGTGCTTTATTCGCCACAATAATTTAATTGTGACCGATATACTCGTAGCCTACTGTCTAAAATAATGTGTAACCCAATATTCATTCATTCATTCTTACTAAAACTGGGATGATTGCTAATATTTAATTTGAATAATTATGTTAATGTCCTTTATGGACTATTATTAATCAGGGTTCAACATTAGCCTGTGCCCGACAGACATTACCTGCCTGCTGCTTGGTCAGGGCAAGTTAGATCCCCAAGATGCAGGACCGACTGGTCAGCCTCATTTCAAATCTCAGTTACTATTACCATAATGAAAACATGGAATATGTGTAACAACAAGAACTTTGACCCTTAAAATTTTCATTCTTTTGTGATTCAAAACTGGGTTTTTTTTAGCTTATGAAAGGATTTTTGTTATTTACACATTTTCCTTATTAGGCTTATTATCCAAATATTTGGTAAGGACCAGTGTATATTTGGTCAGGGCTAGCAGCACCTGGCAGCAACAAGCCCGACTGTCTGGTAACCAAAATAGTTAATGTTGGACCCTGTATTATATTGACAGAGTCGGCAATGTGCCAATAATAGAGTGCGATTCGATAGTGGCTTAAGCCATTTCACATATTTCACATATTTACGCCTTTTTATGGTAGCAAGATAAAGGCTTTTGAAAACATCGTGAAAATGTAGAAATTGCTTGTGACAAGCGATTCCTTAATTTCGTTCGTTTTCCACAATGTTTTCTACCCAGAAAGACAAAAAATGTAAACTTTCATTCACTTGAATTTGTCGTCTGCAACATCTTTCAAAATTGACCAGATTAAGATGTTTGGAAAAGGGCAAAAGTTGGTAAAAACAGTAGGCCTACTTTAAAAAGCAATTCCCGTGTTCTAAATCCAAAGTAAACAGAGCGTTAATATTTATGATATTTGATATGTCAATGACACAAATTATTTAACCCTTTCCCAAACGGCAAAATTTTAGGATGATCCACTTCAAAAACTGCCAAAAATGACAAAATAGAAGTTATTAACGATAGAATTTGTGTTAAATATGGCATAGAAAATATTGGGACAAACGGAAACTGCTGGTTATCAGCAGTTTCTTCTTTTGTTTCAATGTTTTCCCAAGCCTTTTCTATTAGAGTCGTCAAAACCAGGTCTTGTTTGGGAGAGGGTTAATGAATAGCCTACGCCCGTAGTGCTTACCGTGTATAATCACGTGACACAAAAAATAGAAAATCTTCAATAATTTTGTTTACCTGAGATCGATTTGAATTCGATTTGAATCAGAGACGGTGGGAAGACGCCAGGCGTTAAGTAGTAGTGGTTGATTTTTTTTTTAAAGCATGTGATGAAAAAGGTTATGATGATCGTCAATAACTTTTATATCACCTGATTAAAAAAGAAACAAACAAAAAAACATCATGTCCAGTTTATTCCTGACATTCTTTTACCTTCTCTGCTTCAAATCGAATTCAAATTGGTCAAGTTTTAACAAAATTATTGAAGATTATCTGAAATTCTGAGTCACGTGAATATACACCGTGTGTAGGCCTACAAGATTTCATAAACAGTGAATGAATAACCCTAGCTCAAACGGCAAATTGTGTATTTACATTATATTAAGACGCGTCCGTGCGACAAGAAATCCCAATGCCTTGATTAATAGACCTAATGGGATGTCTGTATAATTCATGCAATGGTGGAAAATAAGGAAATGCTTCTTTTCTCTAGATGTTTTACAAAGCTGTATCATTTATGGTCGTCAAAACCAGGCATTTAGCGGTATAGCTAGAGTGTAGAGCACTGGCGTAGGAAGAGGGAGGGCGAGGGGGGACCAGTACCCCCGCCCCAATAATTTAGAAGGGGGCCAGCATTACCTATGCCCCCCCCCCCCCCAAAAAAAAAATACACCCATATTTTCCTTCAAAAAAAATGCCCAGGTATGAAATGATGTCTGAAAGTGCCAAGATTGCAGGAAATGGTTTCTTAGAATTCAAAATTTCAGCAGCGCTACGCTCGGTCGGGTTCCATTCTGTTTCATTTCAACATTTGCCCCCCCCCCCCAATATTATAAACCTTCCTATGCCTATGTAGCGGCTCGTCGAGAATTAAAACACTGTCTACTTGGAAACACTGGCGAAAAAGAACTATACACTGGACAAAATGCAAAGTTCTTACAAACGTTTCAGAGGATAAACTTATATATAAATCATTATCATATTAAATATGATGAGGCTATACAAAATAAAAGATTAAAAAAATGAGAATGGCTACTAAAATTACCGTACGTATAGCTCATAAAAACATTCTCAAAAAAGTAAATGTGAATTCCTCATTTCCCTTTATTGTCCTAGTTTACCAAAGCATAAATTTGCGCCGGGATCTGGACAAAACGCACTTATGACCAATTTGGGTCAAAGTCAGTTTGTACTTATGTTTGCAGTCTCATCAGAGCCCATGGTATTCTTTCCAAATGGATGTGGGTAAAGAAGAAACTATTAGATAAGACTATGCGTAGGCCTATGTATAAACTGATCCTGATCCAAATTGGTCTTAAATAATTTAGAAATCTGGGTCAATGTTTGGGCTTATTTTTTTTACAATTATTATTTTTAGAGTTGTTTTTTTTTTTCAGAGTATGGCTTATTTTAAACAACTTGTAGCAATTTAAAAGACAAACTGCGCAGTAGAAATCCATTAAACCAATAAAATACACACACTCTTCCATTATGTTCTGAATAAAAGGAGTGGTTCTCGTACAAATTAATAATTATGTTGTTTCGTTTTTGAACCCTATGTTGTGGGTGCTCATTTGAATCGTCTCAGTTAGACGATTCAAATACGAGCCCACAATATAGGGCTTAATCAATTTTAATTCATATTAAGCATGTTAAATGATAAAACACCATTTGAAATAGGCCTACATTCGTTTCCTTCTATACAGCTTTATGTTAATTTAGCAAAATCCCCAAAATCGTCATAAAGGTTATAAAATCAAACAGTCACGTACGCCAATTTATTCGATCAATTTTCCACAAAGTAAGCTTTAAACGATGAAAATGTGCATTATTTTGTATCAGGGTAGCATATATACCCGTAATGTTGGCGTTAATTATAAACATAGAGTAATCAAAGGTTTTCATCAAATAGGGGACGATTTTATCAAGTTAATCGTGACGTATTTTCGGACAAACAAATAGTAGTTCGTCGGTGCTGTTATAAAATCCCGTAACTACGGCTTGAATCAAGCCGTAGTTACGAGATTTTATAACATCACCGACGGTTTATCAAAACATAACGGTAAACCAATTCCATTTTTAGCACAAAATTCATTGCCATTGACGTGAGGTGATGCAATGGCTGTGAAACAAAACAAATCGATAAATACCGTATTCATAAAGTTCTTACCTTTCTTCGCCTAAAGCCTTTAAAATGGCTTATCGTGTTGATAAATAATGCAAAAATAAAATTATTAAACAGATAAATAAAATCCTTATCGTGCATTTCCTCGATTTTAGAATAAACAGGCATGTGACACAATTTGCATACCAGTCAAAATATTATGCTTAGTTGGTCTATTTTTAGAAAATTGGAAATTCCCGGACGCTCGGGTTCTTCCGATAATACTTCGCCATTTTCCGTATTTATAGCCGCATCGCGTCACTCGTGAACGACCATAGAAAAAATAAATAGGCTATTTGATCGATGTTTTAGAATTACAATTTAAAGAAAAGAAACCATCCCAAACAATTTCAGCAAAAAGTTCAGAACATGCGAGACGTAGGCCTACGTACGTCTACTTTGTCTAAATTCAGGTCTAGTTCCAATTATTTCGCTTTCAAATGAGCTATGGGGCCTAAATACAGTCTAGACCTTTTAACCCTTTCCCAAAAGATACATAGTTTTGACGTTCCTCATAGAAAAAGCTTGGTAAAACATTGAGAAAAATTAAGAAAATGCTGATGATCAACATTTTCTACTTTTGCCTCAATCTTTCGTTTTAGAACTGTGCTGCATTAAATAGGCCTACACAAATCTTGTCTTTAATTTATGCAACACCAATTCTGTTGTCTGTAGCAACTTTCAAGTTTGAGTAGGTCTAGTCTCAATTTCAACCGTTTGTGAAAGGATTAAATAGGCCTACTTAGGTTGAGCAATATGAAAAGTGGCATAATCATCGTCATTACATTATATATTCTAATAAAATAGCCTTACTTCAGCTATGATTTGCTTAAATGACGTAGGCCTATAATAAGTAATAACCTTATACTGATCGAAATTGTTACGCAAGAAATATTTGATAAGCCTTACGTACATAGGTGTGTTAAACTCTAACTTTGTAATTTTTGTGAACAAGGACTTTTTTAAAGTCCACGTTTTAATTGACCTTAACAGGGATAATTCTGGCTCTGAAATTGCTTGAGAGAAAATGTCTCATTTAGCCAAAACTTATTAGAGAAAATGAGTTTTCAGTGAGAGATTTTACCAAATTTCTTACTACATGTATTTGACATTTTTGTGAGAGATTTTTTCTCCCAATTAGCAAATTTGAGTGAGATTTCTGACAGAAAAATGAGAGAATTTGCACAAATCTCGACCCAAAATTATCCCTGCGTTAAGATAACGCCGAGTTCAGAAATTTTGCAGTTTGGACACACGAAGTCCTGTGCACCTACCCATAATGATTTCGACTTCCCGACTTTTGTCGCGCCAGCACAAAGATGAGGAAAAAACAATCCGAGCAACAGCGTTCTTAGTCTGGTTCCCGTACCCGAAATCTACTACGGATTTAAGTACGGTAATAGCTAATATCTGACGGTCACTCAGACGGCCTGGACAGGTGACGCTTTCCATACACCGAGCCGTTTCATTGGTCTATCGATTATATCGATTAACCAATCAAAGGACAGAATGCAGTACCTGTTCCCAGTCGTAAATTCAGTTATTTACACGAATGGGTACCAGTCTACAGCGTTCTCCCCAGGCCAATAAGCTGTATCGACCCCACTACAGCTTCATGTTAATCGATGGAATGCCCCTACAGCTTCAAAAGTACCCCAGCTTAATTTCTTCAAAATGGTCACCAAGGAGAGACATTTAGAGGTATATCATGTCAAAAACTGATAAATGTTGCATTCTTATAATGAATTATAATGTAAAAATTCTGTATAAAAACATTATGGAAAAAGAAGAAATTGCTCAAATTGAGCAATTTCTTCTTTTCCCATTACCTTTTTATTCACAAATATTTGCATGAACACAATACATTTCAATGTTTACCAATACTTATAATTTGCCACTACGACTTCAAATTATTCTGGTGCAACGATTCCCGGGCCGCCTAAATGCTTATAGAACAGATTTTGCATGCGCAGATCCAGAGGGTGGGTCAGGGGGTCTTGACCCCCCCCCCCCCCCCCCCCCCCTGGAATTTGGCAAAAAATGGATTATCAAAAAAGATTACTGGTTATGTTCAAAAATAGCTGCGTCATTTGTCCCTGTGTGCCACGACAAACTGTTGTTATATTTAACCCTTCATGGTGTGAAATGTATCTGCATGCGCGGATCCACAAGATTGGAAGACACCCCCCCCCTGGAAAAATACCTGGATCCATAAAGTAAAAACAAATTAAGTAATGCATATGAAAATGTAGTAGGACTATGCCTCTATGTCTAATTGAATCAAACTGTTTGATAGTTGTTTTCTCGTGTGTGAATCTCCTTTGGTCTTGGATCGATCGCAATTATGTCATTGTGGGTACATTTATTATGCTAATTTGGGGTTGGAAGTATCAAGATTCAATATGTTTTCATATTTCCAACAGTACTGTCACAATGCTATAAAGCTTATCGTGGTTATAATCAATTTTAAAATGATTTCGGACCTCTCCCAAACAAGACCTGGGCCCCGTATTACTAAACATCTTAAGATCAAGTTTTTGTGTACAGTAAACTGTGTAACAAGACATCTGATTGCACGAGAAATCCGACTGAGCCAATCAGGGCTGTTGTTACAAGTAATTATGCAAAAATCAAACGTACGATCGTTAGTAATACGGGCTTCTGGTATCGACGTGTCCAAATGCGTAGCCTACTAAATGTTTCTTGAAAAACTTGAAAGGTCCCTTTATGGACCTTTAGATGTATAGCGATGAATGTTGTTTATTTGTTTTGTTCTTCTGAATCAAATTGTGTAGCCTACTTAATCATTTTCGGGTTGTCACGTTGAAGAATTTATAAAAATGGCTGAATGATGTTGTATTTCACTCTCTTGCACACGGTTCATTCATTACATTCACCTCTGTAGTTGCCTCAGAGAGTATTGCGTCATCATCTGCTAGATTACGTCACTTTCTATCACTTCAAAACGGCAATAACAAATAATTTTTCTTTCCCAAAGTCCAAAATATGTCATACTTCACGTTGCTTAAAATTTAATATCATTTTCCAACGAAAATAATTTAATTTTTTTTAGATTGATGTCATTCATTCAAATTTTCTGTACGTTTCATTCTGATAGGGAACGATTTTATCCAGCTAACCGTGACGTATTTCGGACAAACAATAGTATTTCGTAAGTGTTGTTATAAAATCTCGCAACTACGACTTGATTCAAGCCGTAGATACGATATTATATAACAACACCGACGATCTATCAAAACAAAACGTAAACCTAGTCTATTTTTAGCACAAAATTCCTGCCATCGGTAAGGAGGCTTGAGAAAATAGTTCCATTGTATATGGGTTATTTCATCAGTTATAGTGCCTTTCAAATGTAACCAGAATCATCATTTCTTTGTCTACTTTATTATGTTACACATGAAACAGTTAAACAATAATAATACACGTTTTCCTCGGTTTGACAAGATTCTTGTCATTCATACGCCCAGGCCGTTGCAGAGATGTAATAACTATGTGAGAGTAACGAACGACAACTCTGCTCGGAGATTTGTTGTATTTGTGTAAGATAACTGGTGGTGAACTCGGCCAAAGCGAGGAATGTTTTTTTCACAATCAATGTATACGGTCGATGTTGTTTTAAAATCTCGTAACTAAGGCTTCGATAAAGCCGTAGTTACGAGATTTTATAACAATGCCGACCGTTTGTCAATACCGTAAACCCGGTCTATTTTTAGAACAAAGTCATTGTCATTAGAAAAAAATCTATAGGCCTAAACTCATATTTAAACGCAAAATATCTATAGGGTCAATCCGGGTAAATTCGGACATCTCACTTTGAACGTCTATATCAGGATTTTGTAGCGAAAAAACGTCCCTCGCTTTTGGCCGAGTTCCCCACCAGTGAAAATTTACTCCCCAGAAAAAGAGAAATGGGAAATTATGTTTGTCTGATGGCACAAAATAAACCCATTCCCATATAGTTACGCTTTCTGACACCGAGGTAAGCCGAACCTATATAAGAACATTTAGAAAATTAAGAAATTGCCTTCGAAAAGCAATTTCTCAATTTACAAAATTGCTTTCTACAAAGAAAGACAAAAAGGGGTTAAATTTCATAACTTGAAATTGACGTTTGCAAATTCTTTGAATTTGGACCAGTCTAAAGTTTTGCCTTGTGGTAACATTGGGTTAATATTCCGGATGGGTCAGGTATGGTAGGCCTAAATATGGTGCCCCCCGTCCAAAAATATCGAAGTAGGCTATGGCCTGTAGGCATATACGATTCGCCAATAGGTGGGAGACACAATGAAAAGAAACGTTTGTTGTTTTTCTATTTGAAATTCGTCATCTATCTCTAAAAGAATGATAGATCGGATGATGATGATGATGATGATGATGATGATGATGATGATGATGATGATGATGATGATGATGATGATGATGATGATGATGATGATGATGATGATGATGATGATGATGATGATGATGAAAGATATTGGAAACAATCAACTTGAATCAAGGGGAATATTTCTCACTGATTCTTTTCTAGTTTTACTATCTGTCCATCATATATAATTATTAGAACGTTTCTACATTATCTTCTTCTATATGAACAGAACAGCCGAGCCCGGATAGCTCAGTCGGTTACGTCGGAGTCTGTCAATCCAGGGGTCTCGAGTTCGAACCCCGGCTCGGTCAGTATCCATTCTGGCATTTGACAAAAGTCATTTGTCTCTCACCAATGGGTGTGAATCATCTATGTGAGAGAGCAGCTGGAGGCTCGGTTTGGATATTGTGGTTGTACTGGTGCGAGAAATACCAGGAACCCACGGTTAGGTGCTCCAGCCGCCGCGATATGACCCTGGTAGTTGAAAACGGCGTAAAACCCCAATAAACTCAAACTTCTATATGAACACCACAGGCGGCAATCACTTGATTTTGTTATGATATATTTTCCTCACTTATGTTTACATAAGTGAGGAAAATAAACAAACAAAAACACTCGGTAAGAACACATTTTCTTAAATTTTAAATCAAATACTTAACTCTCAGGATTGAGATACGTACCATTCGATGCGTCGTAATCTCCGGTTTATTTTTATACCAGGATCATCCCTCAAATTCATGTCAAAGCTGAGAACATTCGTGCAAAGTGCAAACATTTCTTACGAAAATATATCACGGCATTTTGAAATACTTTGCATGAATGTTCTCAGCTATGATAGGGATTTGAGGAAAGATCTTGGTACCAAAACAGACCAGAGAATATGACGTATCGAATGGCACGTGTCTCAATATTGGGTGTTAAGTATTTGATTCAAAATTTGAGAAAACGTGTTCTTACCGAGTGTTTTTGTTTACATAAGTGAGGAAAATATATCATAACAAAGTCACGTGATTGCCGCCTGTGAACACAAATCCAGATATTATTTGAGAAAAATTGCTCAGGAAGAGAAATCATTCGCATATTCTCGGATCTTATCGTTACTCAAGATCGGCTCGAACTAGACTGGTACCCATTCGTGTAAATAACTGAATTTACGACTGGGAACAGGTACTGCATTCTGTCCTTTGATTGGTCAATCGATATAATCGATAGACCAATGAAACGGCTCGGTGTATGGAAAGCGTCACCTGTCCAGGCCGTCTGAGTGACCGTCAGATATTAGCTATTACCGTACTTAAATCCGTAGTAGATTTCAGGTACGGGAACCAGACTAGGCTCGAACGTATTACAGTAGCCGCCATGAGCCGATCCTGCCCATATCACTCCGCAAGCATAACAACGGTAGTCTGGTCTATAACAACGGAAGCAGACCAAACAACTATTTAAATCTACGCCAGAAGAATATTTGAAACAAACAGCGTTCAAAAGTCGATTGTGTCCTCATAAATGTGACAAAATTTTACCAGATGAATAATTGATGCGATTTTCTCGAGGGTCGCGATTGGAAGAGAAATCAAAAAGCTTCCAGTCAAAATATTTCTAGTCTAAAAACCTAAAACCGGAAGTATATAATGTATTGCGCATGCGTAATTCAATATTTTCCTTTGATTTCCGGAATCAAAGAAAAGTCGATGAAATGAGCGACAAAGAAGAAATAACATTGGAAGGGTAAGCGCGATTCATGTGACAAATGTCATGCTCAAAGTGCAAAAGCAAAGTAGACCCATTAAGCCAGCAGTTGGTCGATGTTACTTTTTCCCAATGTCGAGCCGGTCTGACCGACCTCTTCACTCAAATTCTCAATCAACGACAAATGAACGTCTGACAAAATTTTACCTTCCCCAAACATAATAAGAGTTTTCTCTGATGAAATTCGCTCTATGATATGTTGATGTTGCTCATTTACATCAGAGCGCACTAGTATACTATTCAAAAACAACGGAAAGTTGACACACAAGTTGTGGCGCTTTGTTCACCGTCTGAAGCGGAACATTACAACGAAGTCAGAGAGTGTCAGACAACTCGCATACAAAACTCTGGTCCGGCCACAGTTGGAATATGCCTCCACAGTGTGGAGCCCCCACACCCAAAACAACATCAACAAGGTGGAGCTAGTACAAAGACGAGCAATCAGATGGGTCAAGAATGACTACTCCCCTCTTTCGAGTGTTACGGCAATGCAGGAAAATCTGGAGTGGAGATCTCTCGAACATCGCAGACTTGATGCCAGACTAATTATGTTCTACCGTATTTATCATAACATAGTAGCTATTACATTGCCACCATACATCCATAAACCAAATAGAATAACCAGACATATGCACCCCTTTTCCTTAAGACAAATACAGGTGAATTCTGACTATCTCAAATTTTCATTTTATCCCCACTGCATCAGCCTCTGGAATCAGTTGCCATGTCATATTGTCACTCTCCCTGAATTAAATCAGTTTAAGAGAGCAGTGGCAGATATTCGCTATTAGTCTAGAGGAAGTTGTTTTTAATCTTTTACTCCACTCTCACTATCTAACATTTTAACCAATACTTTACTTTTATGTACTTTCACTTATCTGACTTGTCAATGTCAGATCTTTACTTTTACTTCTCTCACTTTATTACTAACATTCCAACGTGCACTTTTTCCTGTCAGTAACACTCGGAAGAGGGGTTGACAGTACTCAGAGATAGATAGATAGTCTGATCTTAGACGATATCCTTAAAACGCCTTAAGATACTGATCAATGAACCATTTATTGTCATGCCTGGTGAATAATTTACGATCATAAAGTATTTCTAAAAGTTTATAGGCAATGTTTTGCAACAACCCTCACCTGAACAGCCATTGACAGGAGGTTGCCACTTACATCGAGGCCACAGGACGCTATTCGGCACCTGATAAGTCTCCCCATAATCCTTGATCCGTCAGTCCGCAACATTATAACCGGAGCACATATGAGTGAATTCACATCAGAGAATATTCCTGTACTAAGAGAATACAGTGTACAAGAGAGACTACCTGAGCAGAAGAGGCCTCGGATTGAGGATTGAGGCATTGATTATAATGGCCTACTTTCCGTTGTTTATGAGTGGTAGTGTGTTCTGATGTAAATGAGTGACATCAACATATCAAAGAGCGAATTTCATCAGAGAAAACTGGGATTAGTTTTTCCACTGGACCACCGCAAATCGCGGTGGTTTGCGCAGACAGGTAATATTAGTGTTACCTGATATTTCCACCTGAACGCGGCCAATCACTTTGATTTTTCGCCCATTACTGCGATTCGCGGTGATACGTGGAAATTTTGAATGGAAAAAGGTGGTGGTCGCGATGGCAAATCACTGCAACTTTCTACCTGAACTACTATGTAGTGCTGAAAATATTGAGGCAAGGGAAGAAAACACTGTTATAGGTATTTTCTGGTGAAATCACAACTATAGTATAGCTCATGTGTTTTTCGCCTATTTACACCCATCGCTGCGAGTTTGGAATTAGGTGGATTCAATGGAAAATATGATGGCTGTAGCGAGCGTGTTTTTCCACCTGAATACGCCGTATCATCATGAATTTCCACCACATTTTTCCACTGGACCACCGCAAATGGCGGTGATTTGCGGGGACAGGTAATATTGGTGTTACCTGTCTGACATTTCCACCTGAATGTGGCCAATCGCCACATTTTTCTGCCCATCGCCGCGATTCGCAGTGATATGCTGAAATTTGGTGTGGAAAAATGCGGTGGTCATGATGGCAAATCGCCACAACTTTACACCTGAATTTTTTTAGCCGGCAGTGGGTGTGTGTTTTAGGCAAAATAAATGCATGAGCTGTATTGTAGCCTCTAGCTTCCTGTATTCAAGCAGGCTCCCCTATTCGATTTTTCATAATTCCGCATGTTGTTTTCTTGCAATTGTTGTCGTCACCAAGACACTCTTCGTTTACTGGAGATAACTATTTCAATTCTCTTTCTACTGTCAATTTGACGAACAGTGTTCAGTTCATACAATAAATGATTTTGATTTATAAAAATGTTTTATCCGGGACGTGTGAAAAATATCTTTTCTTTTATTTCATTTGCTTTACCAGGGGTCAACTTAAGGATGAATATTTAACTGGCCAGCAGGGCCAGTGAAGATGGAAAGTAACTGGCCCAACTTGTTTGTCACTGGTCCAAAATTCTTAAGAAGAAATATGGTGAAAAACTTCAAAAAAGCATGACAAAAATAGCGTATAGCAGGTTTATGTGGTCAATAAAACAAAGCCTACATATATCATGGTTATTAACAAAGCCTAAACTCCCTTGTAAGTTGTTAGAAGTATATAAAGCAGATAACGGGCTCTTCTCTCTATTAAAGCTTCTCTCCTTAATGGAATATACTGATTGTCCTCCTCATCAGAATACTCATCATCTGACATAAAGTTAGAATCAAACTTAGGCTCATCAAACAGACTGACAGGAGTTTGTTCATGAGGGGAGAAGCTGTAAAATTGAAATTGGGAGACTGGAGTAAATTGAAATATGCTTAATTATACAAGAACATTGATTCAGTATTTAATCACATAACCCTTATCTACTTCCATCGTCTTATTTTATTAAATAATATCCTAAATTCTGTTTAATTACATATGTATTACATGTATGTTTCCTATCCCATTGCAAAAATCCAGGCTGTTCCAAAAATCGTATCAAAGGGTGATACAGAGAAATGACCATGTCAAATAATATAAGGTGGACATAAATTTTGGCAAAGAAAAAAAGGTGTGTTAAAAATTACATAGCTCTTATTTGAACAGAAAATACTTTTCTGAGCTCAGCTTTTACCCTATCCAAAACAATTTCTAGCTTTTAAGGCCTAATTGTTAAAGAATTATCATACTAACTAAGCTATATTTTTTCTCTATCTCTTCTACATTTTCGAGTTAAAAAAAGTCTGAGCACGAGTTAGTAGCATTGTTTGGATTGCATCCTCTTTCAGATTCAATTCCATTTCAAAAAGCAGTAAAAGGTTGAGCACAATTCATCTGAAATACATCAGAGTTCCTGCTCATTAGGTAGAAAAAAGATACAACAGATTAAGTGCTGTTTAAAGATAAGGGTCACGAGTCATGACGTCATGTAAAACTGAACAACCCATTAGATCAAAGAAAACCCTTTTGATGGAAAATCAATATGTGTTGGAAATAGACTGTTTTAGGATGCTTACAGGAATTTGTGTAAGGACAAAGGAATTTACTCTTTTTTTATGCTTACATGTGATCAGATTCTTGTCAAGGGATATGCATGTTAACTAGCGTCCAAGCATTGGAATTGCAAACAATTTTCACTCGGAACAACACATTTTATAGTGCAATTTGCTTTCATTAAAATCAGTTTGTGCAAGTATCCTTTACTTAGTATTTGTGTATGTGAATTTCTATTTCTGAGAGTGAATTATGGATATAATACAGTAGTGCATGTAAGGAAATAATTACTGATAATCATAAATCTGATAAAAGGTTGGTAGAAATTAAAGCCATAATTTAACTTCACTTCTTTCTCATTTCCTGTGATATTTTGCAGAAAACTACTTGTTTGTTATTTTTGGTCAAAGATCGCGATCCACCCATTGCTAAAGTGTTGATTATTTGTATTCGATTCTCTCATTAGGTTTTGTGTTATTTCCGAGTACAAAGATACACTTACTCCCAGTAGCCCTACAAATTTTGTTTTAGAAAATCGTATCAGCGGAAAAAGACTTAACACCGAGCGTGCACGATTTGTAAACTGAAATATTCAAGCTAGATATCTAGATCTAGTAAACATCTTTCAATTAACGGAGCATACGTCACCGAAGCAAAATTACATCGTTTGCCAAAATATGCAGCCTAACCATTACGTTTTCTAACTGGATAAATCTAATTAACCTATCTTTACAAAACAATTTTATGACTAAGGCATAATTTCAACTGGCCAAACGGGCTGGCTTCTGGCATGTTCAACTGGCCCGAGCTAAATTGAACTGGCCTCGGGCTAGCGGACCAGCGGTTAAATCGACCCCTGCTTTACAGTCTTTTATGCAGTGAATATAGCCTGGAGTATCATTTTACCCACATTTTAAACATTTGTACTTGATTAATGTCTCTGATCGGGGTAGGACTGTAATTTGGAAGACCAAGATATGTTTAACCCTTTCCCAAACAAGACCTTGTTTTGACGTCTCTAAGAAAATAGGCTCGGGGAAACATTGAGGCAAAAAAAGAAAATGCTGATCATCAATGCCTCAATTTTTTCTGTGCTCTTTTGTACACAATTACCATCTTTATCTATATCCATTTTTTTGTCTGAAGTAGCTTTCAAATTGAACCACCATAAATTTTTGTTGTTTGGGAAAGGGTTAATTTCAGTCAATTCAAATTGTCGTCTACATCATGGTTGAATTCTGACCAGTCTAAAATTTTACTGTTTGTAAATGGGTTAGAAATGATGTCATTGTAACATTGTATGATTATCTCGAAAACTGTCCTTTAGGACAACTTTAGCACATCTAAATAAGATTTAGCCTGATTTGGCTATTAGTCTAACCCATCACCACAAAATGTCGCCTTTTGACACCTCCACAACATAAAACTTTGGAAAAAATTGTGGAAAATGAAGAAATTGCTTGTGACAAGCAATTTCTTCATTTCCCATGTTTTCTCTCCAGAAAGACCAAAAGAAATGAAAAATTTCTTTCACTTGAAATTGTCGTCTGCAACATCTTTGAAATTGGACCAGTCTAAAGTTTAAGTGTTTCGTAAGTGGTTAAATGGTAATTCTTTATTTTAAAATTGTAGACAAGCTGTGACAGAGATTCTGAAGGACATCAAAAGAACAAAACAATTTGCGCATGAATTTGGAGCTCTTGCATGGTAAGTTGATTAGATAGGTATTTTTCTTAATGTAAAATTGTTTATCAGATAAGGGTTGTAAATCGATGTAATGTGTGAATTACTACAAGCTTAAGGTAGTTCGGGTCTTAGGGACATAACTATAAGACGGGATAAAGGCTTTTCAATAATGTTATATTTTTGTCACGAAGCCTTTGTTGTGGGTACTCATTTAAATCGTCTCAATGAGACAAATTCATATGATTGAGCACCCACAACATGGATTTGAAATTGAAATATTATTATTATTATCCAAAGTACGTAACATTAACAAAATTAGATTGCCTTGCAGTTAAAAGCCAATTATGCCAAAAGGATATACATACATATTTGAATTTTGCATTTCAAATAATCAATTTTGAAAGTTCAGAGCAAAATTTAACCGCTTTCCCAAACAAGATCTGGTTTGATGTCCCTAGTAGATAAGGCTTCTAAGGAAAATATTGAGACAAATGAAGAAAATGCTGGTAATCAGTATTTTCTCATCTTGTGACTTTTGGTCTCAATATTTTCTTGGCTATAACATACACATTTTCTACTTTTGATATTACTTATTTTGTTGTCTGCAGCTCGCTTTGAATTGGGCTTTTCTAAATTTACGGTGTTTGGGAAAGGGTTAAACTAGTTTTGAACTGTTTTGTAAATAATTTACCTGGGCGTGTGTAAAAATAAACTGTTACAAGATGATATAAATGAAGATTGCTTTCCGTTTCACACACTCAATTGGTCCTTTCCTGTTCTGTAGCCAAAAAGTGCTAATATTCCCTTCTTTCAGGCAGAAGAACAAACAACCTTTACCCAACAAGAGATTCCTGAACAACACCCTCGTCAGTACACTTAGACACAGCTACAGAGAGGAGAAAAAACACAGAGATGGCAGCTACAAAAAGTACAAACAACACATGCAGAAGAGACAATTCTTTAAACCGAGACCTGATTTAGACGAGGAAGAGGCTGATCAGCCTGCGGAGAATATTGATTACGGGGAATTTGATGCAGCTAAATATTCAGAGACTTGTACTGAGTTGTATATAAGAGACTCACATAGGAAACATAGTCGAATGCGACAAAACTTTGTGGAAAAACAAAACGATGGAACTTCCTCTGATGAATCGTTTACTGTAGAAGGGGATCAAGGGGAAGAAGCCTGCTCTGAAAGTTACAGTGCTAATCATAAAAGGTAATTCTGGCAAACCCTTGCTTTCTACATTCGGGACATTTATGATTTTTCCAAAATTGACACCTTTCTCCTTTTCTATTACTATAAAGTCTTTGACTGGTCCTAAATTTGCATGGGTAAATTAAAGTAGGTGCATACAAAAAGCACAAGAAGTGGGGGGATGGGGGATATTGTTTTTGCCATGTCCGTCCGTCCGAGATTCTTTTCCGCGCTATTTTTTAAAAACTATAGACCGGATTTCAATGAAACTTTGCACACAGCTTCACTACAAAGTGGACATGCGCATATCCTCAGGGTTACCCGGTTCGACCATCGAATTTAGAGTTACTGCCCCTGACTAATTAAGCCATATATACATACAGAGTGATATTCGTTTTGGCGCTATTTCTTGAAAACTATAGACCGGATTTCAATGAAACTTTGTGCACAGCTTTACTACAAAGAGGACATGCGCATATCGTCGGGGTTACTCGGTTCAACCATTGAATTCAGAGTAATGCCCCTGACTGTTGAAGCCATATACATACAGAGTGATATTCGTTTCCGTGCTATTTCTGGAAAACTATAGACCGGATTTCAATTAAAGTTTGTGCACAGCTTCACTATAAAGAGGACATGTGCATATCGTCGGGGTTACCCGGTTCGACCATTGAATTCAGAGTAACTGCCCCTGACTGTTGAAGCCATATATATACAGAGTGATATTCGTTCTGTTGAAGCCATATACATACAGAGTGATATTTGTTTCTGCGCTACTCCATTGACAATGAAAATATGTTTGGCAGGGGATATCAATTCAACAAATTTGCTTGTTAGAATCACCCTTTTTCACTAAAATTGTGCTTGAAATTTGCAGATTTTCAGCCGAGATGTGGGGGATGGGCGTTTATTAGAATATGGGCGTTTATTAGAATAATTACGTATTTTTCTACTAAGGGTGTCAAAAACCAAATCATTTTTTCTCTATAGATTTAGAACTATTTTAAACCATTCTCAAACAATGACTCTTTGACTCTCTACAATATAGTGGCTTTGTAAAACATAATGGAAAATGAAGAATTTGCTTGTGAGAAGCTATTTCTACATTTCCCAAAATGTTTTGTACAAAGAAAGAGTAGACCAAAAAAGTAAAGTTTTATTAACTAGAAATTGTCATCTGCAAGATCTTTGAATTTTTACCTGTATAAAATTATTCTGCTTGGTAATGCGTTCAATCTTTTCCAGACATAAAAGACACTGGTCAGAATCTGGATCCTCGGATGTTGACCAGCCTCACACAAGTGACAGTAACTCGTACTACAGGAAGCGAGGTCGACACGGACATCAGCATAGACATCACCACAGACACGGACATAATCAAAGGCATCATATAGGCAGCATGAAGCCGAGTGGTAGCAGATATAGGGACGACTGGAATGATCGTCAAACTGACTATCAGCAGGCGAGGCGTCCACAGAACAAACATGACATGGCACTGTTTGAAAGTGAGACAGACTCTGATGAACGAGAAGAGGGAGAAGAAAGTGTAGAGAGTGGGGAGGAAAATGAAAGTAATGAGAGTAATGTAGAGGCGGTAAGCAATGAAGAGGCAGAAAGTAATGTGGAGGCAGAACCTCAGGACAGTGATGAAAGCAATATAGAGTCAGAACCGGACGATAGAAGTGATACAACGCCGGAAAAAGAGGTTAAGCCTAAGAAGGAAAATAGAAACAGGAAAAGGATCCCAAATGATGGGAAATCTTTGATAGAAAAACTAAGTCAGAGAAGTATGTATGCGGATATAGAGGAAATTAAGAAAACTGGGAATTATGTGTCTGATTCTGATGATAATTATGAAAGAGACAGAAAAGCTCGCAGATATAAAAGAGAAGTTTCTGATACAAAGAATAAAGTGCTACCTCCAAAAGAACCCCCTGTTAGGACAAGGAGGGATTCTCGTGAGGAAAGAAAGAGAAAATCAAAATCTGATAAAGGAAGAGAAAGGCATGAAGAAAGAGAAAGAGAAAGGCCAGAAGAAACAGAAAGACTAGAAAAAAGAGAAAGACATAAAGGTAGAGATAAGCACAAAGAAAGACGGAGACACGAAGGCCAGTCTGACTCTGACCCTGAAGCTACAGTGTATTATGACAGACAAAAACACATGAACCAACCTCGTCAAATGTATTACGATAACCCTCACTTTAAAGGACAGAGACCTTACAAAAGGGGCAGGCATAGAGGTGGTTACCATCCTTACAGAGGTGGCTATCAAGGACATAACATGTACCCACCCATGCCTATAAACCCATTCTATGCCGGTTTTCTCATGGAACAAATGAAAGAATTTCTTCTACAATCAGGTTACAGGAAGCGATCACGGTCTAGATCCAGGTCAAGGTCACATAAATCTAGCAAGAGAAGGAAACATCACAAACACAGACATCGATCTAGAAGTTCCTCCAGTGATAGCAGGTCTTACAGCAGATCTAGAAGTCGGTCCAGAAAGAGATCAAGGAGTAGATCTAGGAGTCATTCAAGGAGTAGGCACCGGTCAAGGCGTAGCTCTAGTATGTCAAGTTATCATTCAAGGTCTAGAAGTAGGTCAAGAAGATCAAGAAGTAGGTCAAAATCTAGGTCAAGAAGTAGATCTAAATCTAGGTCAAGACGAAGGTCAAGATCAAGGAGTAAATCTAGAGACTCAAAAAGTAGGTCAAGGCATAGGTCTCATAGAAGGTCAAGAACTAGGTCTAAAAGTAGGTCACGAAGGTCCCACAGTAGGTCCAGAGACTCGAGGAGTAGATCTAAAAGACATTCTAAAAGTAAATCAAGAAGCAAATCTAAAAGGAGATCTCAATCCAAGTCTAAAGAAAAGTCCAAAAGTAGAGATCGGAATTGGTCAAGTAGAAGCCGAAGTAAATCAAGTGAACATTCTAGAGACAATAACAAATCTAAAGATGAAAGCAATAAATCTAGAAGCCATTCATCCTCATCACACAGAGAACATTCAAGAAGCTCCTCTAAACAAAGTGCTGAAAGACATTCAAGTGAAAAGTCAAGTCAGATGAATAAAGACAGTTCGAAAAGTGACTCTAAGCATGAAAGGAAACAGAAAAAAGTGTCTCAGAAAGCAAAAGAAAAGAATGGGGATGAGGATATAACAAGTCCCAGAACCAGTTCTGAAGATAAAGAGGGGAAAACTGAAGGAAATACTGAAACTGAACCACCTAAAAGTGATCAAGAACACACTAATGAAAAATTAAATAATGTGGAGACCAAAGAGTCTGAACCTATACAAGAAAAGTGTGATCAAGAGAACGGAGATATAGATATCAGAAATGAATGCAAATTGAGATTTAAAAAGCGGAAATCCAGAAAGACTAAGTGGGATGTTGATCATAATAATTATACAAATACAACAGATAGTACTAATGTACAAGAAACTAAGGAAGCAGATAGTGTCGGTAGTGAGATAAATGCTGCAGAAAATGTTGTAGAGTCAAATGAGACAGAGTGTAACCCTAGTGAAGTTAATGTCAATAAGGTAGATAGTGATGGTTATGAGTCTGTATCAGATACAGACAATCTTAACAGCTTTGATGAAGTCTCAAACAAAGAGGAAGAAAATTAACCCTTTCCCAAACAAGACCTGAGGCACGTTCTTTAGAGCGAGATTTTTTAAGATTTCTTAAGGTGTTAAGGTGCCGAAATCTCGTTCTAAAGAATGCACCTCTGGTTTTGACGTCCCTTATAGACATGGTTTGGGAAAACATTGAGACAAAAGAAGAAAATGTTGCATTTTCTCCTTTTGCCTCAATGTTTTCTTAGCTATATTATTTACAAGTTACACCTTTGGTAACATCCATTTAGTTGTCTGAAGCAGCTATCAAGTTGAAACACCCTAAAATTTTGTCATTTGGGAAAGGATTAAGTGTATTAAAATACAACTGGTGAAAATCCATTACTGCATGCAATTTAATCTTTCATAAACAAAAAAAATTGAGACTGATCCAGTCTGAAAAATTAATGTCGAAACAGCCAACAAAACAAAGGAAATGAAAATGAAGTCTATGGATTATAGTCCAGAAAGCGCTGATTGAAAAGGAAAATAAAATTCCTTTTACTCCAGACAATGTTTTTATAAGGGTTATCTCAGGGTTCTCCGCAGAAAAAATTGAAGCCGTAGTTGCACTGGTGAACCTTAAAACGCATTGTGTTCATGCAAATAATTGTGATTAAAAACCTAAAGGGAAAAGAAGAAATTGCTCAATTTGAGCAATTTCTTCTTTTCCCATAATGTTTTTATATGGAGTTATTACATTTAATTTTATTAGAATGCATTATTTGTCATTTTTTGACATGAAATGTCTATAAATCTCCCTATTTGGTGACCTTTGTGAAGGAATTAAGCTGTGGGATAGTTTTGAAGCTGTAGTGGCATTACACTGATTTCCACGAAGCTGTAGTGGGGCCGATACAGCTATAATATTGGGCTGGGGAGAACACTGCTAAATCAATAAGGGTGTATTTCTGTCTCACAGTTGCTACAGGTCATAAAGAATCTACTGATAGGAGAATAACGCGGATCTTTATCAGACTGCGTGTGAATGCTGGCTGACCTGGATCTACATTGTTCTCAAATGCCTCGAGGGATATTTTTCCAGATTCTGACTCATTCATATTCCACCGAAAATGGAGCAGTAGCATTTGATTTTCTAGTAATAAAAAGTTGAATGTCTTTTCAGTTCAGATCTTTTCTGTTTCTAAGTACATGTATTCACGTGTTTCTCATTGGTTGAGAATCATAAGGTTCCAGCGCGGCCATAGAGCAGTTGGTAGCGCATCTGCCTCTTACTCAAGAGTTTCGATCCCCAGCCACAACAAATATCCTTTCTGACAAAATTGTCACCCACCAATGATTTGATATTGTTGACCTATTTGGGCGAGCAGCTGGTGGCTTGGTTAGGGTGTTGTAGTAGTACTGGTACGTGAAACAACGGGAATCCATGGTTAGGCGATCCAGCCACGGCGATATGACCATAGCATTTTAACGAGCCGTTTAACCCCGTTCTATTAATCTGATTTGTTGGAACGTTTGCGACTGGTGCTCTTAACATTAAGGTGATCCACCCCTCATGAGATTCACGCGGTGTCGGAACTTTTCGTGTGACTTCGTTGACATTTGATACGTATCCAAACATAATCGGGCAACGTCGTAAATATTCGGCGGTGGAACGTTCCACCGCCGAATGTTTACGACGTCGCCTGAATAAACCCGACGCCGCGTGAATCTCATTAGGGTTGGACTATCTTAAATCATTTTATGGTACCTGATTCTGAAGTCCATGATATAAGAATCAGGGGAAAGACAAAATAAGAAAATGCTGATAACCCGGTGACCGTCTTGTCAACAATCAAAGGATAAATTACCACTGATTTCCCGTCCATTTTGATAGTAAGATCGTTAGTAATACAGTATTCGGGCCCGAACATTTTCTCCTTTTGCCTCAATATTTTATGTGCTATTGTGTACACAAATCCGGTCTTTATCAAGTTTTATGCCCCCGATAGGGAGGCATCATAAAGGACCTCTACTGATAAGGCGAGAAATCTCCCTAAAAGGCTCAAATGGAAAAGTCATTTTTCAAAACATGCAAATTGATTATTATTTCGAACTGTATTGTTAGATATGTATCTAAATCATATGAAAACTGATTTTGTACGATCAAAACGATTCGACAGGTACAGATAACTCTTGGTTTCTGTACCTACCCCCAAAATTACATTTTCTTACACCACCGTTATTCATTAAACCAGATTTAAGTTTTCTTTAGTTTTATAAGCAAGAAATTTTCTGTAAATGTAAGGACAATTGGTGTTGAAATCATAAACCATTTTTCGATTTGTCCTTAATGCGCATGCGCATCATTGAAACGAGTTTAAAGGCGAAATCTTCCCGCCAAAATTATGGCATATGGTATATGGGTACTATTTTTGTCGAGCCCGCTTGCGGTGAGCTCGACATAGTTGTCACAATGGCGGTTCGGTGTATGTGCGTTAGTGTGTGTGTGTGTGTATTGCTATCAATTAGAGGACGCAGACTTGAACGCACACCTACAATTAGAGGACTGTGGTACAATTGGAGGACTTGCACACGGGTCCTCAAAATGTTTTCATTGTATTCAACTGATTTTGATATACTATTATAGAAAATTGAAAAATAATCGAGTCCTCATTTAAACGTGAAAAAGTAGTCTGGACGCACAAAACATGCACACTTTGCTCTTGTCACGTGACTTGAGAGTGTGCTTGTTAGGTCCTCGTAATGACGGACATAAAAGGTATTGTGCAAAATATGCAAATTAGGGTCCTCATAAATTAGTTATCCAGAACTAAAACTCTTAAGAGTTTTAAATTTTGCATAAAGTAATGCTCGCAAGATTTCTAGCTTCTTTATCGACACGTTTTCGTTTGTTTGGTGTTTTAAGCCAATTTTTACAAAACTATTTCAGTTATATCACGGCGATAGATCACTTATTCGTGTTTTCTGTCTACTAGCACTAGGCTAGGCTCTGAATATAGCATTGATAGTAATTGACTAGTTTTCTAAACTATACCGTGGCATATCATAACTATTCATTGGTGTGTCTTATTCTTGTTTCACTTTTAAGAAAAGTCAGGTTTAAATAAGCCGTCTCTTGTCCCTAGACATAAACCGTTTTTTGTATACAGATCAAACTAAGGACCCAGACTAGAATGCACACCAACGATTAGAGGACTGTGGTACAATTGGAGGACTTGCACACGGGTCCTGAAATGTTTTCTTTGTATTCAACTGATTTTGATATGCTAAATCGAAAATTAAACCATTTGACGGAAATTTAATATAAAGGAGCTATTGCAAGCATCGTGTGAAAAAAAGCCATTGCTCGCCAGTAATAGCTTCTTTATCGACATGCTTTTGTTTAATTACAACAAATATTCCGCGGAAACCATACTCAACATTCTTTCCAAGTGTACCCATCCATGCGATCATGGTATATCTTCACCGGCACTACGTTCTTTCCAAGATACTCACTGTTTTTATCGCTTACAAAGTCCATTTAAGACGAATGAACCGGGTCACAGTGACTTTCAGCAGGCGTCAAAAAGAAAGTTGGCCGAGCCAGGATTCGAACCAGTTCCAAACTGGGACCGCTTGCATGGAAATTGCTACCCACTGAGCTATTGAGACTGTATAAGTACTGAAACTCAGATAAGCAACATCTGAATTGATGCAAAATCGCGAATAAACTGAACCGAAAAATCATAACTAAAAACTGCCTAAACATCACAATGTCGTCTAAAAGAGCAGATGACCGGATTAAGCCTATGTAAACACTGTGAAAAAGGAAACCATTGCTGTAGCAGATTTATTGGTGTGTCATATTCTTGTTTCACTTTTAAGAAAGTAAGGTTTAAAAGAAATCTGTCTTTTGCCCCCAGATATTAACCGTATTTGTATAGGGATCAAACTGAGGTCCCAGACTTGAACGCACACCGACGATTAGAGGACTGCGGAACAATTAGAGGACTTGCACGCGTTGAGGTCATACTTGATAAAGTGGATTCCTAATAATTTTTGGTAGGTTTTCTTTTCAATACTTGAGAGAAAAGAGCAAAACAGTCGGTGTTATTGCGAAACCTCGTAACTCCAGCTTAATTATATAGCTGGAGTAACGAGGTTTTGCTATAACATAAATGCAATTAGAGGACTTGCACACGTTGAGATTATACTTGATAAAGTGGATTCCTAATAATTTTTGGTGGGTTTTCTTTTCAATCCTTGAGAGAAAAGAGGAAAACAGTCGGTGTTATTGCAAAACCTCGTAACTCCAGCTTAATTATATAGCTGGAGTAACGAGGTTTTGCTATAACATAAATGCAATGCCTTTTCCCTTTGGGGGTTTTAAGCAAACATTCTTCAGGGACGTCAAAACCGGTCTTGTTTGTGAAAGTGTTATTTTAGCATGAGAATTATTAATAATACAAACGAAATCGCGGATATTAAATCAGTTAATTTAGGGTAAAAACAATAAAATAAGATAAAAGTCCCCAAATCCGCTACCCATTGAGCTATTGAGACTGTATAAGTACTGAAACTCAGATAAGCAACCTCTGAATCGATGCGAAATCGCGAATAGACCGAACCGAAAGCGGAAAAATCATAACAAAAAACTGCCGAAACATCACAATATCATCTAAAAGAGCAGGAGACCGTAATTGGCCTTCATAAACACTGTGAAAAAGGAAACCATTGCTGTAGCAGTTTCACTGGTGTGTCTTATTCTTGTTTCACTTTTAAGAAAAAGTAAGGTTTTAAAAAATTCTGTCTCTTGCCCCCAGATATCAATCGTGTTTGTATAGGGATCAAACTGAGGACCCAGGCTTGAACGCACACATACGATTAGAGGACTGTGGTACAATTAGAGGACTTGCACACGTTGAGATTATACTTGATAAAGTGGATTCCTAATAATTTTTGGTGGGTTTTCTTTTCAATCCTTGAGAGAAAAGAGGAAAACAGTCGGTGTTATTGCAAAACCTCGTTACTCCAGCTTAATTATACATGTATAGCTGGAGTAACGAGGTTTTGCTATAACATAAATGCAATGCCTTTTCCGTTTGTGGTTTTTAAGCAAACATTCTTCAGGGACGTCAAAACCGGTCTTGTTTGAGAAAGTATTATTTAAGCATGAGAATTATTAATAAAACAAACGAAATCGCGGATATCAAATCAGTTAATTTAGGGTGAAAACAATAAAATAAGATAAAAGTCCGCAAATCCGCTACCCACTGAGCTATTGAGACTGCATAAGTACTGAAACTCAGATAAGCAACCTCTGAATCGATGCGAAATCGCGAATAAACCGAGCCAAAAGCGGAAAAATCATAACTCAAAACTGCCTAAACATAAAAATGCCATCAAAAAGAGCAGGAGACCGTAATTAGCCTATGTAAACACTGTGAAAAAAGAAACCATTGCTGTAGCAGTTTCATTGGTGTGTCATATTCTTGTTTCACTTTTAAGAAAAGTAAGGTTTTAAAAAATCCGTCTCTTGCCCCCAGATATTAACCGTGTTTGTATAGGGATCAAACTGAGGACCCAGGCTTGAACGCACACCGTCGATTAGAGGACTGTGGTACAATTAGAGGACTTGCACACGTTGAGATTGTCCTAATGTGACGCCACTGTATTCTTAATAAGGTGGATTCCTAATACATTTGTAATTATATAATTTTTGGCGAGTTTTCTTTTCAATCCTTGAGAGAAAAGAGGAAAACAGTCGGTGTTATTGCTAAACCTCGTAACTCCAGCTTAAATATATAGCTGGAGTTACGAGGTTTTGCTATAACATCAACGCAATGCATTTTCCCTTTGGGGTTTTTAAGCAAACATTCTTCAGGGACGTCAAAACCGGTCTTGTTTGTGAAAGTGTTATTTTAGCATGAGAATTATTAATAATACAAACGAAATCGTAGATATTAAATCATTTAATTTAGGGTAAAAACAATAAAATAAGATAAAAGTCCCCAAATCCGTGCGAGTTTATAAGGCGTATCTTTTTTTTCGTTAGACACAATTAATCAAATATAAATTTATAACCTATAGCAAATGGTGGCAGGCTACTCAGTCGTAAAATATATTGATTGCATCAAAGTTGAAGGTTTAACCCATTACCAAACGACAGTATTAGACTGGTCTAACCTCTAAGATGTTGCAGACGACAACTCTTTTTTAATGTCATTTTACATTTATTGATAATTTGAGGTAGAAAATAATGTGGGAAATGAAGAAATTGTTTGTCATAAGCAATTTCTTCATTTTCCACAATGTTTTCAAAAGTTTTTATCATGTAGGGTATCAAAGACGTCATTTAGTTGAAATGGGTAAGGGTGCTTCAAGAATAATTTTGAAGACTTTGATCACGATTTTGTTCCCAAACAAATATTGAGCAATATTTCTTATACAGTTGAGAACATAGTAGCTTCCAACCTGAATGTTTTGGGAATGTTAAAGCTACTATTTCCCAGATTTGGACCCAAAAATTGTCAAATACAAACGAAATGTACACCTTTTAAGCTTTATATGACCTGATTAAATGATTACGACAAACTATTGAAGCAACGACTCATTTTTTCGCAATTTGATACCAAATTCATGAAGCGATGTCGAAAGTAGGTCAAAACAGTAGGACATGCGACTTCTTAAATGACGTCACAACATATATGATGACGTCATATTGAAATTCAAGTATGAATCTCGTTTGAATCATGGTCCGCGCTGTATGCGCATGCGCAACAATTTAAAAATAATTCTAACCCCATCTGAGACGGGGTTGAATTTAGGTTCTCCCTAAATTCAGCTATCTGTCTTGTAATTTCGGCTCATTCTCTGTCTGAATCGCATATTATTAACCATCCCGAGGTGGTCAACACAAAAGTTTTGCATATTTTTTCAAAAATTTTCATTTTTTGCAATTAGACAATCTGTTACCGTCGCCCTTTAAGATTTTCTCGTATGTTGATTTTTAATTTATTTTTCGAGACGACCACAACCGAAAAACCCGGTTATTTTACCCATATCGCGATTACAAACAACATGGCGTCGAAAATGTGTTTTTTCACTTTGACAAGTCGTTTTCGCCTCGAAAGGACAATAAAAAGCATAAATTATGACAAATCAATTTGTCAGATTGGCATGGCAGATGACGATGCCCGATGTAACATCCCACTGGATTCGTAAGAGAGGTGTCGAACCTTTGCTTCGACAGTAAAAAAGGTGAATTTTACTTTCTACAACCATTTCCCAAACAAGACGGGTACCGAAACAAGACCGGGTTTGATATCCTTGATAGAAGATGATAAATTTAAAAGCATTGAGACATAACACTGACGTAGGAAGGGGGACAGGACCCGCAATAATTTAGAAGTGGGCCAACATATCCTACAGCCTTCCCAATAATACACACTGGCGTAGGGAGAGGGGGGGGGGGGGGCGTCCCCCAATAATTTAGAAGGGGGGCTTACATATCCCTTGACCCCAATAATTCACCCATATTTTCCTTCAAGAAAGGTGCAGGTATAAAATGCTGTCTGAAAGTGCCCAGATTGCAGGAAATTGCTTTTTAGAATTCAAAATTTTCTGGGGGCAAGACCCCAGACCCCCTAGCAACGCTACCGTCGGTCGGGTTCCATTCACTTAAACATTTGCCCCCCCCCCCCCCCCTCAATATCATGAACCTTTCTATGCCTATGTACACTGGTAGCATTGCCCCCCCCACCAACATAATTATTATCTTTTTTGGCCTGGATATTTTCTGCACATTGATATAATTAGGCTACAGAGGTTGGTTCGTTCGAACCCTCCCGGATCAGCTACTGCATGAAGAATTACTTGTTATGTACATTGATTCTTGGTAGAAGACATCGTGAGTAATGAAAAATGCCGCAGTTTGCTTCATTTTTCATATTGATTTCTTAACCCTTATTCTCATGGGGGCGGCAAGTTGTACTGTGAAACCGGTCCCATATCCGTAAAACCGGACCCAATGCCGATTTTCCATCGGTAAAACTGGCCCCCAAAAGAGGCCCCAAAATATCAATGATTTATGTAATCGGTGATGATATTAAAATTAAAAGAAAAAGAACATCTATAAATAATCGATATCATATTGTTCTTTGTTTGTTCAATTATTTTGATTTGTTGTTGTTCAATATTTAAGAGTACCCGACCACAAATTAGTATCCCATTAACAAACAGCAAAAATTTAGATGTGTCCATATTCAAAGTAGTCCTATTTATAAGGCCTCACACATTTTTTCAAAAAACTTTTCTGTGTATGTCGGGACTTATCAAATTTGCCATTTTTTCTATAGCACCTTTCTATTGCGGTCTTTTATTGCATATGTTTAACCCTTTCCCAAACAAGACCTGGTTTTGACGTCCCTGATAGAAAAGGCTTGGGAAAACATTGAAACAAAAGAAGAAACTGCTGGTAACCAGCAGTTTCTCCTTTTGTCTCAATATTTTCTGTGCTATAATATTTTACACAAATCTTATCTTTAATAACATCTATTTTGTCATTTGTGGCAGTTTTTGAAGTGGATCACCCTAGAATTTTGTCGTTTGGGAAAGGGTTAACGGAGGGAAATTTCATCAGACATGCCTGACGGTCTGACGGGTGACGGTCTTTGCTATTCCTGGGATAAGTTCATTGTCAGAAAATAAACTTAACCCATTACTAAACAACAAAATTTTAGCCTAGTTAAAACTCATAGGTGTTGCAGACGACAATTTTCATTGAACAAAATTTAAATTTGTTTGGTCTTTCTTTGTCGAAAACATTATGGGAAATGAAGAAATTGAATGTCACAAGCAATTTCTTCATTTTCCACAAATGTTTTCCAAAGCCTTTATTTTGTGGGGCGTCCACAAGCGTCAATGTGTGGGAAAGGGTTAAATATGGTGAACATTATTTTCAGACATGGAGAAACTTGCATTGGTGTTATTCGAAAGAATGAAACTTGGAGACTACGAATGCTTGAATCAGAGCTCAAGAGACGTGTCTATTTTTCCTTTGGAATGTCAAGTTCAAAAGTGAAGTTCTGAAATATTCAGGTAGGTTTCTTGTGATTTCCTTGCTTTTGATTTGTAAATTTTTTTGCTGTGCGTGAGAAATGATAGATGCATGACCTTATTAGATGTGTGTAAGTGGGCTTGCATGTCTTAAGTATTGGTCAGGCAATATCTCATTTTAACCCTTTACCAGGGTGTCCAAAAACCTCCAAATGGTTTTTTTACCCCCCCAAATAAATTTTGTACCCCCAGTTTTTGCAAGCAGGCTTCTTTGTCTCTACTAGAGGGGGTACTTGTAAGCATGCTGTAAAAGTATGGTTTGTTCCCCCAGATTTGAGAGTCGGAGGAAACCCTGTTTACTGCACATACTGATGCCTTTTGATTCCCTAACGAGAAAAGGCTTAGAAAAACATTGTGAAAAATGAAGAAATTGCTTGTCATGTACAGGCAGTTTCTTCATTTTCCACTATGTTTTCTAATCCAAAATAGAAACTTTTCTAAAACTTCATCAATTTGAAATTGTCATCTACAAAATAATTCAAATAAAATTTTCAGTCCAAAATTTTAGTGAAAATGGGACAGGTTAACCCTTTCCCAAACAAGACCTGGTTTTGACGTCCCTAATCGAAATGGCTTGGGAAAACATTGAAACAAAAAAAGAAACTGCTGATAACCAGCAGTTTCTCCTTTTGTCTCAATATTTTATATGCCATATTTTACACAAATTCCATCTTTTATAACATCCATTTTGTCATTTGTGGCAGTTTTTGAAGTGGATCACCCTAAAATTTTGACATTCAGGAAAGGGTTAAGGCAATTTACCTCTAATGAGATTCATGCGAAGTCAGAATGATTTCTAAGGCAATGTCATGAACATTTGACGGTAGAACATTCCTTCAAAGAATGTTTACCTAATTTGCCAAAATATGTTCGGATACATAAGAAATGTTTATGAAGTGGCACGAAAAATTCTGAAATCCTATGAATTTCATTAGAGGTGGACTATGTTAACCCATTATCACATAATGATGCTTTTAGATTCCTCTCAAGAAAAATGGCTGAGAAAACAGATTGTAAATGAAGAAATTGCTTGTGACTTGTTATGCAATTTCTTCTTTTCCCACAATGTTTTCACCCTGAAAGACCAAAATTTATAAAATTTCACAGATTTGATATGTGTCATCTGCGTCATCTTTGAATTTGGACACATCTAAATTTTGTACTTTGGTAATGGGTTCGTAAATACAATTTTCATTACATACTTGCTTACACAGAAAATATTAGGGTAAAAAGAATAAAATTTATGCTGATTAAGCCTTCAATCTTTTCTTGATGGCAGAAGCTTTCAAATTCGACCACCCTTAACTCATACAGACTTATGTAACTTTATTCAGAATTGCTGTCTTTATCTCTCAAAAATTTGCATGGATATTATACCTTAATGTAGAATACCCGTAATGTGGCCATTTTGAGATAACTAAAACATTAGATGTTTTCGAGTGGCGTCGTTGCATATCTGAACTTATTCAGGCGCGGTCGTAAACATTGGGTGGTGGAAAGTTCCACCGCTGAATGTTTTCAACTGCGCCCGAATAATTCCGACGTCACGCAAATCTCATTACGGGTATACTACATTCAGAAAATGAAATTAGCATTGAATTATGCCCAATTCATGATTTGATATTGCCTGTAAATACATATTTACAAAATAGCCAAATAATTGTATTATTTTGCTTTCAGACTCAAGACCAGTGTTGCAGAACATTTTTAAAGTTCACCGTACTTGGCCTGGCAAGATAGATGGCAGATAATGCAATGAATATATTTCATCCACAAGCTCTTATGGGGAGAAAACGACTTTGAAAAGCAGTGAAAGCAAACGCATTCCCCAAACGAGACATCATGCAATTGAGCATGTTTCTGCAAACAAGTTTTGTCTGGGATGAATACATGCATTTAGAACATGTAGACCATTGTTCCCTTTACAGACAGATCATTACCTTACAAGTGTTTAATGAGTGCACAAATAAGTGTAGATGCCTCAGAACAAGGGTGGATCTAGAGGGAGTGGGGGTTGGAATCCTGACGTCCCTGGCATTGGCCTAAAATAAAATTTTGACTACAATGTTAGTTTAACTTTGCATATTAACACTTTTAAAGCCATCATTTAGGCTTTGATCCCAATACTCCCCCCCCTCCCCCCCCCCCCCCCCCCCCCCCCCCTTGTGTGGTGGATTGCATTATCTAGGACCAAAAGGAAAGAAATTTTAGCACTGGAACCAAGTTTTTCCATTATCTATCAAGGTCCAGTTTCCCTCAAATCTTACTATGATAATAAAGTGCTGGTAGGGTATTTAAATACAGACTTGATTTAGAAGGACTGAATGAACTGTATTTGAAATTTCCTTGGACAGAAATAATGTAGGTTTGCAGGTTGACAATTTCATATTATATTATCTGAATATATTTTTAACATGTTCCCCTGTCCGACAACCGACCATGGGTTCATTTTAACATCTAGACATCTCTTTTCAAATTTATACTCAGCAATGATAAGATAAAATAGGGTAATAGGATTTTAAATCTCCTTCAAATCCAAACCCTTTGTTGTGGGTACACAGTCACATTGAATCTTTTTGAGAAGAGGATTCAAATGAGAACCCACTTCATAAAATTTGGCGATTTATGATATATATTTTGCAACAGGAAAAGCTATTACCCTCTCTCATCAATAGATTTGTACACTGGCCGAACTTTTGCCTTTTAGAAAAGTTTAAGGTAGTCCACTCCTTATGAGATTTGCACGACATTGGAATTATTCGGGTGACATCAAAAATATTCAGTAGTGGAACTTTACATAAGCAAATGTTTATGACTATGCTCGAATAGGTTAGATACCTAACAATACTGTTCGAAAAAGTCTGATGTTTTATAATCTCAAAATGGCCATAATATAATGAGCATTCCACCTCATCAGCCTAGATAAGAGAAAGACATGGACCTTTATTAGGCTGCAAATACATACAGACTTATGAAGATCTATGTTATTCTCAATTGAAATTCATATAATTTTGCAAAAATCATATAACAACCGAGTACAATGTGAAATACATGGGAAAGCATTGAAGCAAAAGAAGAAAATGCTTATGATCAGCAGCTTCTCCTTTTGTCTTTATATCACCTGTGTTATATGTACACAAATCTACATCCATTATGTCATCTCAAGCAGGTTTTCAATGTTTTCCCAAGTCATTTCGATTAGGGACGTCAAAACCAGGTCTTGTTTGGGAAAGGGTTAAGCAGCTTTTGAATTGCACCATCCTAAACTTTTGTTGTTTGGGAAAGGGTTTAGCTCAAAGAAAATCTTAAGGTAGTCCACCCCCTAATGATATTCATGCGACATCGGAATTTTTTGTGCGATGTGATAAACATTTATGTAGCCAACCTACACTGCTCCGGGGTTGTTGCATGAATCTCATCAGGGGTGGACTACCTTAATAAACAAATTTTCAAAATACTGCAAAATCAGATGTGTCTCACACTTCCGATATTTCGAGGTAATGTCATTATTACTGTGATGTTCCTTTTGGCTTGCACACATAAAGAGTGTACACAAATCCAATCTTTTTCTACATTCATTTTGTGACCTCAAGCAGCTTTTGAATTGCACCATCTTAAAATTTTGTTGTTTGGGAAAGGGTTTGGTTCAAAGTAAAATCTTAAGGTTGTACACCCCTAATTAGATTCATGCGACATTGAAATTTTTGTGCGATGTGATAAACATTTGTTATCTTGCCAACCTTTACCACTGGGTGTGGTTTCATGAATCTCATCAGGAGTGGACTACCTTAATACACAATTTTTCAAAACACTGCAAAATCACATGTGTCTCACACTTCTGATATTTTGAGGTATTATGATGCCCCTTGTGGCATGCATACATCCAGAGTGTCAACTGTATATGCATAAATTGAATTGTGAATTAACTGTACATGGACATATTGATAATTAAAATTACATTAAATGAATATTCGGTGACCAGTTCTCTTATCCAGACCTGCTTCTATGCAAAGTAATATGATACATTCCCAAAAGCAGTGGCCATAGCCCAGTTGGCAGCACACCAGACTCTCACTTACGAAGTTCCGGGAGTCCTGGGTATGATCCCTGGCCGAAGCAAACGTTGATTCTGGCAAAATTGTCTCGCACCAATAGTTTGATAATCGTTAGTCTATTTGGGTGAGCAGCTTTAGGCTCGGTAAGGATGTGGTAGTACTGGTTTGAGAAAAAATGGGAACCCATGGTTAGATGCACCAGCGACCGCGATATGACAGTACTTCGCTGTTGAAAGAAGTGTTTAACCCCAATCAATTTCCAAAGCAAATCTGCTGTATCAAGGCCTATTGTCACTCATGGCATCAGTGTTCTATTATAGCTAGATTTATAAAAACAATATTGAGAGAAAAGATAATGCTGATAACCAGTATTTTTCTCATTTTCCCTCAATATTTTCCATATAGCCCTTTCACAAATGACAGAGTGCATCAAACTCAATTATGAGGTCCAGTGCTTTAAGTCGATTATGACGTCCCAGCTCTCCAGCCAGGGTTAAGGTAGTCCATCCCTAATGAGATTCGTGCGACATAGGAATTATTCCAGCGAAGTCGAAAACATTCAGCAGTGGAACTTTCCTCCGCCGAATATTTACGACCGCGCCTGAATAGGTTCGTCTACGTTACGATGCTGCTCGAAAAAATCTGATGTTTTAAGAATCTAAAAATGGCTACATTACAGGTATTCTACTTTAATATCCTGTTTTGTCTGCCACTAATTGGTGGATAACTGTAAAACTGTATGTGGTTGAGTAGCTGTAGCTAAGAAAGGATGTTGTAATAGTTCTTGTGAGAGAAACAACCAAAATCTATAGGTAGATGATCCACCTGCAAGAATATGACAAAGAAATCTTTTAAGAGAGGAGTTGCACTACACTGATTTACACAACCGACACTATGCAGACTGTTCCAATTTTAGTCCACCCTTAGGAGATTCGCATGACTTCGGAATTATTCGGGCGAAGTCGAAAACATTCGGCGGTCAAACTTACACTGCCAAATGTTTATGATTATGACTGCGCCTCAATAGGTTGGTCTAATTAACGACTCCGCTCAGAAAAATCTGATGTTTTAAGAATCTCTAAATGGCTACATAATGGGTATTCTACCTTAATATCCTGTTATGTCTGCCACTAATTGGTGGATAACTGTTATACCTATGTGGTTGAGTAGCCGTACGCTAGAGTAGGATATTGTGATAGTACTTGTGAGAGAAACAACCAAAATCTATAGGTAGATGCTGCACCCACTATGATATAACCCAGAAATCCTTTGAGAGACTGTTCCAATCTTAAAACAGCTGCAGATGACAAAAGGGATATATGAATAAAGAATCATCTATAGAAAATATTGTAAGAAAGGTGAAAATGCTGATCATTAGCATCTTCTTTTGTACAATGTTTGCCCAAATTTTATGTTTTAATCGGGCTGTAGGAATGTTGAATGTTTTCGAATTTTGCACAATAATTTTATGTGAACCTATTTACATAATGCCAATTCATCAATTTCCGTAGCGTACAATTTTATGATAACTTTTTAAATGTGGTGAATGACGTTGCCTTTCTTAAAAAAAAAAAACGCGTATCCACAGCTTGATTTTAGCTGTAGTTACCAGGTTTTCGAAGAAAAGCAACAATATTATAGCCGGTTCAGTAAGCGGGGTTAATTGGACCCTACCGTTCAAACGTAAAAATTAAAGGGCTATCCAAGTAAATTTTGTGACGCGTCATTTGAAAATGTTGGTCCCCTTTATTGGTTTCCACAACAGTTGTCCCTTACAGCGCATTGAGAGAAAGAACAAGCATGTCGCTGCTTTTCAACAAAAAAACTTGTAACTGCAGCTTAAAACAAGCTGCAATTACGAGGTTTTTATGCTCCCCGAAGGGAGAGCATATATAGTCGCCGCTTTGTCTGTCCGTCCGTCCGTCCGAAGTGATTTCTCCATAACCCTTGGGCCAAATCAATTGAAACTTACCATGTGAACTCCCTATGACATAATACCGATGTCTTTTTCCTGGTTTTTGGATTTGAGGCCTCGTCATGGGAAAAGGGGACTTAAGGTAAAATATACTTTTTCTCTAATTTCTCCTAGTCGAATGGTCAGAATTTGGTGAAATTTCATATTTGAGTAGTAAATCAGATGCACTTGACAATAAATTATGTGAAATTTGGTTATAAAAATTATGTCATGCAAAAAGGGGGCTTAACATTTGCTAGCTTTATGTTAGCTCTGCATGGCATACATTTATTGTGACAATGCCTTATTCGGGGAGCATTGTCCGTCTCTGACGGCTCTTGTGTTGAAAAGCGATGATGCTGGCGACTAGCAGTTTCCTATCAACCCCATTCCACAGAAAGTCACTTGCCTCCATAAACTATAATTCCCCGTGTGGTTTGCAACACCTTCGAATTTTGACCGGTCAAAACTTTTGTCGTCTGTGAAAGGGATAATTGGATGTTGCGGTTCAGACGTAAAATTAAACGACTATCTAAGTAAAGTTTATGACCTACCATTCTAAAAGGATGGCTATGTATCGCATGTAAAAAGGACATTTCGTAGGCCTAACTGTGTGAAATTGAAAAAGTTATTCCACTTGTCCAAAACGAAAGAACTGCGCGTGAATAGGGTACAAAATATTAAAAGGACATAACATTTCAATTTCATATTTTAAAGGTATGTCTTGATGTAAGGATTTGTTATTCTAATGCGTAGAAATGCTATCAGTTTTTTTTTTTTTTTTTTTTTTTTTTTTTTTTTTTTTGAAGTTGTTATTTGTAAGAGAAAAATACGCCTTTAAAGTTGAGACAGAAATGAAAAAAAAAAAAACCAAAACAAAACATGTAAATCTGAACTGTTGTCAACAACAATTTGTTTGATTTTAGCACAAAAATATATATTTCTCGACAACGGTTCGGTATTTTGGCTTGAAATTTTCAGAATTTTCATAAGAAAATATGTTCTTTCAGATAAAAATTAAAGTAAAATTTATGTAAAAAAAATATTAAATGTCACTTTAAGGGGAAATCCATGTATACAGATCAAACTGAGGACCCAGACTTGAATGCACTCCAACGATTAGAGGACAGTTGTACAATTGGAGGACTTGCACACTTGCAAAACTGATTTTGATATGCTAAGTCGAAAATTATACCATTCGACCGAAATTCAAAATAAAGGAGCAAGCATCGTGGGAAAAAAGTCATTGCTGGCGAGTTATAGCTTCTTTATCGACATGCATCGGTAATGAGAAGTATGTATTAACCCATTACCAGACGGCAAGATTTTAGACTTGTCAAAATTGAAAGATGTTTCAGAAGACAACTTCAAGTTAATTAAATTTTACGTATCTCTGTCTAAAAGGGTAGAAAACATTGTGGAAAATGAAGAAATTGCTTGTCATGATGTTTACCAAAGCCATAATCTTGTAGGGAGTCAAAAAGAGTCATTGTGTGGGAATGGGTTAAGCGTATAAAACCGGGTACATGCTTTCCTTTAATTAACAACAAATAATCCGCGTAAACCATACACAACATTCTTTCCAGGTGTACCCATCCATGCGATCGTGGTATTTCTTCACCGGCACAACGTTCTTTCAAAGATATTCACTGTTTTATCACTTAAAAAAGTCCATTTAAGACGAATGAACCGGGTCACAGTGACTTTCAGCAAGCGTCAAAAAGAAAGTTGGCCGAGCCGGGATTCGAACCACTTCAAATTTGGGACCGCTTGCATGCACATTGCTACCCACCGAGCTATTGAGACTGCATAAGTACTGAAACTCAGATAAGCAACCTCTGAATCGATGCAAAATCGCGAATAAACCGAACCGAAAGCGGAAAAAATCATAACTAAAAACTGCCTAAACATCACAATGTCATCTAAAAGAGCAAAAAACCGTAATTAGCCTATGTAAACACTGTGAAAAAAGAAACCATTGCTGTAGCAGTTTCATATTGGTGTGTCATATTCTTGTTTCACTTTTAAGAAAATTAAGGTTTTAAAAAATCCGTCTCTTGCCCCCAGATATTAACCGTGTTTGTATAGGGCTCAAACTGAGGACCCAGGCTTGAACGCACACCGACGATTAGAGGACTGCGGTACAATTAGAGGACTTGCACACGCGTCCTCAAAATGTTTTCTCTGTCGAAAATTAAACCATTTGACCGAAATTCCAAGATAGTTTCGTAGTACCTACATGTTTTTTTGTATTGTTTTGTTTTGTTTTAACTTGAAAATTAAAGTGGCCGTTTAAAGAAGTTTGAGTGAGTGTATACCTAAAAATATTACTCACATGAAACAGTCTAATATTCACGCATGCTATTCAACTATGGAGAATACCATACAATCCTGTATAACAATTCAATGAGTTATTATAAGGCTTTCATTTAAAACGAAATCAAATTCACTCTTATTCTATGGTCCCAATTTTCATTTATGTCTATTGGTCTGCTTTTTCCTTTTTTGTGTATGTTCCGTAAAATTACACTCCGCTTTTAGTGTGAACGAAAGAATTGTGCAAGTCCTCATCACAACTTTCAAGTTAGGTCCTCATAATTATGGCCATAAAAGGTATTGTGTAAAATATGCAAATTAGGGTCCTCATATTGAAGGTCCTCATAAATTAGGCTAAAGTTGACAAGTCCTCACTACGTTTTCTCTGATTTACTTTGAGTGTTAAGGGGAAACAATATTAATTTTGTGCTATCCACGCAATCAAAAAGAAACTGACATAAAATTGCGTTTATACGCAAACGTTTAACATGGGTCCTCAGGATAACGCGGAAAGTCAAGGTCCTTATATTGTATGCTGTACAAGTGTGTGTGCGTTAGTGCGTGCGTTAGTGCGTGCGTCCGTCCGGATGGAGCTTGTCCGGGCCATAACTTCACCATGGATGGAGGGATTCAGAAATAACTTGGCACAAATGTCAAGCTCAGTAAGGCGGAGTGTCGCGTGCAAGAACCAGATTCCAAGCTCAAAGGTCAAGGTCAAACTTGGAGGTCAAATGTCAAAAATGAGAAGATTTTTGCTTGTCCGGGCCATAACTTCACCATGGATGGAGGGATTCAGAAATAACTTGGCACAAATGTCAAGCTCAGTAAGGCAGAGTGTCGCGTGCAAGAACCAGATTCCAAGCTCAAAGGTCAAGGTCAAACTTGGAGGTCAAATGTCAAAAATGAGATGATTTTTGCTTGTCCGGGCCATAACTTCACCATGGATGGAGGGATTCAGAAATAACTTGGCACAAATGTCAAGCTCAGTAAGGCGGAGTGTCGCGTGCAAGAACCAGATTCCAAGCTCAAAGGTCAAGGTCAAACTTGGAGGTCAAATGTCAAAAATGAGAAGATTTTTGCTTGTCCGGGCCATAACTTCACCATGGATGGAGGGATTCAGAAATAACTTGGCACAAATGTCAAGCTCAGTAAGGCAGAGTGTCGCGTGCAAGAACCAGATTCCAAGCTCAAAGGTCAAGGTCAAACTTGGAGGTCAAATGTCAAAAATGAGATGATTTTTGCTTGTCCGGGCCATAACTTCACCATGGATGGAGGGATTCAGAAATAACTTGGCACAAATGTCAAGCTCAGTAAGGCAGAGTGTCGCGTGCAAGAACCAGATTCCAAGCTCAAAGGTCAAGGTCAAACTTGGAGGTCAAATGTCAAAAATGAGATGATTTTTGCTTGTCCGGGCCATAACTTCACCATGGATGGAGGGATTCAGAAATAACTTGGCACAAATGTCAAGCTCAGTAAGATGGAGTGTCGCGTGCAAGAACCAGATTCCAAGATGAAAGGTCAAGGTCAAACTTTGAGGTCAAATGTAAAAAATGAGATGATTTTTGCTTGTCCGGGCCATTCCTTAATTTGGCACAAATATTCTTTGGATGGCCCTCTACCAAGATTGTTCAAATTATCTCAATCCGTAAAAAACATGGCCACGTACAGCTACGTGCAGCTAATTTTCGTACTTCTCAGAATGTTCAAATTATTCCGATCCGTACAAAAAATGGGTGCCAGGGGGCATGGCTTATTTTCCTTATATGTGACCCGTCGCGCTAAAAGGGACCTTATCGGATTTGTGAAAAGTATCGACCCTAGTCCGTCTGCGCAGTCCGCGCAGCCTGACTAGGGTCGAAACTTTTCACGTTTAAGTATTTTCTGAATCTAGAATGTTTTCTCTACCTTACAATATTTTCGTTTTCCAAATACGACATCGGATGGACTTCTGCTTGGTCTGGTATATTTCTCGGAATTTGGTTTTATGGACTTAGCATAAGGTCCCTTTTAGCGTGACGGGTCACATATGTATACTCAAATTAATCCATTCTGGTATCTCGTTATAAATACATAGACATGTAATATTTTGTGAACAATAAACTGTCTCACCATGATCCCCATCATTCCAACTTATTTTGTCCCCACTTTTACAACGCCATTGTAATGACAGCTGTAGACATAGGTATGGTCTTCTTTCTTCAAAATGAGCGGGCTCGACATGTTGCCCTTCGGCATCTAGTTATGCTCCTCGAAGGGAGAGCATATAGTCGCCGCTTCGTCTGTCCGTCATTCCGTCCGTCCGTCTGTCCGTCCGTCCGAAGCGATTTCTCTATAACCCTTGGGCCAAATCAAATGAAACTTACCATGTGAACTCCCTATGACATAATGCCGATGTACTTTTCCCAGTTTTTGGATTTGAGGCCTCGTCATGGGAAAAGGGGACTTAAGGTCAAATACACTTTTTCTCTAATTTCTCATAGTCTAATGGTCAGAATTTGATGAAATTTCATATTTGAGTAGCAAATCAGATGCCCTTGACAATAAACTACTTGAAATTTGCATACAAAAAGTATGCCATGGAAAAAGGCGGCTTAACGTTTGTTAGCCTAATCTTAGCTCGGCATGGCATACATTTATTGTGACAATGCCTTAATCGGGGAGCATTGTCCGTCTCTGACGGCTCTTGTTAGTATAAAAGTACGTTCCCCCCCGTGACCCAGCAAATCCTTTTTACCAAGGAAGCCTATGATCCAGTTACACAACATATGTCAATGGGAAGCTGGGTCAAGGGGGGGGAACGATGTTAGCCAGCCTTGGGAAGGTAGGTATGCCTCGGTTTTTGGCGGGAAAGTGTGCGTTTAAAGTTGTTTCAATGGTGCGCATGCGCAATACGGACAAAACCAAAGCTGCCATATGATGTCAACACCATTTATCCCTGTATCTGTAGAAAATAAATTGCAAATAAAAATAAAAGAATCTTCATTTTACCTCTTTGAATACCGGTAGTGTAAGAAAACGAAACCATTTAGGTGGGTACTAAAATCAAGAGTTATCTGCACCTATAGAACTTTTAAAATGACATAAAAATCGGTGTTTATTTCCTTTATTTGTCTACCTAACCATAAAGCTTAATTTTGTTTCTCACTTTGTTAGTTTTGAGAACTGACCCATCGAGCTGAGCCTTTTAGGGAGAATTCTCGCCTTATCCGTAGAGGTCCTTTGACTTGTCCCTCCGTCCGTCCGTCATTCCGTCCAAACACTTTAACATTGGCCATAACTTCCTTATTACTTAACATATTCGCTTCATACTTTACCACAACATTCCTTGGTACATTACCTTTCTGTAGGCACATACTTTGGTGACCTTGACCCCTGGATGACCTTGACCTTGAACATAGATTGGCCATAATTTAAAATCAAAGCGGTGTCGGGGGCATTGTCATCTTACAGTGACAGCTCTTGTTTTGTAGATGGTAGTTTTTGAAATGGACAAAGCTACAATTTTGCCGTATAAACTTACAGGTATGCAGCGCAAAAACAACAACAACAGCAACACACAACAAAACAAAAACCCCACGAAATGGCTTTTATATACATTGCCGGTTTTAAGCTTCATTCCAATATCTAAAAAAGAGCATAATTTATATGATTTTTATTACGAATTATTTACATCAAATATACAAGAATGAATAGTCAAAGTGAGATTTTGCAGAGATAAATATACCACTTGAATGCGGAGACAACTTGTTTCTAAAGGCTGTTCCTGAGCGAGCTGCTGTCTTATTGTTATCACGTTCTCACAATATTTCACAAAATCCTCTGGCTCAAGCTTCAGCAGGCGAAACATGGGTGTTTATGAATATAACATGTAGAATATAGCGCGCGAATATCGTAGCAAAATGAGAGAATGCTGGTAATCAGTAAATAGTGCATTATTTAGTCACAATGTTTTACAATGTTTTATTTCTCTTCAGAATGGGCCTTTTTTGTGGGAAAGGGTTAACCCATCATCAAACGTCAAAAATTTGGGTTGGTCCAAATTCAAAGATGTTGCAGACGACAATTCAAAATGAGTCATTTTATCTGTTTTGATAATTTTGTGCAGAAAACATTGTGGGAAATGAAGAAATTGCTTGTCACAAGCAATTTCTTTATTTTCCACATTTTTTTCCAAATCGTTATCTTGTGAGGAGTCAAAAAGAGTCGCTGTGTGGGAAAGGATTAATGTGCAAAAACAATTTTGTTGAGTTGATCAACGGATATCTTGGTTCTAGGCACACATCAACTTTCCTATGGTGTAATATACCGATTCACTGGAAGCACCTGAAAGGAATAGCAAAAAATAAATGGACTTACAAAATAGTTTAAACCCTTCTAAAACGACAGTTTTAGATGGTCCAATTTGAAAGGTGTTGCAGACGACAATTTAATGTTGATGAAATTTAAAAGAAAAAAATCCATTTTGGATTAGAAAATAATGTTGAAAATGAAGAAATTGCTTGTGACAAGAAATTTCTTCATTTAGGCCTACCACAATATTTTCCCAAGCGTTTCTTGTGAGGGAGTCAAAAGGCGTCATCGTGCAGTAACTGGTTAACCCTTTCTCAGCGGCATTTTTGGTGTGGTCCAATTTATAAGCCGTTTCAGACGACAAAATGGATGTTGATGGAAAAATCATATGTATACAATACGATATGGAGAACTATATTGGGACAAAAGTAGAAAATATTGAGTACTAGTATCAGCATTTCCTTCTTTTGTCTCTTTTTTTTCCAAACCTTTTCCAAGCCTCGTTTGGAAAAGGATTTTAACGTCTAGTTTTTTTTACGGTTCCAGGTTTGGAAGGCATCGGAAAACATTGAGAGAAAAGAACAAAATACTGACGAACATCTGCTCGATAGCATGTACATTCAACTTCAATGCTTTTTATGCCACCATGGCAACGAAAAATACCGTTGGCATACCTTCATCAATATCTGGGCGTCTTCTGTGGCAACAAATAGACGATGGATACACTCATCAATTTCCGTTGCCATGGAAAAAAATTCCAGTTGTATTGCACGGAAATTATCTTAACGAGCTAACGTTTTCATTTTAATCAAATTTACATTCATTTTAATCAATTTCGCATTTCATAATTAGTATGCATTGATAGCATTGGTGTATACATCAAAAGAGTTATGAATAAGATATGTTTGATCCAATTAGCGATTATGGCCACACTCATAAAGGTAGTTAACCTGCGATCTTTCACAGCTTCTCCTTTTTACTAGATCTCATAAGTGTGAACGCATCAAATATAAAAAAGTGCTCATAACTCGATCGATCAATTCTATACTAAAACCCTTTCAAAAAAAGAAAATAAAAATGGCAAAAAATGGGTTATTTCAATTTGAAAGAAGTCGCATACGACGATTTTCAAGTTAAAAAAAGATAGAATTGTACCGCTTTCTGGTAGAAAAAACACAAACAATTTCTTCGCTTTCCACAAGCTTTTTTTTTAGCTCACCTGAGCACGAAGTGCTCGAGGGGAGCTATTGTGGTCACTCACCGTCCGTCGTCCGTCTGTCCGTCCGTCAACAATTTCTTCAAACATCTTCTTCTCCAAAACTAACAGGCCAATTTTGACCAAACTTGGCAGGAATGTTCCTTGAGTGACCCTTCTCAAAACTTGTTCGCGGATTTTTGATTCGTCAAAAAATGTGGGCGTGGCAGGGCGGGGCTTATCGCACTTAGAGAAATCCTAAGAAAATTCTTTAAAAATCAACCATTGTTCCAATTTGAACCAAACTCGGCATAATTGTTCCTTGAGTGACCCTTCTCAAAACCTGTTCTCAGATTTTTGATTCGTCAAAAAACGTGGCCGTGGCAGGGAGAAAGGGGCTTATCAGACTTAGAAAAATCATAAGAAAATTCTTTAAAAATCAACCATTGGGCCAATTTGAACCAGACTTTGCAGGGATGTGCCTTAAGCCATTCTTTTTAAAATTTGTTCACAAATATTTTCATTTGTAAAAAATTGTGGCCGTGGCAGGGAGAAAGGGGCTTATCAGACTTAGAGAAATCATAAGAAAATTCTTTAAAAATTAATCATTGGGCCTATTTGAAGCAGACTTTGCAGGAATGTTCTTTGAGTCTCTCTTTTCAAAATTGATTCACAAATTTTTACATTTGTCAAAAAATGAGGGCGTGGCAGGGAGGAAGGGGCTTATCAGCCTTAGAGAAATCCTAAGAAAATTCTTTAAAAATCAACCAAAGGGCCAATTTGAACCAAACTTGGCAGAATTGTTCCTTGAGTGACCCTCTTCAACATTTGTTCATGAATTTATAGTTTCGTCAAAAAAAATGTGGGTGTGGCAGGGCGGGGCTTATCTAACCAAGAGAAATTGTTAAAAAATTCTTCAAAAATCTTCTTCTCCTTAACCATAGGGCCAATTAAAACCAGATTTGGCAGGAATGTTCCTTGGGTGACCCTTCTTAAGATTTGTTCGCGGATTTTTTACTCATCCAAAATTGTGGGCGTGGCAGGTCAGCATTTACCGAACTTGGAGAAATCATAAGAAAATTCTTTAAAAATCAACCATTGGCCCAATTTGAACCACACTTGGCAGAAATGTTCCTTGGGTGACTCTTTTCAAAATTTTTTCTCAAATTTTTTATTCGTCAGAAAAAATTGGGCGTGGCTTATCGGACTTACAGAAATCCTAAGAAAATTCTTTAAAAATCAACTACTTGGCCCAATTTGAAGCAAACTTTACAGAAATGTTCCTTGAGTGACCCTTTTCAAAATATGTTGGCAAATTATGTATTGGTCAAAAAAAGTGGGCATGGCAGGGCATGGCTTATCAGACTTAGAGAAATCATAAGAAAATTCTTTAAAAATCAAGCATAGGGTCAATTTGAAACAAATTTGGAAACGATGTTCCTTGAGTGACCCTTTTCAAAATTTGTTTGCAAATTTTTGATTCGTCAAAAAAAGTGGGCGTGTCTTAAACTTCTTTCAGGTGAGCGATATAGGGCCATTCTGGCCCTCTTGTTTTTTTTTTTTTTTGGGGGGGGGGGGGGGAATCGAAAATGTTATTGTGTGGGAATGGGTTAACCGTTTCTCAAACAGCACTTTGTTGTGATCATATCGCTAGTGAGGGGGGGGGGGGGTCAAAACCTCGTAACTCCAGCTTTATCAAGCTGTAGTTACAAGATTTTGACTCCCCACTAACGATTATGTCATCAATCGCTGCTTTTCTTCAAAACCCCCGTATCTGCAGCTTAAAACTGCGAAAAGCGAAGCAATATAAACAAGTTTTTAGATAAATTATAAATGAAACAGACAATGAGCATAATGAGTCGTTGTTAGACCGAACATCCACAATCCAACTTATCAGATCTTGCTGATTACGTTCCGGGATAAAGACTTTCGATAGTGCCCGACAATCACCTAACTAGTATAACTTATAATGGTACTATGGATTCAATCGCAACTTCTATAGCCTATATAAAGGGTATGGATACAATGATAGCCTACCTATGGGGTCACAAGATACCCCCGGATCCCTTTCTTTGTTGTTATTATTATTATTATTATTATTATTATTATTATTATTATTATTATTATTATTATTATTATTATTATTATTATTATTATTATTATTAGAAATGGTCAATGTGATGCACTTAGGCGCCTCGTGAGTTCTTTTCGACCGACAAAATAAGGCCTATATCCGAGATCAAAAGTCTGGATATGCATAAACTAACAAATAGTTATTTTCCTTTATCACAAATAGTAGCTAATGAAATATAGTCGACAACAAATCTAACTTGCGGCATTTACTTCCATTCCTGTACACTCATTCAGCGCCAGTGAAATTTTGCTGCCTGATTTTGCTTGTACCATATTTGTCAAGTAAAAGATGTCACAGATCTTATTTTTCTAGCCAGTGCAATTTTGTATCAGAGTTTTCACTTTTTACTGCATTAACGGCCGACGATTGGATAAAGAAATCTCGCAGAAGTCGCGAGAATAGAGGTGCGTTCTTTAGAGCAAGATTTTTTTTAAGATTTCATAAGATGTTTTGATACAGCGTTTTTGAGACAGAGATTATAAGCGAGGGGTTCCGAATGTTCCATACTTCATACAAATGACGTCATCATGACGTAATTTGTATGAAGTATGGAACATTCGCAACTCCGCGGTTTATGAATCATGGAGCATTCGGAACAACTCTGTCAATTCTCTCCCATATAGATTCTACATAATTTACCGAGGGGTTCCAAAAGAAGTATAGAGCAATGGCGGCTCCCAGTGATTGTCTTAAAAATCTTGCTCAAAAGAGCGCTTTATCCCAAACATCTTAAGAAATCTTAAGAAATCTCGCTCTAAAGAACGCGGCTCAGGTGATGAGCGAGATCGAAAGAAAATAGGGAAATTGTGCAGTAGTAAACGTTGGCCGATGGGTAGACCGTGTAATTTTTGTGTCACCCCTACAGTTTAAATTGCCATAAAAATAAAATAATCGACTCTAGGGAATTATCAGGAATTTAACAATAGCAACAAAACTAATTTCAAACTGCAATAAATATATATCTTATAATTTAAATCTCATAATTCAACATATTCGTTTTGAACTTCCATGCCTGTCATTTCCTAGTAATTCTATTGAGGTTAATTTAACTGCATTTTGACATTTTACCTGTTTTATCAAATGAGAACAAGACATGTCAAAGGACAGCAAAGCTCAACTGACATTTAAGTGCTGGATAGTGAAACAATTCTGTGCCCGAAGAGGGTTTAAATTCCACTAAATCAAATGTCAGATTAACGAATCTTTACATAGAGATACCGGTATGACTTCTGCGTGAAACCTTAACTAGGGCCAATGTCGACACCCGAGTGACTGGAGACCCCCCGCCTTTTTTTCTACGAATAGGCTAATTGCGTTAAAAAGAGATGGCGAAAAAATGAAAACCTACCTACATGTATGGAAACTCAAGAGACCGAGCCGATGGCTTTGCAAAGGAAGACTGCCGTGTGTCTTCAGGCCACATTTGTATCCACATTTGTATCTATCTCTATGGGTACGATGTTTGGACAAAAATAGGTCAGCAACAAATTAGTAAAAATCAATTGTTTTGATAAAAAAAAAAATGTGACCACAGGGACAGAGCCACGCGTGACCGGAAGACCAACTGAAAATCTCCTAAAGTTGCAGATTCATTAGCTCTTTCTCTGTAGTTTCGGTACCGCGACATTCCCGAATTTTCTTTCGGTATTTAAGCGGATTCCCCGTTGTGGTTATCGTCGCCTTTGAACAAAAACATCGTAACTGCAGCTTGTGTAAGCTGCAGTTACGAGTTTTATGTTGAAAAGCATCGTCATGTACAGTGGTCCAACGCTAATCTGATGTTTATAAACATCTAGTTTTGACCAGTATAACCTTCAATTGGTAAATGAGCATGGTCTTTATTGTTTGGCGGCAATCAGAATATCGTTGAACCACTATATCCGACTTACCCGTATCCCCGGCAGTAAAGCCCGTCATGGGCAGATCACTCCTGGTGGTTACAAAGCCTTCATCGTACCTCCAAACATCATCGTTATTGTCGCAGTTACAGTGGGCTTGATTGTTATCGCAGGTGCCCGTTTCTCCGCATGCGCATCTCTTTCCCGAGGACGGGGAACCAGTGAAATACGTGGACCGGATGTTGTTTCGATTGTCCCAGGCCGCGCAGTAAGACCCCTTACATTCGTGCTTGATGAACTGCTTACATTCTGAGGAATGATCGACGACGGATTTGGCGGCCTCAAGCCCGATATCGTAAGTGATGTAGACAGCATACTCGTAACAGCCCTCGATACCATTAACAAGAGTTCTTGCTTCACGATTATGTCCTGTGAAAGATGTTTCTAATGTTAAGATGAATGTATGTGCACATATATGTCAGGGGTTTATGTTGAAAGTGACTCTGGTTTCCAGCGTCTTCCCTCCAGAAATAATGCAATTTTTCCCCAAAAGTAAATTTTCCCCAATATAATATTTTCAAAAATCACACTAAAACCCAAATAAAATAACAAGGAAACATTTCCCACAATTTCTGCAGCTTTACAAATTAACCCTGCTTGTTATCAAGTCTACAGTAGTGGGTACAAGAGGGTTTTAGTATACAATTTTCCCTAAAACTGGGATACCGCATGTGATTTTCCCCTTTCTACCAGCGTCCTGCGTCTGCCCCCAATCATAAGAAAAATCCATGCATGTCATTTTTCAGCTTTTCAACGTTACACATAAGTAGGCCTAATCAACTTTAAAGTTTCATGTAGACCTACACATAAAAACAACAAAAAGGTCAACCCTAACACGCAAGATTTAAATTTGTGAATTAAAAATTCAAAAGCAATTACTAATATTCAATGATTCCGCCTTTGAACTTATTATTCGTTTCTAATAAAATCACCGACCTTGAAATATAGGATCGACAACAACTCGATGGACCAAAGTAGGTTATAAACCGTTATGCTAGGTTACCTTGCCGTTCACATCAACTCGATCAAACCCGTTCAAGCGATCGAGTACAGATCGAGTTCAGTCGGCACGGATTATAAATTAGATAGGCCAGAGTAATCGAGTCTGATCTGCATCACTCTGGCTACCTATCTGATTTTTTTGCATGTCAAATAATACTCTTGTGTGATCGAGTAGAAAATTGATCGGGACTCGATCACATCGGCTTGTAGGTCTACTCTATTCACTGGTGGTGAACTCGGCCAAAGCGAGGGACGTTTTTTCGCGAGCAATGTATTGTTAAACCGAAGTTACCGTGCGCTGTGAATATTTATAAACAAACGCAATCGTCTGCAATATTGATAATAATGAGCGCAAGGTATAAACGATTCAAAGTCTTTTACTAATGAGGAAATAGACCTATAACGGATAATAGGGGAGACAGGAGGTATTATGTGACTATTTATAGTAACAACTTATACATATTCATACCTGTCCACCCTAAAAAAAACCCAAAATATTTGTATCGATTCTCGTTTTTAAAAAAGCTGGAGGGTAACAGATGGTCTAATTGCAAAAAAAATGATTTCTTTTGAAAAAATATGCAAAACTTTTGTGTTGGCTACCTCAGAATGGTTAATAATATGCGATTCAGACAGAGATTGGGCCGAAATTATAAGAGAGATAGCCGAATTTAGGGAGAATCCAAACCCCAATTCAACTCCGTCACAGATGCGGTTGATTTTATTTTTAACTGTCACGCATGCGCATACAGCGCGGACCAAGATTCAAACGAGATTCATGCTTGAATTTCAATATGACGTCATCATGTATGTTGTGACGTCATTTAAGAAAGTCGCAGGTCCTACTGTTTTGACCTACTTTCGACATCGCTTCATGAATTTGGTATCAAATTGCGAAAAAATGAGTCATTGCTTCAATAGTTTGTCGTAATCATTTAATCAGGTCATATACAGCTTAAAAAGTGTAGGCTACATTTCGTTTGTTTTTGACAAATTTTGGGCCCAAATCTGAGAAATAGGAGCTTTAACTTTGAACGTATAATAACTCCGGTTCACCAATAACTACGGCTTCGATAAAGCCGTAGTTACGAGATTTTATAACAACACAGACGGTTTGTCAATACAAAACGGTAAACCCGGTCTATTTTTAGAACAAATTCATTGTCATTAGAAAAAACTGATCTTTAAACTCACATTTAAACGCAAGATATCTATACCTTGTTGTAGCGAAAAACGTCCGTCGCTTTGGCCGAGTTCACCACCAGTGAGCTATTGGTTTCCGGTTTCTCGGTCAACTGGTCCTCTGCCCACCCGATCAAATCGACTGCAGAGTCGAATTTGGTCGACTATCTACGAGGGATGATCCAAAAGTAATGTCACAGTGTCTATAGTTTGGTTATTCGACGTATTCTTGTACAAATAAAGACTTATCATTCAAGCTTATCCTATTGGAAACATGCTTTTTTGAATTATTTGAATATTTTTTATATATCCGAGAAAATAAAATGCCAAAAAGAATCCATGTGATGCATATGCGCCGCACGCCCTAGACTATTCTTTTGAGGATTAATAGTACTTTCTGTTCTATCATTATATAAAAGAAAAATCAAGACAATTAAGCTGATATTTAAATGCCGCTATGTCATGATATTTCTAAGCAATTTTGAACGTTTCAATAAAATCGGTGCGTTGAAATACCAAATAAGTCTTATTGAATTCATCACTCGCATTCGGGATAATGGCAGAATCGGATAAATGCCCACAATGTGCAATTTTGAACATTTGCTAAAGGCTTGCAAAATAGCCGATTGAAGCAACAGAAACAATAAATTCAACCTAAACGAACGGACATTTCATGATAGAGACGTCTACCGTTAGTGCAAGCTTTTTTGAGAGTGAATATGAGTCGTTTGAAGATCAAAACGAGCCGGGAGACATGTGGAGCTGGGGAATAACGCGAACGTTCATGTTACTTTGCGCTATTTTCGCATCTTAAGCTGAATTTAAGAAGAATTTATCATGTCGACCTAAGCCAACTGAGAACAAATTGATTCAAGGAATGCATTCAAAGAATTGCTGAACGAGTTGCTTAAAAATGCATTTATGAAGCGGGTCGAATGCCACGAATGTTGCATTAATTAAACACAGAGGGCGATATTTTGAGAAGGAGTAGAATGACGTCAATGACGTCGTGCGTTGTGCGGCGCTGGACACCGATGCGCTATGTGAAAATGTAGTTTATTTTTGTAATTTTACACGAATTTTTATGAAAATTCGTACATGTATTAAACGAATGTTAATATTTCGGCATCTAAAGTTGCATGAGGATACGTTCATAAAATCACCGAAAACAACGTTTGTGACATTACTTTTGGATCATCCCTCGTAGAAGTCGAGAAATTTTTTGGTCGGGTTTGATCGGGGAATTGAAGCGACCGAGTTGATCTGATCGACCGTTGGAACTTATGCCAAGTTCCCGTTGAAACTGATCGGATGAAGTAATATTTTTTGCACACTTTTTGTATGTGTTTGCTATGATATAAATATATCGTTTTGATGTATGTTAGGTTATTTGGAAAATACTCGTACGAGCGTATTTTGCATAAAGGTCAGTGCCATGTAAAATGATATCAACCATACCCATAATGGTCCACACTTTTCCATGCTCCATATCAAAATCACAGTACACGGCAACATTTACATTGTCCAACGATATTATAGTCGCCGTTCCAGATCACCTATTCCGACCCAGCTTGATCTCTACTCGATCGCTTGATCGGGCTTGATCGAGTTGATTTGGTCGGCAGTGGGAAAATGGGAACCTAGCATTAACCCTTTCCCAAATGGCAAAAATTGGGACTCTTCCCATGTTAAAGCTTCTGCGAATGACAAAAAATGTGTTGATTAAGATGGGATTTGCATACATTATAGCACAGAAAATATTGAGGCAAAAGGAGAAACTGCTGGTTATCAGCAGTTTCTTCTTTTGTCTCAATGTTTCCCAAGTCTTTTCTATTAGGAACTTAAAAACCAGGGCTTGTTTGGGAAAGGGTTAAGCAAACACACTAACATACAATGCAGGCCCGTAGGAAGCAATTTCATATTGGGGGGGGGGGGGGCTAAAGGCCTTGTCCTGAATATTGGGGGGCTAATTTGGATTTTCCTAAAATTTTCAGTGTAAAATTAAGAAAATTCGGCATTTTTGGCCAACTTTGGCCCCCTGTTCCTACGGGCCTGCAATGTACTTGTAGAAATCGTATAAAATTTACCCATAATGGTCCACACTTTTCCCGGCTTCATATCAAAATCACAGTAGACGTTTACATTTACATTGTCCAACGGTATTATAGAAGCCGTTCCAGATCACCTATTCCGATCCAGCTTGATCTCTACTCGATCGCTTGATCGGGCTTGATCGGGTTGATTTGGTCGGCAGTGGGAAGTTGGGAACCTGGCATTAATTAATCCTTTCCCAAATGGCAAAAATTGGGACTCTTCCCATGTTAAAGCTTCTGCGAATGACAAAAAAGGTGTTGATAAAGATGGGATTTGCATACATTATAGCACAGAAAATATTGAGGCAAAAGGAGAAACTGCTGGTTATCAGCAGTTTCTTCTTTCGTCTCAATGTTTTCCAAAGTCGTTTCTATTAGGAACGTCAAAACCAGGGCTTGTTTGGGAAAGGGTTAAGCAAACACACTAACATACAATGTAGGCCTACTTGTATATATCGCATAAAATTTACCCATAATGGTCCAGACTTTTCCAGGCTCCATGTCAAAATCGCAATAGACGGCAACATTTACATTGTCCAACGGTATTATAGTAGCCGTTCCAGACTGACTCATTCCCTGGGCGGCCAAATCAGCACATGTTTTATCTGTAATTAATAAATCCATCGTTAATTAGCTTACCAAACGCTTCGTGCAACTTCGGGCGTCATTCGTGGCGACGGAAATCGACTGTGGTATTCCCTCGTCAATTTCCGATGTCACAAATGACTCTCGAAGTATTCAAGGTAGCTAATTATGGATGGGATGCATTAGATAAGGTCTATGGTTCCATGGAAAATGTTGTTGATTGGCATGCAGCAGCCCCTTTCATACACAGTCGTTTTCTACAGTAATTCAAGTTCAAAGAGATTCAGACAAAAAAATCAACTGTGTAATGATACGATAAACGGAGAAAAGAAGAAAATTGTAAATATAATCATACAATACCAGTAATTGCTTGAAATTTTAATGAAAATAGTGAAGATTTCTAAATTGCTGGTCACATTGGACATCTTTTTCAATGCATTTTGTAATAAATCTGCAAAATACTTTATTGCAGTTTGTGACAAAAACGGGGACAGATGGTACTAAATTTTCACATCGACAAAATCAATAATTCGTCTTAATCCTTTACCAGGCGGCAATTTTTAGACTGTTTCAATTTGAAAAGTGTTTGAGACGACAATTTCAAGTTGATGAACATTTTATAAATCTTTTCATTTTGGGTAAGAAAACATTGTGGAAAATGAAGAAATTGCCTGGAACAATTGCCTGTCACATTTCTTCAGGAACACCAAAAGAAAAGTCACTGTGTGGAAATGAATGTAAACGGATGTCGATGAAAAGAGTGTCAACTGTACACGTATAGCAATATTTTCGTTCGCAGCAAATATCCTTTCTGACTAAAATGTCACAACCAATGGTTTGATATCGTGAACCTATGTGGGGGAGCAGCTGGAGGTTCGGTTAGGGTGTTGTGGTAGTACTGGTTAAAGAAACAACAGAAATCCATTGTTAAGCGCTCCAGTCGCCGCGATACGACCATAGTAGTTGAAAACGGCGTAAAACCCCAATAAACCAAACCATAGCACTATTGTTTAGGAAATAATAATAAAAAAATAATGATAATAACAAACAAGAGCCGTCATAGACGGATTATGCCCCCGCCCGAACAATTGTTTGTCACAAAATAATAACTATCATACATTAAGCCCCCTTTTTCCATGATGGATTTTTGTACACACATTATTTATAGAATATGGTGTAGAGCATCTCATTCATCACATGAGCACAAAACTTAATTAAATTCTGTGCATTGGATAAAGAGAAATTATAGAAAAACTAATTTTTACATTAAGGTCCCTTTTTCCATGACGCAGCCTCAAATCAAGAAACGGAGAAAAGGTCCCTAGGGATTATCCCAGGGAGTTCACATGTGAAGTTACATTGAATTTGGTCCAAGGGTTGTTGAGATCTGGCTGTGGACGGACGGACACACGGACAGACAGACGGACGGACGGACAGCGTGGCTAAAAAACCCAACAACAACAACACTTATACCTACATGAAGGACAATCGCCCGTATTACAAGCTTCAGTATCAGTCGTGTTTCCCGTACCGGTACAAGGTAACGGCGAGTCCGGATGGCAGGTCCGGGTTCGATACCTCGTGCCTCCACCACATGACTTGCTGCATTCCGACCACGAGCCCCACTCAGCCCAAACTGGTCTGGCAACTACAAGAAAATAAAAAAAAAATCGTTATTTTCAACAAAAACATCGTAACTGCAAAAAAAATGCTCTTAAGGTTCTGGAACTGTAATGGATGTAACTTTATAACGATTAAGCCGCATTACAAATGTATACTGATAGTGTGGCAAAACTCAAACTGATATGTTATGATGTGAAAAGTAAATAACCAGTAAAAAGTTCTGACTTGAAACTATTGTCTTATCTGCCCTTATAATATAAACTTTAGTGGATTATCTGCCCTTGACTCACGAAAAAAATCAGTTTTCACAAAATTTGTGTGTGGTGAACGAACTTTTTTATTGTATGATATGGAGCGAAATGATAATTTGCAACTTTCTATCATTTAAATAATTTGAAAACTTGCATAATTTTGAAAATATTGACATAAAAGATATTTTCTCACTGACTGCAATGCAAACTTTAAAGCCTTTAAATCTCCCATTTGATTTACAAATTTGAAAAAGTAAGATGGTAAAATATTCCCTTTACCAATGTCTACAGCATATCCAACTTTAAAAGCGATCTACAGGCTAGAAGTGTGTGTACCAAATATTGCCATTACAGTTCCGGAACCTTAAAGATAGCATTAAAAGATAGCCTCAAAATAAAAGAGACAGGACCTGGAAAAAGGATCTTTATAGCATTTCAGACGACCATGTTTCCAGATCAACATGTGTCTAAGAACAGTCTCGTCCGGACCCATGCTGTTTTCGGACAGACGCTGAGTAACCACGAAGAGATTAGAGAGCAACATGGATCTTAATTGACCCCTTCAATTATCGTTTAAGTCCGTACCTACATGTATGAGCCGCTTCCGGTGGCAAACAATGGGTTTATGGGAAATTAACATTGTATACACACAGACACGGTTCCAATTTATTACTAAAATAGCAACACATTAGCCGGTTTCTTTATGCCAGATCAAGGCTCTGACCCAATGCCGAGCAAAGCATCCCACGTGCAATGGCAACGAACGGTGATTGGACGGTGATTGGCCATAATTGTCATCAAAGGATGACTTCCGGTGGCTTTTGTGTGTGCGGGGATGTCTTAGTGGAAATAGGCTAATTGGACTGCATGCACACGCAGGCCGATCCGGACTCCTATTAGTCTCATTTGCTACGAATGTCATTTTTTCTAGATCTATGCTCAAATTCTTTGTATTAACATTCATTTGACAATCTCTTTTCATTATGAAATATCTTTCAGTATGACCCAAACCTAAACGATCCATGTCGTACTTTAATACTTTTCTCATTACCGATACCTAATGTTTTTCACAAGCAGCAAGAATTTTGATTATGTCGTACTGACGTGCAACCTAATCTCGATATATGGTTCAAATGCCACAAAGAACCCATATACTCTATCCATGTACATATCGCTGCTTTTAAACGAAAACCTCGTAACTGCAGCTTAGTTTAAGCTGCAGTTACGAGGTTTTCGTTGAAAAGCGACGAATATAGGCCTACCTACCTTGCACGGATTCCATCCCGGGGTATGAGTCAAGACCAGTGGTATCCACGTAATATTGTGAACAAAGCACACAGACGTTATCGCCGTCGTGGTAGAACGTTCCCTCACAATTTTCATCCAGGAGACAGAAAAACGCACACTGTAAGTCACTGTTAGCAAACGACGTCGTTAACACGTCAATTGTGGGACACACGTGATCCTTCAATGATGACGTCGCCGTATTGTAAAGAAATAATTTGTCTGTAACAAATGCGCTTCCAGCATTATACATTCCGCATATAATGGCGGCTTTAAGAATAAGACCAGGACCGGCCATATCTTTTCCGTTTCTGTAATAAATGAAAGAATAAGGCTTGAGAATTTCTAAAAACAAACAACAATTTAAACATTAATCAAAATTTTTATTATCTATTTGTACGAAAGATCAATTGGATTTCCATATTTTCTTTTTTAGAAAGATTTGGAAACATTTTGGTAGAAAAACCTTCAATTTTTAATTTATCAAATTTCTTTTTTTAAGTAAGCATTAATTGGCACTTTAAGAGTTCTATGAAAAGATTCATTTTTTCTTCATACGAATGTTTAATTATGATCAATATCATTTTACGTTTTTGTGAAAAATGTTAAAAAAATCGTACCTTGGTGCCAAATGACTCTCTGATCTAAACTAACTGATTAAAAAAGCTCCCTGGAATTCCTCGGTCATGGCTACGCGGTATAAATATTAATTATTTATAGTAACTTCAACGATATACTCCACTTTATACTTTAAATTAATTTAAGCCGAGATCTGAGAAAATGGTCCATGAAAATAGGAACCGGTGTACGTGTGTCCGACTTAGCATATGGTCAAATGTTAATCCATTCCCGAACAAGACATGATTCAGACCTCCCTAATAGATCAGGCATCGGAAAAAAAAATGTTTGGTTGATATTCAATAATTTCTTGTCAGTGATTTTTTCAAAAAAAAAAAAAAAAAAAAAAAAAAAAAAAAAAAAAACGTCCATCTAATGCGTGACGTCTGTTGACCCTCTCTGCTTTAAGCCAAATTCAAAGATTGAAGATTTTCTGAAATTGTTGTATCACGTGATTATCCACCGTGATTGGCCCGGTTTTCTATTCACGTACTTGTGCAGTTCCTATGTAGAAATCGCGATGGAGGTAATTTGCCTCATCGGTGCATCTTAAATTGGTGTTTAAATTAATTACGCCATTCGTTATTGTACGTAGGCCTATGTCATTTTGTAAAAAGAAACGTGTTTTTTCGCCACTAATAAATGGAAAAAATATCATTCTTATCTACTAAGTGATAACACATAAATTTAGCTGTTATGTAAAATACGTATGATGCGGTCTTTTCTTGTGCATCCGTCTAGCATCTGCGTTCGTCTGTCCACCGCCGAGTGTTTACGACGTCGCCCGAATAATTCCATCGACAAGTGAATCTCATAGGGGCGGACTACTTTAAATTCAACAATTGCTTCGACCTTATCAGTCAATCGATATAAGTTAAACTGATGCGTAACGTCCAATTAATTGCTCCATAAAATGTCCTTCTATTTTCATGTAATATTCATTGACAAAATTGAATCATTTGGGATCAATTAGGTATCATTGACCTTTATCACTGGTAGTGAACTCGGCCAAAGCGATGGACGTTTTTCACTACAACAAGGTACATATATTTTGCGTTTAAATGTGAGTTTAAAGATCTGATTGGATAGTTTTTTTTTCTATTAACAATGAATTTGTTCTAAACAAATTACTTTTATCACTATTAAAGCTTTTTTTTCCATTTCGGGTATTGCGCAACGATAGCGGTAGCACAATAGCAATGAATTTGGTGCTATAAATAGACCGGGTTGACTGTTATGTTTTGATAAACCGTCGGTGTTGTTATAAAATCTCGTAAATTTTACGGCTTGATTCAAGACGTTGTGACGAGGTTTGATAACAACACACACAAAATACTATTGCTTGTCCGAAATTAGGTCAATGATAACTGGATAAAATCGTTCCCTATTCATTTATGTCATAATCTTAGGACTGAAACGGGTACAAAAGTTCTACCCGGGCACCAGTCTAACAATTACCCGTGGGTACCCGCAGAAAATGGATAATTCGTGAAATTATGTGGCTGAAAAATTTAGTATAGGAGCAATCCACAAACGGGAACATGCAGACGAGTTGACTCGGTCGAGTCCACTCGCCTGCATTTTCCCATAGGTGGATTTCCAAATGTGCCACACTATCTCGCTATCTAATGAGATCCTTAGAAACATGTTGTGCATTAATTCCGTAATTACATTGGATTTTGACTGTCTTGATATGCAAATTATGCATACACGTTAAAAGACAAAAATATTCATTGGGTAATGGGTTATAAAATTGTACCCGGGCACCGGCAATTTTGTACCCTACCCACAGGTACTCGTTTCCGCTTTAAAGAAACGTTCCCATTGCCGACCGAATCAACTCGATCAAGCGGTCGAGTACTGATCGAGCTCAAGGTCGGCAAGAGTGATCGGGACGATCGAGCGTGGTCGACAAAAATGATCGGGAATTAATCTACAAGAGATAAAGAAGTCGTGTTAATACATTTGATCGAGTTTAATCGGGGAATTTAGGTGATCGAGTGGATTTGGTCGGCAATGGGAACGCGGCTTAATAGAGGTAGAAATTTTCACGATAGAAAGTCATGCTGTACGAGCTTTGTCTGTCTCAAATCTTAAGCTCCATTGAAATTGTTTCCAGAATAAATAGGTGAAGCGTTTTTAGTTGCATTGAGTATAGAAAACACCAATTATAGAAAAACATATTGTATAACAGGGTTCTCCGTAGAATATTTTGAAGCGGTAGTGGCATTGGTAAACCTTGCAACACATTGTGTTCATGCAAATAATTGTGAATAAAATCATAATGGGAAAAGAAGAAATTGCTCAATTTGAGCAATTTCTTCTTTTCCCATAATGTTTTTTTTATACAGGATTAGTACTTTTTAGTTTATAAGAATGTCCCATTTAAGGGCCTATCAGTTTTTGACATGAAATACCTCTAAATGTCTCTCTTTGGTGACCATTTTGAAGAAATTAAGCTGTGGGGTACTTTTGAAGCTGTAGTGGCATTACACTGATTTCCATGAAGCTGTAGTGGGGCCGATACAGCTTATTGGGCTGGGGAGAACACTGTATAACTTCAAAACAAGACCAGGCCCGGTTTCTCGAAAATACTTCAGAACATACTCATGAGAACATGCTCAACTTCAAGGGAATACTCTCCAACGTTGGAGGGTATTCGATTGAAGTTCACGTGGGTTTCGTGCGATTTGAGCACGGTGCTCAGATTTGAGTCTGAGAACGTACCTGAGTTTTTTGAGAATTCAGGGCCTGGGTTCGACGTCTCTAATATAATTGGCTTAGGAAAACATTAAGACAAAAGAAGAAAATGCTGACAATCAGCATTTTCTCCTTTTACCTCCGTATTTTCTCTTCCTTTATTGTTGTTCACGAATTTGATCTTTATCAACACCAATTTTGTCGCCTGTGACGGCTTTCAAATTGGGCCACCCTAAACTTTCGCGGTTTGGGAAAGCGACAACTTATAAGGTGTGTCATAATTTCTTCGTTTATTAAGTAGGCCCTATGTGCTTTATGAAAATTTGCATGATAAACTGAAGGATTACAACCCATCATATTAGCAAAAAATCTCGCGCATCCTTCGTAGCAACGGAAATGGACGAGGGCATCTCACAAATTTCCATTACCACGGATGACGCTCAAAGTGTTTGGAATGAAATGGCGAGTTGTAATCCTTAATCCATTACCAGACGGCAAACTTTTAGACTGGTTCAATTTCGAAGGTACTGCAGACGACAATTTCACGTGAATGAAATCTTTCTCTTTTTGCACTGTACCGGTAGAAAACATCCCACAATGTTTGCACAATGTATAGTTCTTGATAACTCTTAGGTAAAGCGTTATAATGAAATTCTCGACCAAGACGGCGGTATTTTCCAAATGGTCTAATTCACAGTATGACTGTAAAATTACATTACAATCCATCCGATTGGTCGAGACATATGTCTCGTCCAATCAGATGGATTGTAACTTATTTTAGAAGACAATTGATTTGGAATTGTTGCAGTTGTTTTTGAATACATCCCCTGGTATTTTCTTGGTCAACAATATTTCCAAAAGCTTTCGATCAAATGTTACTATAAGTTACCAATTCATGAAAATAGTTTAAACACAACAAACAAAACAACAATATGATAAATAATTTCTTTTAATTTCTAACAAAAGTTTAAGTACCCAAATTTCATTTCAAAAGATTAAACATTAATACAAAAATATTCTCTGTTATGTCAAAGTCATTATTTTGACATTTTCATTTTATCATCTGAAAATGCCTTATATTTACCAGCATTTTTTTTTTTTAATTTTTCACTAAATATTTTCATTACCATGAAATATCAACAAGTGAATTGAAAGGGTTAATGCCCTAAAAAGCCGTTGGTCCTGTAAATGTGTTGTTTGGAAAATGGTAGAATAACTAAATTCGAATCAATGGCATAACGCTGGTCACGTTCGAAAATGTCGTAACTACAGCTTATTCAAGCTGTAGTTACGATGTTTTCGAATGTGACCGACGATATACAAGCTAGCTTTTCAATGAGAATCCCATGCTCGTTAAAGTTGACGGTTTCGACATATTCTTTTTAGCACCAGCAATACCCTTCTTGGTTTTATTCCATAACTGAGAAGAAACAAAATGTTAAATGTCCACCAAACCCATCATATCCTTTTCTCGTCAGTGTTTATTTTCAATTTTGGGGGAAAGGGGTCAGGGCCCATCGGTGGGGGAAATTTGCGCGTGAACACCCAAAAAAGGGAAATTTCAATGCATGCTTGTACTCTCAAATTCAGTGTTATAAATGCATTTAACTTGCTTTTATATCATAATGGGACATTCAAACAACCATTAGAACTGTTAGAGATGCCTAGAATCTAAAAATGATTTAAATTTTTCTTTGCAACAAAAAATCTAGTTCAAGGAGGGGAAAATTTCTCTGAAATGGGGGAAAAAAGTATATTCCTCAGAGAGGGGCCCAATAACGACCGTTTTTTTAGGAAGAAAATCACTGCTTGTGATACTTGACCTATCCTCTGAGGTCTTTTTTCTAGAAATATTCATTCCAGTGATTATGTCCCTAATAAAATGGTCTTGCGAAAATATTGAGACAAAAGAAGAAAATGCTGATAATCAGCATTTTCTCCTTTTGGCTCAATATTTTTCATGCTATGTTGTAGACATGACATCTTTTTTTAACATCCATCATTGATCATGTGTCTGCATTCTGGTTTCAAACTGATCTGCACTAATTTTTTTTTTACATTAAAAGGGTTAACCCTTTCCCAAACAAGACCTGGTTTTGACGTCCCTATTAGAAAAGGCTTGAGAAAACATTGAAACAAAAGAAGAAACTGCTGATAACCAGCAGTTTCTCCTTTTGTCTCAATATTTTCTATGTCATATTTTACCAAAATTCTATCTTTAAGAGCTTCCATTTTGTCATTTGTGGCAGTTTTTGAAGTGGATCACCCTAAAGTTTTGCCGTTTGGGAAAGGGTTAAAGATAGGATTTGAGTAAAATATGGCATAGAAAATATTGAGACAAAAGGAGAAACTGCTGGTTATCAGCAGTTTCTTCTTTTGTTTCAATGTTTTCCCAAGCCTTTTCAATTAGGGATGTCAAAACCAGGTCTTGTTTGGGAAAGGGTTAAAAGGGTTAAATATTGACCTGCTGAATGTCAGCATTTTCTCCTTTTTCCTTTATTATCTTTGTCATGAAATATGCACATTAGTTAGAGATGAGAATTATTGTTGCCAAAAAAAAAACTTTCGCAGTTCAGGATGGTATTGGAACTTTTTGCTTAGAAAAATGTTTGAAAAGCTCCAAAAATCTGATGGCATGAACACGCTAGCTTTTCAGTGAAAATCCCATGCTTGTTAAAGTCGATGGTTTCGAAATATTCTTTTTAGCACCAGCAATACCCTTCTTGGTTTTATTTGATAATTGAGAAGAAACAAAAGTAGTATGTCCACCGAATCCATCGTATCCTTTTCTCGTGATACTCGACCTATCCTCTGTCGTCTTTTTTCTAAAGATATTCATTCCAGCAATTGCGAATTGTGGTTCTGCTATATCTTTCCCACTATTTTGTTTCTTTAACTTTACTGGTTGTGATTGCGTTGATTGGAATTGTGTAGATTGTGATTCACCAATGTTATTTTTGACAAGTTTGATATTTTTCACATTTCTTTCACTTTCTTCACTTGATTCTAATGGTCTTTTACGTGATTTCTCCTCTTTACTTTGTGTTGAAGCTGTGTTTTCGCTAGTTGACGAAATACATGCACCAACATTCTCTTTACCTTTAGCCGGAGAATCAAACAGATCAGGACTTTTATCAAGATCTATCACATGTGAAGCACTATCTAATTTAGGAGTTGACACTGTGAATTTACTCAAATAATCTGAATCATTCATAAGGTTTGTAAAACTAGAACTCCCCTTATCCACTGCATCTGGACTTTTCAACACTCGTTTAAATTTACTATTTCTCCTTCGCAGATATTCAATCTCGCGTTCGGCAATTCTTAAATCACTCTCCGATCTCTCCAGCTGTTCACGCAATGATTCACACTCAGTCTTTACATCGTTCATTTGTTTGTTTCTCTGTCCATCTCTCATGGAAATCTTCTCATAATTATCCTTGAAGTGTTTCTTTTCTAACTTGAGTTTTTCGTACTCCCGTTTCAAGAATGCTAATTGCCGTGACAATGTCTGTATAGCATTGGGCCCTTCCCCAGTATTGGATATGATTTCTGCAGCATCCGATTCACAACCTAGAAAAGTAACACAAAAATTTCAACCCATTAACAGACAGCAAAATTTTAAGATAGTCCAAATTCAAAGACGCCGAGATGATACTTTTATGTGAAGGAAGTTCCTTTTTTCTAATTCTTTCTGGTTAAAAAACATTTTGGAAAATGAAGAAATTGCTTGTCACAAGCAATTTCTTCATTTTTCACAATGTTTTTCAACACCATTATCTTTGTAGGGCGTCAAAAGGTCGTGACAATGTTTGTATAGCATTGGGGCCTTCTCCGGAGTTGGATATGATTTCTGCTGCATCAGATTCACAACCTAGAAAAGGTAACGCAAAAATTTCAACCCATTAATAGACAGCAAAATTTTTTAGAACGTCCAAATTCAAAGATGTTGATAATTTGACGAGATGGAAATTTCTTATTTTGTTCTTTCTGGTTTGAAAACATTTTGGAAAATGAAGAAATTGCTTGTCACAAGCAATTTCTTCATTTTTCACAATGTTTTTCAACACCATTATCTTTTTAGGGCGTCAAAAGGTCGTGACAAAGTCTGTATAGCATTGGGGCCTTCTCCGGTATTAGATATGATTCCTGCAGCAACAGATTAACAGCCTAGAAAATAAGACAAATGATGAAAATTGTCTTATTTGTCATCAGAGACGACAAAATTTCTTTTCCAAACAAGACCCAACTTTTACAACCATGATAGAGAAATCTACCAGTAATATTGCGACAAAAGAAGAAAATTTCTGACAAAAAGTTTTTTTTTACTTTTGCCTCTATTCTTTCAAACAGGACCTGATAAAAAAGTTAATGATGAACCAACACAATCATGTTTTGTTTGAATATCCATCTTATCCAACAAATCCCTGACATTTTACACCTCTGCACTGGTCACATAATCAGAGCTCCATAAGATTTTTTTTCAAAATGGAGTTTTCCATTTATTAATAATTGTTCATCAAACCCCTTGTTGTGGGTAATCATTAGAATTGTCTCGTTGAGATGATTCAAATGAGTACCCCAAACATAGGGTTTGCTCCGCATAATTACAGATTCATTGAGGATTTTCTGCAATTGCTGTTGTGCTATGTCACTTGACTCCCAGCAATGTGACTTTGTGACATCTATCTTTTAATTTAACCCTTTCACTGCCAAATATTTTTTTCGGAAGCGTTTTCCACTGCTGAATTAATTCGAAGAAATTTCCAAGAATCGATACCCTGTACACAAAAACATGCATAACTTTTGACTCATTTGATGGATTCCTTTCAAATTTTCAGCATATACAGACGAATTAAGCACCTATATGTGACCAAAATTTAAAGGTAATTGATGAAATGACAATATTTTTTTTCTTTTTTATGTTGTGCAGGGTGCCCAGCGATTTTAAGTGTCAAAAATATAGGTATGTCCCAAAATTATAGGTATTTATTAGCCAGAAATATAGGATAATATAGGTTGCCTTTACTATGAAGAAAACGCTACTTTAAATGTTTCTCTACCACCATCACTACTTTCCAGCTCTCTCTTGTTAATAAGATGAAAAGAGAAAAAGACAATGTGACCATTAGCTATTACTTTCTGTTCTCAATATTCAGTAACATTAAGGTGTTCCATGAACACCATATCAAGATAAGAGAGCCAAGAAGGCCATATATCGCTCACCTTAAAAAACATTGTGGCTTTGAGGAGATGATGGTATAATCCGTTTCACAAAAGACCCATAACTTCCTGCCAATTTTCACTATAGGAAGGCAATGTAAAAAGTTTTGGCAGAGATTCATGCTGCCATGATACATGCAAAATATTAACAACATAGGGTATCTGACAAAATGATTTGTCACAAAATAATTTGTCAGGGGAAATTTGCCCAAAATTTCCTGATAAGTTCTCAATTTGAAATCGGGTATCCCTCAACATTTGGTCAAATTTTATACTACTACAAAATTTTTAAGTTGTTTGTCATGGAGGGCCATGAGGCAATTCTACACATCAATTTTCAGTCATTGATTCAATAATTCAGATGTAGAAGATGTATGGCAAATTTCATGGAACCAAAAACTTTGAAGTGCCTTGGTAGACGGGGGCCATTAAACAATTCTACACAGAGACCAAACAGTTAAGGAGTAGCAGATTGTGCAAAATTGCTTTCTTTGTCTCTTCGGACATCTAATATCCCACAACATAGGGCCAAATTTCATTGCACCACAATAATTTGAAAGAAATTGGTAAAGGGCCATGGGATGATTTAGGAGTAGAAGACAGTATATCGTCGTTGTAAATGCAAAACCTCGTATCTCGTTTCTGGAAAATTTTAAAGGGGAGGGAAAAAAGTGTAATAACTTCTCTCAAACTGAAATGTTTTACTTGAAATTTGGACATATTGTTCACAAATAATTTGTCATTAATACTGATCAGTAAACATATCTCAAAATCTGCGAGAATTGTCTAAACTGGGCACACAAATTTGTACTTTGAAAATTGCACGAATCGACATACGAGGTTTTGCATTTACACCGACGATATTAGATTTTCTTCTTTGTCTCTAAATGAAGTCTGATCTGAACACACATAGGGCCAATTTCATTGTACCTCCATAATTAATTCTACATACCAAGTTTCAAAGCTCTAGGCAAAACAGTCTAGGAGAAGATAGCACAAAATTTTCTTCTCTGTCCTTATATGAAATCCAATACCAAACAACAAAGGGCCAGTTTCCATTGTAAAAAAATTTTTGTAAAATATATGTATTTTGGTAGAGGGTCCTAAGACAATATAACATACCAGTTTCAAAGCCATAGGCCAAATAATTCAGAAGATTGTCCTCCTTTGTCCATATATATGAAATACGATACCACAGAACTAAGGGCCAATTTTCATGAAACCACAATAAGTTGAAGACTGTATTTCTGTAGTGGGCCTTTGGATGATGCTACATACCGTAATTATTCTAATAAATGCCCGGGCGTTTGTTATAAATATGGTCTATAGAAAAGTAGGGGGTGGGCGTTTATTAGAGGTATTCTTATTTCGTCTGTCAAAATTTTCGAATCAAGTGTCATTTTATGAACTCGAAGTTCAGCAAGTCGAATTTGGCAAAGTTTTGTTATAAGGACTGCAAAATATGATTTTCAAGGAAATAGTAAAATCTTTCATTGCCAACAGATTTAGGGCAGAACATCCTCTTTTTCATTGTTTTTAGAAATGTTCTTTAGTTATGACTTACATTATTTTAATCTGGCATCAGGGGATGGGCGTTTATTAGAATCACCCCTTTTCGCTAAAATTGTGCTTGAAGCAAGCAGATTTTCAGGCGAGATTTGGGGGATGGGCGTTTATTAGAATATGGGCGTTTAATAGAATAATTACGGTACAACAATTCAGGACTCTAGGCTGTATGGTCGTGTTAGCAAGATGAAAACAAAATGTGTTTGTGGAACATGAATGCCCCCAAAACGGCCAATGTTAAAATTTTGGACAGACGGATGGAGAGACAGACAAGGGTTAAACAATATTCCGCATAATTCCGCCCTGGGAGCATAATTAAAATATATCTACCTAAATTTGGCTTCTAAAGTCCATATTTCTGAGCTTACAGACTATGTGATAATTTAAAGACAGAGAGTTGCAAAGTTTAGTTTTGTATGTCACAAGCAAAACTGTCATGGTCTTTCAAGTTATAAACTTTTTTCCCCTGCATTTATGTGAAGAAATTAAAATTCACTTTACTGTTCATAATGGAAACTTATCTACTAAGTAAAAGATGACAAAAATACATGCAAGCTTCTTCAACAATAATAATCATAATGTTTCACAGGTCTTTCCCTAGCATTTCATTTTGAAAAGGACTTTACATATTGATAGATAATTGTTCACTTCTTAACCATGACAGTTTTGCATGTGACATACAAAAAAAACTAAGTATTTAGTCTTTTAAATTCCCCTTCCAAATGTGTACACATAATTCACCTTTGTGCGAAAATGCACCAGAGGAGTCCCGTAAACTACTCAGAAGAAGAAAGCTGTTTTTTCTAAAAGTACTGTTTTAATTTTGCTTACCCAAGACACAAAAATATAGGTATTTATAGGTATTTAGGGCAAAATGGGTGAAATTATAGGTTTTTATAGGTAAGGTCCAAAAATATAGGATAATATAGGTATTTATAGGTATTTATAGGTTACTGGGCGCCCTGTGTTGTGGGTACTCATATATTTCGCCCCCATAAATTTGTCGACTTAAGTCGCCTATGGCAGGGACCCCCTATAGTCGACAAAAGTCGCCTATGGCAGTGAAAGGGTTAATACTTCAAAGTATTTATTCATTGTTAATTTGTTATAAACTTAGTCCATTCTTAATTCTTTTTCATCTGGGAAAAAGATTTATAGTAAATCACAAAAGCTTGCCTCTTTTTCAAAGAAGACATAGTCTTGACATCCCTAAAATGAAAAGGTTTGGAAAACATGAGCCAGTATTTTCCCCGTTTGCCTAAACATTTTCTTAACTAAATTGTACAAAAATGCTATCTTTAATTCATCAACATTCATTTTGTTGTCTGCAGTAGCTTTTCAATTGAACCAGTCACAAAATTTGGTTGTTTGGGAAAGGGGTAACTCTTTCCCTCACAGCAAAATTTTAGGGTTGTCCCATTTAAAAACCGATGAAGATGACAAACTCTGTTTTACTAAGGGTAGAATTTGTGTATAAATAGCTCAGAAAACATTGAGACAAAAAGAGAAATGCTGATTTTCAGCATTTTCTTCTTTTTCCTCAATGTTTTGCCAAGCCTTTTCATTTACGGATGTCAAAACCAGGTCTTGTTTGGGAAATGGGTAACTTACCATTTAACAATGATTCACATCTCTCAAGCCTCACAAGCTTCTGCTTGATTTCTTTACACTCTTTTCTCTCCTTTTCTAACGCCGTTTGCTGACTCTCGAAGTACCTCAGTGCACATAAATTAGCGCTGTTTTTACTCTTTTCTTCTTTCAGTGCGGCTTCAATAGTTTTCTTTGATTTTTCAGCCTTTTTCAGTTTGTCTAATGTGTCCTCCTTTTCTTTCAATACTTGACTTTTTTCATAATTACTCCTTTTGACCTGAAACAAACAAGAGTCATATTAGCAGAGGATGGTTTTGTGCACCAACAACAAACTAATGAATTGATTAACCTATCTTTGTCTTTGTCACCTATATTCTGTTCATAACAAGAGTTTTTCGTGGACAACATAGCTCACCTATATGAGAGCTGGTCACAAAAAAACAGAGTCCAAGGTCAAAGGTCACTAGGTCATGGTCTCAAGGTCAAGGTCATGGCATGAGGTATCCATATGTAAAATATCAAGGCTCTAGCTGTAAAAGTGCATGAGATATAGCGGGCTAAAGTTTTCCAAAAGTAGGTCAAGGTCATGAGGTCAAAGGTCATGGTCCCAAATGAAAGGTCTTGGCAGGAAGTATCCATGTGTGAAATATTAAGACACTATCTCTAATAGTGTCCGAGATATGAACCAGGTTAAAGTTTTTCAAGTGAATACGGTAGTAGTCACGGTACGCGACGCAGACACTCGCAAGTCACGGCTTGCTAAAAATTACTGACCATTTCCGAAAAGGCAAAATTTTAGCGTAATCCAAATTGAAAGATGCCTTCAATGTAAAAGTGGATGAAGTCAAGGTAGTCTTACCTCTCGCACCCAGTAAATAGCTTAGGCTATAATACTGACATCTGAGAAATAAGAGCACATGTATATTTACATGTATAAATAGTACATGTGCTCTTATTTTACATGTAGCCAAGCCCCAATAGCTCAGTTGGTTATATTCTAGTCTGTCAATCCAGGGGTTGCGAGTTCTAACCCTGGCTCAGCCAGTATCCATTCTGATATTTCACAAAAGTCATTTGTATTTCCCAAATGAGCAGGGGTTGAAAAATTTCTTCAAACCTACTAGTCCTGTAGGACTAATAGCTCTGAATTTCTACTCGCCCTTAAGGCAACCCAACTCGCCCTTAAACATGAAGAAACTTTTAGACTGTTGGCTCTTACGGATGAATTATTATGCAAATAACATAACTCTTTGACTCTACAAATAAAGTTTCTTCGGTATAAATGACAGACAGGGCTCGCGCTGGCGATTGCCACTTCAAAAGTCATAGGTGAATAAGGCAACTATTTTATTAAAAAAGATAGTCAATAAATCGAATGTGGCTCAGACTTGACTCCATCTTTTACCATAAATCAATCGCCGATTAAACATTACTGTAAACACTTACTTTTTATTTAATTCGAAAAAAAGATTAGCTGTCAAAATGGTCGAGTAAGCACACCAGTTTAATATGTACAACTACCCGGTAAATGTGAAAGAATTTCTTTGTGTAATCGCGAAGCGGCATAACAGAAAGAGACAACGTGTATGTGGTAAAACCATCTAACGTCGGTGTATTTACTATGTAGATAGCGTTTTCTTTTCATTGCTTCATCCCATTTTCCCGCGTTTTCTGGCCACGCGCGACTTTTGTAAACAAATCATAGTAAAACGTAACCATATTTGGGTGCGGAAAAATCACGTAATTATATTGAAACTGGAATGACTACGTCATCAATTGACTGTGTTTGCGGCTTCTTTGATCTCGCTCATTTCATCGCATATGAGTAACCCAGATTTACTCTGGTTTCCTTGTTTAGTTTCACTTTTTGGATTGATCGACATAAACAGGGAAAGGTCTTATTTTACAGCGAATATTATTGTTTTCGATATGAAGTTTGAAATAAATACTTTCTTTTCGATCCTTTATTTTTTCCCCTCAATCAGTGTGATTCAAGTCCTAAATTTGCACTCGCCCCGTCGGACTAGTTCATCCCCAAATCTACTCGTCCTACGGCATTTTCTAGTGGATTTTTCAACCCCTGATGAGTGTGAATCATCTCTGTGATAGAGCAGTTCGAGGCTTGGTTTGGATATTGTGGTGATACTGGTGAGAGAAATACCAGGAATCCATAGTTAGGTGCTCCAGTCGTCATTATTATGACCATAGCAGTTGAAAGCGGTGTTAAACCCCATATAAAGTATGGAGCATTCGGAACACTACTGGGTTTATGAATCAATAAAATATGCATTCGGAATAAGTCAATTAATTCTCTTATTTTGGTTCTACAGAACTGACCGAGTGGTTTCACAAGAAGTATAGGGTAATGATGCCTCCCATTGAGCCTCTTAAAAATCTTGCTCTTAGGAATGCTTTATCCTAAAATATCTTAAGAAATGAGAAAAATAATCTCGTTTCTAAAAAAGGATGCTCCTCTGGTCTTGTTTCGTATGAAAAGGCTAAGAGCTACAATTTAAATTCACCTACCTCCAATTTAAGACCATCAATCTGATTGGTCAATGTGTTACTGTCCACCTCCTCCTCTACACCTTCTGGGGCATCAAAATACAACCTGGAAATAAAATATGTGACTTGTCACGCTAAAAGGGACCTTATAGGAAGTGTGAAAAATATCGACCCTAGTCAGTCTGCGCAGTCCGCGCAGCCAGACTAGGGCCGACACTTTTCACTTTAATGTAATTTTCTAAATGATCAAGGTTTTCCCTAGCATACTATAATATGTTCATTTTTTGCATACAAGATCTGGTTGTCCTGCGCTGGGTCTGACAAGTTTGTGAAAATTTGGATTTTTGGAGTTCGGATAAGGTCCCTTTTAGTGTGACGGGTCACAATTATGTCAAAATATTCTAATGTCCATCAAACCCTAATATGTAGTGAGTACTCATTGGACTGCTTCATTGAGATGATTCAAATGAATACCCACAAATGTCAACATAGGATTTGGATTTGAAATAAGTCAAATAACAGATTTAGAAAGCCTTTACCTTCTATTATTCGTAGCTCTGTATTCAGAGATTTCATAAACCATTTCCAAAAAGCAAAATTTTAGGCTGGTTCAATTTCATAGCTACTTGTAACTGCAGAAGAAACAACATTCAATGACAAAGGATATGAAAAGTGTATATCATAGCACAGCAAATAATGAGGCAAAGCCGCAAGCCCGCAAAAGGAGAAAATGCTGATACATTTGTCCAAATCTGGTTTGATGGGCTTCCCATTAGGTCCTTTTTGGCGTGATGGGACAAAAATGATTAAATGTCAAAACATTCTTTCTCTAAAATTGTTACCTGTTTATAACTTGTTTTCTGTTGACTGGTTTTCTACAGCTAGGGCATGTTTTTCCAGTTTCTAACCACTGATTTAGGCAGGCAAAGTGGAATGTGTGACCACAGGCCAGGGCTGCTATTACCTGTGGATAGAGAATTATTTCAAATCTTACAAAGGGTTCTCCACAGAATAATTAAAAGCTGTAATGGCAAAATATGTAAGTATTGATCCGGTAAATGTAAAGTTTAATGTATTGCCTAAGCAAATAATGCAAATATATCATTATTTCCTATGCTTTCTGTGCCTCCTGAAAACGGAGGCATTCCAAATGCCAAAGGCTGTGTTCCCAAAGCAAATTTTCTTCTATTTTTCCCAATCTATTTAAAATGCATAGTTTATAACTGAAAAATAAGTGTTACGCCTACCTTTTTAGCCCCAAATGAGCTACCGGGGTATTTAGCGCTTTAAAAAATTCTCAATTTATAACCAGGGCTTTTTTTAAAGGGTTGGGGGAAGACAACATGCGGCATTCTAGCAGTGATTTTGTTACAAATTAATGCGGAAGAGTCCTGGGACTCACTGGTTCCCAAAACAATGAGTCCAATATTGAAACATATGAGTCTTTGTAAGACAATGTTGATTACACATTGAAAATGTTAGCATTCTGGGACTCACTTAAATATTTATCAATGAGTCCTGAGAAAAAAATATGAGTCAGGGACTCGGGACTCGTAGGTAACAAAATCCCTGTTCTAGTTTTAGGGAAAATTGTAAAATATAGAAATAGTACTCTTCCAAAAATCGTATTTTACAGTCATTGTAACAAAACTTTGCCAACTTTTACTTGATTAACATCGAGTCCATGAATTGACATTTGATTTGCATGTTTTGACTTACAAAATCAAAATACCTTGCTAAGCTAAACCAAACCCCTCTTATACCCATTACTGTAGACTTAAGAAGTTAAGAACCAGCAGGGCTAGTTTGTGAAGCTGCAGCAATAGTGCAAAAAGTTTACTTTTCATTTTATTTAGGTTTATAGCGTGATTTTTTTAAAATTTGTTGTGGGTTTTGGAGGGGAAAATTCATTTTTTGGGGAAAAAGTGAATTATTTCTCGAGTGGTAGACACTGGAAACCAGTGTCACTTTCTTCAGCGGAAACCCCCCTGATACCAACCAGCAGGACAACCACTAGGCAGTTTCGTGATTTCCAAATAATCTGACAAAATCCATTGAGGGGAAATATCAATTAAATACAAATATCTATAGGTGGGTTCAACCTTGGCCAGCGAAGATGGGGGTTTACACGGTGGATAATCACATGATGCAATAATTACTGAATATCTTCAATAACTTTGTTAATACAGGACCGATTTGAATTCGGTTTGAAGCAGAGAATGAAGACAGACGTCAGGCACTAAATGGACGTGGTTGATTTTTGAAAAATCAACTGATAAAAAAGTTATTGAAGATAAACCAAAGTTTTGGTTTATCTTTAATAACTTTTTTTATCAGTTGATTTTTTAAAAATCTACCTAAACCATGTTATTTCTGACATGTTTCCACCTTCTCTGCTTCAAACCGAATTAAAATTGGTCAAGTATTAAAAAAGATATTGAAGATTATCGGAAATTCTGTGTCACATGATTATACACCCTGGTTTATTGACCTGTCAGATAAACTTAAAGTAGAGGGTTAAGCAGAGTTTTCCTTGATTTTTCTAGAGGGGGTCATCATGCGCCCTTGGTCTTCAAATTATGGGGTCAAACTTAATGTAACATTGATTCTTCATGTCCAAACTGATAATTTTTAGAGGGTCATTTGAGTTAAAAATGCGCCAAAATGTACAATTTTGTGCGCCAGGGAAATCCCTGGTTAACCCATTACCACACGGTGACTCTTTTTGACTCCCAACAAGATAATGGCTTTGGAAAACATTGTGGAAAATGAAGAAATTGCTTGTGACAAGCAGTTTCTTCATTTCCCACAATATTTTCTATACAAAAAGACCAAAAAGGCAGTGTGAAATTTCATTCAGTTAAAATTGTCGTCTGCAACATCTTTGAATTCGGAGACGGACCAGTCTAAAATTTTGACATTTGGTAATGGGTTAAGTTTACCTCATCGTCCCTGTTTTCAAACAGCTCCTGACAGATGATACACTGGATCCGCATAGTGGTTCACTGAAACAGAGAGAATTATGTGACCTGTCACATGATCATTTTTGAAGTTCCTAACACCTGTATAAATCAAATGGAAAACAGACCGGATGCAATAGAATTTATCTCATCAAAATATCTGATTTAGAAAATATAATTTTCAGGCATTGGAAATTGCTACTTAGGCCTGTTTAACAAAATCATTCAAGCGGGTCATACTAAAACAAGCCGCACAACAAAATCACAGCCGTACAGGTAAAACCAAAGCCGTATGGACTTTAAGTACCGCCGTACAGAAACAGAGACCTTAATTCCATATATATTTTATCAAAACACTTGAAAAAATATATAAACTAATCAATGGACAAGTTAAATATCATTTTTTTTGTTACTTTGATGATGTTTTAGGCTTTTTTTTTTAACTCCCTGCATTAAGTCCAAAGGGAAGTAACTCGGTAAATTAGAACTTAGACTGGACAATATAGACTGGATGATCGGGATTTAACCCATTACCAAACCGCAAATGTTATAGCTTAGATACAACACTTTTGGTATTGATTGATTGAATGTGATTGATTGAATGTGATTGATTGAATGTGATTGATTGAATGTGATTGATTGAATTTGATTGATTGAATGTGATTGATTGATTGAATGTGATTGATTGAATGTGATTGATTGAATGTGATTGATTGAAAGTGATTGAATGTGATTGATTGAATGTGATTGAATGATTGAATGATTGGTTGATTGATTGATTGATTGATTGATTGATTGATTGATTGATTGATTGATTGATTGATTGATTGATTGATTGACAATATTTCGCTAAGGAACACTTTCATTGAAAGTGGTGGCCCTTAGAAGGGCCGTTGGATCACAGCCCTAAAAAGGGCTATTTTTGACGGTAACGCATTTGAAGAAACAGGGCTTAATTATATTGTCCCTGTTTCCTTCTGCAGCGATGTTCCCGTCTGCCAGACGGAAGAGTTTCATTCCGTCACGCAGATACCTCTGCACGTTCAGGGTGATGATTACTCTGGACCCTCGTCTGATTCGCTGTTTTGATGTAGCGAAGTGGATGTAGCTTCGCCCCATGGTCTTCAGGCCTTCTTCTTTGATCTGATTGTAGGCTGCGAGTGACGTGCCGTGGCAGCAGTACCCGACGGTGGATGGATCGTCAATCTGGATACCGATGCACTCCAGATGAATTGGTATGGAGTGACCGGCCGCTGCCCGAATATACTGGCCGCAGTTGGAAAAATACAGTTGTTGTTTGTCTGATGGCTGGTTGACTGCTGCATACAAATCTTGCAGGTGTATGTTGAAGTGAAGAAGAATGAGATCGACAGGAACAAAGGCGTTGTGGTCAAGAGGAGCCCCTGGATCATGAAAGTAATTTTTGTAAAGAAAGATAACAAGACAGTAACTTCATCCGATTCAGGTCTCACTATTCCGATAACAACGAAAATAGCAAAAAAACCAGGTCAAATAAAAAGGGTCAGGTCTGCAAAAACGACAACCCTTCCCAATAAGCAAGCCAAATACGAATAATTTTTGCGATTTCCGAAAATGTTTCCGAAAATTAAATAAGAGAGCGAAAATGGAGATGGCATAGACCTCTTTTGGTGTAACCACTCTCAAACAAATATTTTCCGATTGTTAAGGGAGTACGCCCCAATGAGATTCACGCGACGTCGCCAGAATAAATGCGAATAAAAAAATCGCAAGTTCCGAAGTCGTGGATTCCCATAGGGTGGGCTACCTTGAGTAAAGTTAGTATAAATTACCGTAATATAGCAGGGTGTAGAACTAAATGTCCGCAGTAGACAACCCTTCCCAATAAGCAAGCCAAATACGAATGATTTTTGCGATTTCCGAAAATGTTTCCGAAAATTAAATAAGAGAGCGAAAATGGAGATGGCATAGACCTCTCTTGGTGTAACCACTCTCAAACAAATATTTTCCGATTGTTAAGGGAGTACGCCCCAATGAGATTCACGCGACGTCGCCAGAATAAATGCGAATAAAAAAATCGCAAGTTCCGAAGTCGTGGATTCCCATAGGGTGGGCTACCTTGAGTAAAGTTAATATAAATTACCGTAATATAGCAGTGTGTAGAACTAAATGTCCACATTAGTCAATCGACGTTTCGTCCATCCCAGTGTAGGGAGGGCTGCTGTGGATATTTGCATTACAATGCATTTTGTATATTGAAAAAAAATTGCGACAAAAGAAGAACATACGGATAGTCGATATCTTCTTTTCTCTCAATGTTATTTTCTCGTGAATATTAAATTATGTTCCAAAATTTAGACTGGTGTAAAATTTTGCTGTACACACTGTTTATATGCTAAATTTTAAAGATGTTGGGGCGTAATATTTCCCATAAAGGTCCATAAGGGTGGGCAAACTTAAGAAAAATTGCTTTACACTTCCTTAATATAGAAATGTATAAAACTAAATGTCCGCAGTAGTCAAGCGACGTTTCGTCCATCTCAGTGTAGGGAGGGCTGCTGTGGATATCAAAACTTTAACTCTTCCAGAATCATGCTAAAACCATTAATTGCACATTCTTTCTTAACAATCAAGTTAAAAAACTCAATTTCGATTAACTTGTTTATCCACTTAATTCAGAATCAGGATTTGCACAGCAATTTAAATGAATGTGTACATTTCCGAACATTACACACCTGTCAACACAGTTACTTTTCATAAGCATTGATCGTGCTTTTTCAGCTCATGAACACACACATTCTTTTAGGATAATGTGTCGCCTATTCAGAAAAAAATGCAGTATGAAGATTTGCTAGCTCTTAAAACCCTACATTGTACAAAATACTTGATGTATAAAGACACTCAGGTTGCTTGTAGCATTGGTTAAATAAACATCGTGCACTGATTTCACCCATTTTCGCAAACAGTGGCTTGCAGCCTTGGTATTGGTCCCAACATATATAAAAAAAAAAAAAAAAAACACACACACACACACAAAAAAAAATGGACTCAGTGTAGAACCACGTCCTCGTCGTTGAGTCTGGAAACATTTGTTGTAAATGGCTGAGAGTTCTACTGCATTTACCATAGCATCCTCTCACCTGGAACAAATATATATAAAAAAGTTATGCTGAAAGCTTTGTACAAAGTTCTACATTGAATGCAAATTTCAACCCTTGTCATCCTTAATTCATTTTGCAGAATTCTGAAAAAATCTCATTTAACCCATTACCACACAATGACTATGAGTCCCTCATAAAATAATGACATTGATAAACATCATGCAAAATGAAGAAAATGCTTCCCATAATGCTTCCAAAAAAACAATCGATTTTTAAAATTTTCATTCAATTGAAATTGTCGTCTGCAACATCTCTGAATTTGGACAGGTCTAAAATTTTGTCGTTTGGTTATAGGTTAAACGATTTTGGGAGATCTATGGATGTTTCCTGTCAGTTTTCTGTTTTAAAACTATATCGTCCATAGTCCAAAATGGGAGTCTTTAACCCTTTCCCAAACGACAAAACTTTAGGGTGATCTACTTAAAAAACTGCCACAAATGACAAAATGGATGTTTTTAAAAATAGGACTAGAATAAAATATGACACAGAAAATATTGAGACAAAAGGAGAAACTTCTGGTTATAAGCAGTTTCTTCTTTTGTCTTAATGTTTTTCCAGGCTATTTCTATAAGGGACGTCAAAACCAGGTTTTGTTTGGTAGAGGGTTAAATAGCCACAGAATGAAAAAAATGAAACTGCTGAAAAAGAAGGAGTTATGGTAAACCCTTTTTATTGTTTGCCATTTGGGAATGAAAATAATACCAATGTCTTTTGTTCTCAATTTCACACCTCATTCTTATCAATAAAAGTAAATGATGCGAAAATCAATACCAAACAATATTATACAATAATAAAGAAGTTACCTCCCTTTGTTGAGATTCACCTGTGCTGTTCGTCGCATTTAACTCCTAATGAAACCTGAAATAGAATCAAAACTTGAATAGAGGTTAAAATACAATATTTTCTTCATAAACAACATCTTATATCGTCTTATTTTGAATAAATTATGATTGTATTGCTCTACCGCGGTACGGCTTACATGCGCACCTGTTGGGCTTCATATAGGGTGTAAAAAATGCCTAAAACATCATCAAAATAACAAAAAAATGATATTTAACTTGTCTATTGCTTAGATTATATATTTCTTCAAGTATTTCGATAAAAAATATATGGAATTAAGGTCTCAGTATATGTACGGCGGTACTTAAATCCGTACGGCTTTGGTTTTACCTGTACGACTTTGATTTTGCTGTGCGGCTTGTTTTAGTATGACCGATTCAAGCTAGGGAGAAATTCATTGAACCAAGCCAATGTAAATTTGATATTTATATTTATTCTTTCGAGATGACCCCTTTTAACACGACGGACTACAAATGTCATCCAAAAGCACTCTACTAACTATACAGTTATCAGTGGACGTGGTCAGTGATAAGAGTTTTAAAACATTTTGTTTACCTTCTTTGGTACGAAGGAAAGAGGGTACGAACTATTCACGTTCAAGTGTCTTGGCTGTCAATTCTCTGATTCTCCATTTTCTCTCACTGAAGCTTTCAAAAACAGTTAAGCTTACTTTAGAATTTCATGAGAACAACACTGGTAGAATGGAATTTCTCGTATGATCGACGTTTACATGATCTAAATGAAGCGGTTGTTCAGAATATTTTAGACTGAAAATTTATTATATAGAGGCTATCCAGTCTATTGTCTCAAAGAAAAGGAGTCACTCCTGTATATTTTTACCCAATCGCGACCCTCGAGACTGTTTGCAACCTTTTGCCGCGTTGGAACGTGGTTGCAACATGATCTCGAGCGTAATACAGTGACCGCCATATTGAACGTGAAAGTAGACGCGCGTAAATGACGTCATCAAAACAAATCAATCCTTTAGCTAACGTTATATAGAGAATAGATGGTTCATGTCTTGGATGGGTCAAGTTTATTTGGCGAGCGGAGGAATTTATCTTGTGAGCCGAAGGCGAACATGATAAATTCCTCAGCCGAGCCAAATAAACTTGACCCATCCAAGACATGAAACATCTATTCTATTTATCTTGTTACAACCTTAAAACGATTTAGAATTACAGAAACATATTCATAATCCATTGAAATCAATGGATTATTATTTTTTAAAGCGATGTCACCCTTTCAAAATGTTTGAATGCGCACACGTTTGATGAGCGTCAGAAAGTAATCCCACTAATCCGTGTGGAAATTTTCCTTTCCCATCAGCATTTTATAATTTCACCGAGGTAAAAACAAGCAAGTTATATTTCAATTTTCAAATAGGCTATAATAACCATGCAGTGTAATTCAAATAGCAAAGAACTAGAAAGTGACGCGAGTCGACGACTGTGTCTTGACCTGACCGTTTCTTTGTGTGTGGATTGGGATTGGAAGGATCTGTATCGGTTTTAACAAAAACATATTCAACGTTTAAATTAAAACTCGAAATGGTCAAACTGTAACAAGAACATGAAGCGCCTACCACAAATGACTCAGTTCACTATTCGTCCCAACTTCAATTTCCTCAGTCCTGGATTTAGCTGTAAAATCTAACGTGTTTTGCACTTTCTCCGATGTCGTCCATTTTAGACAGTTTCCAACGAAGCAAGCTTGTGTTGTGCGTGGTAATGAAGACATTATTTCAAAATAACAATAGCCTGACGTGTAAAAACAGGTACTACGGATGTTTTGAAATACGATAACAAACCACAAATATCTCCACCTCATGTAAATCCAAACCATTCCTTGTTTTTTCCTGCACTGTCCTGTTGTAAACAAACATCGCTTCGATTCCCAGACAACAACGGGTGTGTATTACGTCATCCAAACTTTAATCTACGCATTGACTAAGCAGCCAGTCTACAATATTTCCAGTCTATTTTTTTATTATTTTCGGACTGACTAATTTGACGCATCACTTTATCCATTTTTTGATAAAAATCACTACGCGGTGCGCATAACTCCAAAATCCTGTCGCCAAAAAGTAGCAAGCAGAAAATTGCAACTACAAATACATTTGCAACAAAATAGTTTGATTTTCGTCTCAATTTCATCTAATAAAATAATTAATTCAAATTAGATTATTCATTTTACTCTATGCAAGCATATGAAGCAAATATGCCGCGTGACAGGAAGTCATGAGGAAGTACCACGTGTATGCATTTTATGGGCGCTGACATCTTGAAAGTAGTTAACCCAGAATGCCCACCAGAGATAGATGGTAATCGACAGGTGGCGACATCTATTGGTAGATATTGTTAATCTACGTCATCGATTTCTAAGATTTAGGTCAATATTCCAGGGGCGGATTCTGTTAGTGGGGCATTTAGTCCATTGTTTAGACAAGGGAATGGAAAAGTTTCTTTTGTGCTTTTTATTTCTCGTTTTCTGTAGACCACTTGCCTCGGATTACGAGTAAACTTAAACTTAGCATTTTTGTAAGTTCGGTGCAAGAATATTGATTAAATACGCAGAATTATTTGATTGGGATGATTTTTGTTTTTCAAAACATGAGACTTTGCGAACATTTTGTGTAAGTTTTGTCATAAAAACGGGGATTTCGAGATCGACCCTGCCCAACCTCCGGATAAAATTAAAAGTAGTTTCGGCAGATCACGTGATCATGTAGCATAATAAAGCATGTCACGTGATCAGGGGGTATGATAAAGCTAAGTTTATCATACCCCCTGTTATCGGGCAGAATATTTAGCTAGTGACAGGATAAAATTCAAGTGAAATATACTGTCAATAATCGGTATATCACATCAATTATTTTATCTGGTAAAATTTTGTCACATTTATGAGGATACAGTCGACTTTTGAACTCTGTTTGTTTCAAATATTTTTCTGGCGTAGATTTAAATGGTTGTTTGGTCTGCTTCCGTTGTTATTGACCTGATTACCGTTGTTATGCTTGCGGAGAGATATGGGCAGGATCTGCTCATGCCGGTGTAACGTAGTAAAGTGACCCCCATAGAATACTGACCCCCCGGTCACTATTTTATATAGAATACTGACCCCCCGGTCATAAAATTATGACCGGAGGGTCATAGTTTTATGACCGCCCCACACATAGAAAAGTGACCCCTCACGTAGAATTGTGACCCCCCATAAAATATCGACCCCCTTCCCCACCGGGCCGGGTATCGAACCGGGGACCTCTCGAATGAGAAGCAAATGCGCTACCAACTGCGCTAAGGCCGCGGCCTGTCCTGGTATTTCTCGCACCAACACTACCAAAAAATACAAACAGAGTCCCCAGCTGCTCTCTCATAGATTATTTACACCCATTGGTGAGAGCCAAATGACTTTTGTCAAATGTCAGAATCGATAGATGCCGAACCAGGTTCGAACTCATGACCCCTTAATTGGCAGACCCCGACGTTACCGACTAAGCTATCCGGTCTCGGAGCATCTGTAATGGTTCTTGATCGTATGTACAGTAGGCAAGGGTGGATCCAGGAATTTTTTCCAGGGGGGGGGGGGTCCAATCCCATGATTTTAAATGTAATAGATATAACGTTACACTAAATTTATAAGGTCAAAATATAATTTTCGGTCAATGCCAGGGGGTCCGGACCCTCGATACCCCCTCTAGATCCGCCCATGAGGCCTACAGTATGTTCATGGATTACGAAGTTCTACCGGTGTACATATGTGTGGAAAGGACAAATGATTTTAAAAGGTTTCTGACCGAAAATCACTTGTCCCTTTGCGTTGTGAGTTCGAAGCCTACCAGTGTCATGTACATACATGTCTGCCATACGCAATTTCGTACTTGGCGGTTGCATGTTAGAGTGATTCTGTTAACATTTAGTCACTTTAGCGAGATAGTTATCTAGGCTTCTCAATCTGATTTGATATCGTGTGTTGACTTGGCAGTAAATTTGACAGGCACCAGTAAGGGGTCATCTTCTGTTAACTTTTTTCTGACCAATCAAATAAACGTTTCAACGATTGGCGAAGCGATTTAATCCGAAAACTAGATCACGATGACGTCACATTTCAGTGTAGAACCATGTGTTTGTCATGAAAAAGTATTAGCAACACGTCACGCTAAAGGGGACATAATGGGAAATCCATAAAACTTAATTTAATAGAGAAATGAGTCAGACTAAAACGGCGTCAAGAAGCTGTCGCAATGAAAAAAATAATAATTCAAATATAAAATATATAAAATTGCATTAAATTCTATCAAGATTAAATGAAGTATGAGGAAAAACTTCTACATTAAGGCCCCTTTTCCCATAACACAGCATCAAATTGAGAAACAGAGAGAATAGGTTCTTGACAGAATTTCACGAAGTTCATATTGAAGTTTCATCCAATTTGGTGCAAGAATTGTTGAGATTTTGCTTCGGGCAGACTTAAAGATCTAGATGCAATGTTATCATACATTTAGCCACCTTTTCATATGACAGGATTTTTGTACATGAATTAAATATTTTAAATAAGCTACAGAACATCTCATTTATCTCTGAAGAAGAAAATTTCATTAAATTATATTCATTGAATGAAGAGAAATTAGAGAAACACTAATTTCTACATTAAGGCCCCTTTTTCTGTGGCACAACCTCAAATTAAAAAAGCGAGAACAAAGACTCAAAAAAGTATTTCAGAGATTGCACATGTGAAGTTCAATTGAATTTGGCCTAAAGGTTGCTGAGATCTGGCTGTAGACGGACGGACGGACGGTCGGACAGACAGACAGACAGACGGACGGACGGACGGACGGAATGACGGACGAACGGAAGGATAGCATTGCGACTAAATGCTCCCGATTCTTTTCTTCGGGGAGCATAATAAACAAAGATGTCATTTGAATCGATATACATGTAGCGTATTTTGAATTAGCAATAAGCTAGGTGGGGGTCAGTATTTTATAGATAGAATCAGGGGGGTCGTTATTTTATATGGGGGTCAGTATTCTATAGAAAGGGGGTCACTATTCTATATTAAATAGTGACCGGGGGTCAGTTTTCTATGGGGGTCACTTTACTACGTTACACCGGCAACTGTAATACATTCGAGGGGATCTTGAGTAACGATAAGATCCGAGAATATTCGAATGATTTTTACCCTGTTTCCATCGGGAACCAGTTAAACCGGCCCCTCGTGAAACCGGCCCCCGGTAAAACCGGCCCCAAAACGGTAAAACCGGCCCCTAAAAATAGTTAAACCGGCCCCTACATTCAGAAAAACGGTAAAACCGGCCCCTAAAACGGTAAAACCGGCCCTAAAAACGGTAAAACCGGCCCCACTTCATTTGAACTAAATATGTGTTTGATGAAAATGTATTTGTTTAATTGACTTTTTAACTATGTATTTGATGAAAATGTATTTGTTTAATTGACTTTTTAACTATGTATTTGATGAAAATGTATTTGTTTAATTGACTTTTCTTTCTACTACCTTATATTCATGTAATTGATGTGTATTTTATTACTTTTTGTTGATTAAATTTGATTGTAATGTATTAAAAATGATTAAGATATGAAATATCATACATACATGTATTGTTGAATTGGATACTTTGTAAATAAGTTTGCTTGTGTAATGCAAAAGCAAATATTAAATGATCAAACAGTGAAAATGATTACGTGTTTGTCTTGTTTTTAACACCTGGCTTTACCATCTTTCCGACCGTAGTAAGTTTGTAATAAGATGAATTATGCAATTAAAGGCATGTGCCAATCAATTACCCGTACAGCCTTTAATGTCATTAAGTTAATTAGTTTATCAACATAATTTAGTTTAATGCCTTTAAATTAATTAGTTTATCAACATATTTTGATTTCAAACTGTTGAAGCATCAATCAGATTAAAGCATTCTTGTGACACAATTACATTATTGACTTACAACATGGTTGCCTTATATACCACACAGTCTAGAACAATTTCACATTACTTCGTTTAAAAGCCTTTAGTGATACATATTTGATTAAGGAATAATTATATTAATTGTGATCATGTCGGACGCGTGTGTCTTTTGTCATAGGACTGTACGACGACGGCAGCAGGCTATCAGTTGCGACGTCTGCGACAGATGGCAGCACAGGACCTGTAATACAGGTAAGAATAATATATTTGATCTTCTCCTTCTTCTACTACTTTTTTCTCTGTCTTCCTACGACCCCATTAGGTTTCCCATAGGATAAACTACTTAGTTACATCTTAGTACAGAAAATATCGAGGCAAATGGAGAAAATACTGATTATCAGTATTTTCTTCTTTTGCATCAATGTCTTCTCAAGTATTGTATGGTAGGGACGTCAAAATCACGTCTTGTTCGAGAAAGGGTTAGATAACTGGGGAAAATGTTGAAAATGCTGGCCTCTAAAGTAATGGTAAAATATCGAGACAAAATGAGGAACTCGAATAACTTCATTTTCATATTTTGCGGCAATGTTTTCCCAAGCTGTTTTTTTTTTAAAAAATCAGTAAAATGATTAGTTACATTTTAATTTAGAAAATATCGAGGCAAATGGAGAAAATTTTGATTATCAGTATTTTCTTCTTTTGCATCAATGTTTTATCAAGTATTATCTGGTAGGGACGTCAAAACCAGTTCTTGTTCGAGAAAGGGTTAGATAACTGGGGAAAATGTTGAAAATGCTGGCCGCTAAAGCAATGTTAAAATATCGAGACAAAATGAGGAACTCGAATAACTTCATTTTCATATTTTGCGGCAATGTTTTCCCAAGCCGTTTTTTTTTTAAAAAAAAATCAGTAAAATGATTAGGATATGTCGTAATTGCAATGGTTAAATGAAGTCTTCACAAGTCAACATGCAAAATATTATTGCAAAATGAGGAAATGCTTTTTCATTTGCATTTCCTTACTTTGTCTCAATATTTTATTAAACTCCGTTTGAAAGGAGGTGAATACGAAGCGAATAAATGTAAGGACATACACATATAATAAGACTCTCGCAAATGCACACAATACAAACTTGTCAAATTAAGATTTACTCTGCAGTTCTTCACTTTAGCACAAGTCAACATGCAAAATATTATTGCAAAATGAGGAAATACTGTAAATTTGCAAATGCACACAAGCTTGTCCAGTTAAGATTTACCTTTTGTTTTCCCATCAATGGACACATGATTTGAATTAAATGATAAACACCTTTCCTAATTTTCTCTTCTTGTTTTACAGAGTCTTGGTCTGGCGACAGAGTATACTCAGGATAAGGGTACCTGTGCCCTTAACCGGATGATATTCTGTCTGCCGTTCCTGCCTGCTGAACAGATTGCTGAAACATTCGAGACGATGGTCCAGTTCGCCGCGTCAGAACGTCTACAACCGCTGTTTAGCTACCTACACAACACATGGATAACATCGACAACGTGGCCAGTGTCAACGTGGAGTGTGTTCGGACAGTCGATATCATAAGGACGAACAATGATGTAGAAGGTCAGTAGATTCTATATGTATAATATATTGAATGACACTATAGCTTGGACTTTGGTAATAAAAGTACTGTGTTTGTTTGGTAAGAAAATATATAAAATAATATACTTTCTTTATTTTATAGGTTGGCACCGACGTCTGAATGCCAAATCAGGAACGGCGCCAGCCTTCTACAACCTTGTCTTGCTGCTTCACCGTGAGTCCGGGGCTGTCGATGATAACGTCCAGATGGTTACCGAATTGATCAACCAACGCATCCAGAGGAAGACGTACAGAAATATGCAGTCCAAGATTTTTAAGGCTTGGGACAGGTAAATATTATTTCCTTTAATTTTACATACAAACACATGCACTTCCTAATCTTTGTACAATGCAATTGTTAATTTCGATATTATTTTTATGACCAAGTGTTATAGGCTATTTTTTTTTATCTTTTACTTTCAGATACAGAGAGAAGACTTTGACCACCAGCGGGCTCCTGAAGACGTTATCCACCAATTACAAGGCCAGAATCCTACGGACAGCTACAGACAACGCCACAGACAACGAGGAAGCAGAATGATTACAGGCAGCTATATAGACAATGAAACATAGACATTAAAAGTGTAGATCTAGTAACTAAAGTGTAGTTTTTATTAGGATCAATGTTTTTTAAACAACAGTCCCTAATGGTTAAATGATTGGGAAAATATTATGGGAAAATATGAACATGCTTGCTAAAAGCAATTCCTCATTTTCCCATAATATTTTCTATTCACAACATTTCGATCTTTGTCAATATCAATTTTGTCGTCTGCAAAACATTTCAAATTTGAATATTCCATATTTACACCGTAGGTTATTGTGTATATAATTCATGCATGATTAAATATTGTGAAAAAGGGAGAATTTGTTCGCAACAAACAGTTTCTCCTTTTTCCGTGGTATTTTCTCTAGCATTGGTCAAAGTTTAACTGTTAATTTTCGTTATGATATTGAGATATAGTCTATAATTAAATATTTCATAAATTTATATGGATATCGTATTTTTTCATCCTTTCCTTATGACGCCCTACAAGATAAATACTTTGGGAAAGTATGGAAAATTGAAGAATTTGTTTTTGAAAATAAAAATCTTCTTTTCCCACATTGTTTCTACCAATAGCTACAATTACGTATGAATATGTTGTCTGCATTTTTGAATTTGGACCCTTCTATTTTTTTGGTGTTTAATGGTTAATGAGATATTTATCATTCCTGGACGAATAAATAATGAACAACAACAACAACAACAACAAATAATAATAATAATAATCAAACAAACAAAAATATCAAAACAGTTATACATGAATTTCATTATCTTGACCGTAATTGTTATTGAAATTTTGGGGCCGGTTTTGGGGGCCGGTTTTACCGATGGAAAATCGATAATGGGGCCGGTTTTACCGATTTGGGGCCGGTTTTACGAGGGGCCGGTTTCACAGTAAAGCTTTCCATCGCTCATTGTTTACTACGTTAAATACTTCGAAATAATTACATATTGAGCGATAAACTCTGTTTTTTTAGCGATTTTTATATAGAATATTTCTTATTAAAGTCTTTAATAAGAAAGAGTCTACATAAAAATCGCCAAAATTCCCTGTGGTAGACATTAGTACATTTTGTTTGTTGAACGGATATTGCTTTTTTATCGACATATTTATGGTAGCAACTCCTACCGAAATCGACTCATACCGATGTCAACTCGCTAATGAATTAGTCAACTCGTACAAAAAACTCGTAAACATATTCTATCAAATACAAATCCACGTTTTTTTTTAAAAAATATGCTATTGATTTCACAATGACGATCCCACCTAACAATTTCGGCCAATCGGCAAACAAGACTAACAGACTACATACTTTCGATGCTTGTATTTGGAAATTTCAGTCAGAAAAAAAATATCTGAACAAACAAATATTTATGAAATAATTGATTAAGGCAAGACATAAATTCAATAAGTCAATTGACGTAAATTTAAATTGAAACCTAAAAATGCTATGAAACTCAAACTAAGAATCAGCATAACCTTCACAACAACATGCAATAGTCTGACTCAATGAAATGACATATATAGACAACTGAATCGGAAGGCCATACTGGCTCTTTGTTCATCCGCCAAAAATCCTGTCCTCTTAAAGCCCCCCCCCCCCCCCCCCAAAAAAAAAGGCCAATACAATAACATTTACATAAAGACATTACCTAATCCAACATGACCATCCATTGCACCTTATCCAAGCATAGAATAAGAAACGTCTATTTACGTACTTGAGAAAAACTCTCTAATGAAGTATGATAAAGATCCAATCACTTAAGAGGCCCCTTATCACCTAACTATAAAACAACACCAAAACACTGAATACACAACCAACCCGATACAAAAGTATACATAAAAGGAAATAATCTCAATGATTGACCAGCGCTAAGTTCCGTTTTAGGAATAGGGGAAGCAAATAGTTTTCCATAAGTGACCATTATATCATTTTGGCCTATAGCCCGGTCACCTTAAATTCTAGAACATACATTCATACACCCGAAAAATGAATTTTAGTATGGCATTCATGAATCCTTTTCTCTATGACCTTTGACCCCATTTTTGAGATCACCCTAATTAAGGAGCTACTCTCAGAAGCATTTAAGAGTATAATACCCATCTTTTAAAATGGCCCAGAAATTGCCAAAATGATTAAAAATCATTTTTTTTTTTTTGCTTTTAACTTGAAAATAGAATATAATCAGCCACAAATAGATAAATCATTATGTTCAATCTCAGTATAAAACATGTCCAATCACAGGTCACCTTTAACTTAATTATGTACCGGGATCTTTTCTATACTTTTGTCACATGTCACGCCAAACAGATTTACTTCCCTTAGATCATAGGCGAGCGTAAACTCTCGTGCTATTGGGAAAATGTGCATTTTTTGCCTTTATTAGCCAATTAACCAGCTTTCAAATTCAAAAATGAATGATATATCACGAGTTACACGTGCCTAAAACTGGTTTGGTACCTTATGACGCAGTCATATTAGAAAGCAAACATGCAACATTGATGTTATGGTTGTATGCAGAAACTCGTCGAATTAAAATATGCAAAATCTTAACAAAAAATGAGTTATTCATTTTTTTTAAAGTGATGAATTGTAACTTTTGCTGAATATATATATATATATACAGTTACAGCTTGCAAATGCATACATTGTGTGGTTTTAGGCTATTGGTTTCATCTAACATGCTAAGAAGAGGATAACTAATTGTGAAACAAGCAAAATTAACCCTTTCCCAAACAGACTTGGTTTTGACGTCCCTAATAGAAAAGGCTTGGAAAAAACATTGAAACAAAAGAAGAAACTGCTGATAACCAGCAGTTTCTCCTTTTGTCTCAATATTTTCTTTGCCATATTTTACACAAATTCTATCTTTAATAACATCCATTTAGAAATTTATGGCAGTTTTTGAAGTGGATCACCCTAAAATTTTGTCGTTTGGGAAAGGGCTAACACGTCTGTCAATAGTTCACAGTGCCAAATCATACATAATTGATTCTGCAAGGTCATTGGAGATGATCCTGAATACACATTTTTCTGTCCTATTTAATATTGCCCCAAAATGCGGGCAACTTCGACTGTCTTCGATGGCTTGAAATTTATTGCACTACGAAATTGAATAAGTGTTGAATATAATGATTTCACACCGTTGCTCAGCGTTTTCACTAAAAGGTTGTGTACGAATCTGCAAACATAACTTCGTAAAATTTCGGCTTGTTATTAAGCTAAAATGGCTGGTTCCTGCTTAACTGGAATTTCTAAAGTCGATTACGGGCGGGCGGGCCACAGGCGTCCGTAATTTGAGCCTTGGCACCATCTAGACTATTCTTTATAATAAAGATAAAGTGATAAAGAATAGTCTAGATGGTGACAAGGCTCAAATTACGGACGCCTGTGGGACCGGTTGGACTAAAGTACGCAATGGAGCTGTCGGCGACGCAACGGACGCAATGGAGCTGGCGGCGACGAAATGGAGATTAATATTGACTATAACTGAATAATCTTGATATCTATTCGCATAAAACTCTAATATGTATCTTAATCAATATTTTATTGAGACAATTTACTCATTTTGTAAAAAATATGTTGAAGAAAAATGCTTATTTCGATTTTGATAAGATAATCACAGACAAAATGGAGCTAAAGGCGACGAAATGGAGATTTATTTTGGTTATAACTTGATAATTTTCCTACAAATTCATATTAAACTTTTGTTTTATTTATCTTTAACTTTATTTATAGCCAATAAGATTAGTTTGTGCAAAAGAAACAATGAAGAAAAGGTAGATTTTTCGATTATATAAGGTAACCACGGGCCCGACGAAATGGAGCTCGTGGCGACGCAATGGAGATGGAGATTGACTATAACTTAATAAACTTGACATGTATTCTCATAAAATTGCAATATTTGTCTTGATTAACTTTTCATCGAGATAATATAATCGTCTTGTGAAATTTGTTTCAGAAGAAACATGTTAATTTCGATATTTTAATTTGATAATCATAGGCAAAATGGAGCTGTCAAGGGCGACGAGATGGACATTTATATTTGCTTAGAACTTGATAATCTTCATATAAATCCACCCTAAACCTTTGTTTTATTTGTTTTTAACTTTTTTTTATAGACAACATGATCAGTTTGTGCAAAAGAAATAATAAAGAAAAGGTCGATTTTTCGATTTTCATATGATAACTATGGTCCCGACGAAATGAGCTGGTGATGACGCAATGGAGATTTAGATTGACTAATATTGAAATCTACTAGCAATTTTACCCGTCTCGAAATTTGACCTTTGACCTCGATGACCTTGACCTATCCGGGGCTGTCCTCCACCTAATCCCGTCCCGTAACCCGTAAGCAATCCAGTCCCGTAACCCGTAAAAACGATACCCGTAACCCGTAAAACATAAATTTGACCTTTGACCTCGATGACCTTGACCTTTCAAAAAATGAACCCCTCAAGCTAATATCCGGGGCCGCCCTCCACCTTCCCTCCAAGTTTGGTGAAGATCGGCCCAAGGACCTGGGAGGAGTAGGGGAACAAACAGACAAACGGACAAACGTTGCTCAAATTATAGTATGATTAGCAGAAAATTGCAATATTTGTCTTTATTTATATTTCATCAAGACAGGTGTTCTTTTTCCTTTTGTAAAATTTGTTTCAGAAGCAACATCTTAATTCCGATATTTTAATTTTGCGACAATATTACTGTACAAAATGAAATATTTTAATCTATATTTCTTAACAATGTCGTTCAACAACAATTTAATATATAATTAACCGGTTTTTGACGGAAAAACGAAAGCATTGAAATAAAAAATATTGAAAAACATAATTTTCTTTTCTCCCATTGTTTTCCATAATGTCAAATTATTTTAGCAAAGTCATTTGAAATTTTGTTTACTTTGCTTTTCAGAGGGGTCATATGAAGAAAATACTATCAAAAAAGATATTCTGGTTTTTAATATCTTATTGGTCGAGAAGAATAAAATGCTGATAATGAATAATAATTTCCCATGAATAATTTCCATCTCATTCAGTTCATGTAATGTAACATTGCATTCTGTCTGCGCCTTTGTTAATTTATATAAGGAATTAATAAAAAAGGACGTCTAGAAAGGATTAAGGGTGTGTTAGACCGCCCCCGTGTATGACTTCCAAATATGGCAGAACAAGCTTCTGTATATCAGAAGTCAGTTTGACACGCGAATTCAATATTCTTCACCCTTTCCCGAACACGGCGTGGTTTTGTCTCTCCTGGTAGATCTAACAACAGGCTGAGAAACCATCGCAAGAAAAGAGAAAATGCTGGTAATTAATGAGTTTTCCTTTTCCGGGACAATTCCTCAATAGTTTCTGTGGAATCGCATACTGTTTGTTTCGCAACACCCCGGCAAACTCCTTTCAAATAGGTCTGGTAAAAATATCGCCATTTGTGAAAGGGTTAACCCTTACTAATGGAGCATATGTTTTTCCAACACTTTTCCCAACTTTATTTTGTCGTCTGTGTCATTCTGTATACAATTTAGCCGTAGTGGAAAAGATAACATAAATTACTTCTTTATAAAAGCCTTTTATAAAAGGCTCGGAAAAGTGATTATGCAAAAGAAGAGATTAAGACTTATAATGAAGAAATACTGACATCTTGCCGCAGTGTGCGTAAATCATAAAAAATCCACAAAGTGGAATAAATACATAACTTTTTAATGCAAGATGGAGTGTTACTTTAAATAACTTTAATGTCAAACAAATTATGAATTTGGACTTTGGCAAAAAAATGAATCTATATATCCTCGTCGTCAGCCACTTTACAAATGTTTGATTCAAAATCAAACAGGCTTTTACGAACACATTTCACGATTTTTAAATCTCAATTGCGCCGCCTCCAGCCCCATTTTGCCTGTGAGTAGACTCTGAAAATAAGAATTGGCACATATTCCGACTTGATTCGTTCATTAAATGAAAAGCAGGAAGGATCAGAATATTATCGTAGAATTGGTAAAGAACACCATTGAATGTGAAACACAGTATTTATTTATTTAAAACCGAATTTCCATTGCGTAGTCGTCAGCTCCATTTCACAGCGTGTAGCATATGAAAATCGAAAGAAATACCCAAAATACCGAAATATTTTACAAATAACCAATAGAAGTGACTAAATAAGATCTTAATCTATGAATATCACAATATTCAACACGAAACATATCATGAATAAGAAGTATGTGCTGATATAAATCTCCATTGCGTCGCCGCCAGCTCCATTTAGCCTGTGATTATCCTATTAAAATATCGGAATTAAGATGTTTCTTCTGAAACAAATTTTACAAAACGAATCACCTGTCAAAATGAAATATTAATGAAGACAAATATTGCAATTTTCTGCGAATAAATTTCAAGATTATTAAGTTATAGTCAATCTAAATCTCCATTGCGTCACAACCAGCTCCATTACGTCGGGTCCGTGGCTATCATATGGAAATCGAAAAATTGACCTTTTCTTCATTGTTTCTTTTGCACAAACTGATCACGTTGTCTATGAAAAATAATGATAATAAAAAGACAAATAAAACAAAGGTTTAGGGTGGATTTATATGAAGATTATCAAGTTCTTAGCAAATATAAATCTCCACTTCGTCGCCCTTAGCTCAATTTTGCCTATGATTATCATATCAAAATGTCAGAATTAACATGTTTCTTCTGCAACAAATTTCACAAGACGATTAAATTAACTTGATGAAATGTTAATTAAGACAAATATTGCAATTTTATGAGAATACATGTCAAGTTTATTAAGTTATAGTCAATCTAAATCTTCATTGCGTCGCCACCAGCTTCATTTCGTCGGGCCCGTGGTTACCGTATAAAATCGAAAAATCAACCCTTTCTTCATTGTTTCTATTGCACAAACTGATCGTATTGTCTACAATAAATGTTAAAGATAAATAAAACAGAAGTTAAGGGTGAATTTGTAGGAAAATTATCAAGTTAAAGCCAAAATAAATCTCCATTTCGTCGCCCTAAGCTCCATTTTGCCTGTGATTATCCTATTAAAATCGAAATAAGCATTTTTCTTCAAAGTTTTTTTTTTACAAAACGATTCTTTAGTCTCAATAAGATATTAATCAAGATGAATATTAGAGTTTAATGCGAATAAATATCAAGATTATTCAGTTATAGTCAATATTAATCTCCATTTCGTCGCCGCCAGCTCCATTGCGTCCGTTGCGTCGCCGACAGCTCCATTGCGTACTTTAGTCCAACCCCTGTGGGACGGGCGGGCCGGCGGTTGGAAGGGAGAGAAAAATCACCAGAGTGCCACCTCTTTTTTATGTATTTCTACTTCCGTCCTTTTCAACTTCCTGTTCATAGCGATCGGTAATGATTTATTTTCGGAGCTTGTTTATCGGTCGTCATCGCCCTTGAACAAACCCATAGAGAAGACGAACACTAAGAAATTACATGCCACATATTTCCGTTATTCTCTCGACCCTATTTTGATACCTTTTCCCGGCGCTAGGTGTGCCAAATCAATGACTAAACTTGGTCCGCTGATCAAACCTTTCGTTCTGCTAATCTGAACTTGTTACACAATTATTATTTAGCAACATTAACCTCAAACATTATATTATATAAAAACGATCTATATAGATAATCAAGGATAATCATGTATATGGATCGACCGGGAATCGTCCAAAACAACTGTTTATGAGGAGCTCAGTTTGGTTTCCGTTCAGGACGTTCTTGCGTGCGGCAGCTGATTGATGTCATGGAAGACTGGTCTAAATACATAGAAGATGACGAAAGTTGGGACACTATCTACCTCGATTTTGCTAAGGCATTCGACAGTGTTGCGCATGAACGCTTATTACGCAAAGTTTCAGCCTTTGGCAGAGATATTTCTACAATTTCCAGACTGTGAGTCCTGGGGACTCGCTGGATTCCATATCAATGAGCCCAGCTACTAGTTCAGTGAGTCCAATACACTATTTTTAATAGGAAATCTGTAAAAAATGTTGCATCCTGGGACTCGCTTGAATTAAAACTTTGCATCCCAGAGACCAAATTGTGAGTAAAAGTAGCAGGATGCGCAGGTAAAAAAATCACTGCTTTGGCATTAAGGGCTCCGTTTTATCATGGATTCGTGACTTTTTAACCGGCCGTAGACACAGTGTTTCTTTTTGATTTTGGGGGGAAGGTGGTCAGGGCCCATAGGTGGGGGAAAATTTGCGTGTGAACGCCCAAAAAGGGGAAATTTCAATACATGCTTATACTCTCAAATACAGTGTTTTAAATGCATTTAACTTGCTTGTATATCATAATGGGACATTCAAACAACCATTTGAGCAGTTAAAGATGCCTAGAATCCAAATATGATTTGTATTTTTCTTTGCAACAGAAAAATCTAGTTCCAGGAGGGGAAAATTTATCTGAAATGGGGGAAAAAAGTATATTCCACAGAGAGGGGAAAGGGGCCCAATAACGACCGTTTTTTTACGAAAAAAAATCACTGAGACAATATGTTTCAGTAAAGGGAGAGTCTTCTTCATGGAAAGATGTTTTAAGCGGTGTGCCTCAGGGCAGCGTTTTGGGACCCATCTTGTTTATTTTATACATTAATGATCTCCCGGAAGTTGTTAGCAGTATTGTGAAAATTTTCGCGGACGACACTAAACTTTACAACATAGACAGTAATTCAGATGTTATACAACAAGATTTGGATGCTTTATATACCTGGTCACAAATAATATGGCAGCTTAGATTTCAGGGTTTTTTCTCCTTCTTTTGACGGGACGTAAAAAGGACCCGTTCCCAATGCCAATTAGGGTATTTTTTTCCCAAAATCTGGAAAGAAAATTCCCAATGCAAAAGTTATTCCTTCTTTTTAAATGAAAATTTAATCATTCCCTTTCATATGTTGAGAAAAAAGTATCCAGAGACAATCTGAAAGTCCCTTCAGTTGATTTCATATACTTAAAGGGACATTTCATTCCAATTTCAATTTTTTAAAGTAAGTCTTGATGCCAAGATTGGTTATTCTAATGAGTATAAAGTTGTTGCCAATAAGCGAGAAACACGCATTTAAATATGAGACATAATCGATAAATTGCATATAAATCTGAACTGTTGTCCACAACAATTTGTTCAATTTTAACACAAAAATATAAATTTCTCGTAAACGGCGCAATATTTTGGCTCGAAATTTTCAGAATTTTCATAAGGAAATATGCTCTTTCAGACAAAAATAAAAGTAAAATTCATGACAAAAAATTCTGAAATGTCACTTTAACTATACACAGTATTCATTTTTTGTTGGAGTATGTGATGAAAATGTTTTCCCAATTTTTGACGAACCAACGCATTTTTCCCAATTTGCCTGGTTTCGGACCCGTTCCCAAAAGTACGACAAAAAACGCTGGATTTAACGTAAATAAATGTAAGACTGTTCATTATGGAAAAAACAATGAATGCTACCAGTATACAATGAACTTTGAAGACATAGATTCGGCTACGGAAGAGAAGAATTTGGGTGTCATGTTTCAACAGGACTTGAAGTTTAATAATCATATAGCTGAAAAAGTTAATAAAGCCAACAGTACTTTGTCTCTAATAGTAAGAACTTTTGACTACATTGAAAAAGATTCATTTATTCTCCTGTACAAAGCTTTGATCAGACCTTATATTGAATACGGGAACACAGTTTGGCATCCATTCTTGCGGAAAGATATCGAAACTATTGAGAAAGTTCAGAAACGTGCGACAAAGATTGTGCCGGAACTGAAGACGTTATCATACAATGAGAGACTGAAAGAGCTTAAGTTACCAAGTCTGGCCCATAGAAGAAGAAGAGGTGATATGATCCAAACATTTAAAATCATACATGGGATAGAGGATATACAGAGTGAAAGATTTTTCAAGATAAGTAAAGGTTCATTGACTCGTGGCCATTCTTTGAAATTGGAAAAACCCCGTTGTAAAACAACAGTGCGACAGCAGCATTTTTCGCAGCGAATAATAAATGACTGGAACTCTTTGCCGGAACACATTGTTACTGCTAAGGATGTAAACCAGTTCAAATCAAGAATTGACAGACATTGGAACAATGAAGCTATATACGATTATTGACCAGTAATATGTCTATATGGCATATTCCTACCAGTGTAACAAATATTAAAGACGCAAACCTGTACATAAAAATGACAAGCAAACGAGTTAAGAAAGTACTAAGACAAAGTGACAGAAAAATTCTTCAAGAAGTGGGCTTAAAAAGGAGATATCTCCTTCCCTCAGAGCCCAAAAACAATCGTCAAGGTATCGTCAAGGTAAATGTAACTTCGTACCAAAGTTATTTCGTACCATTTCTGTTTGGTCCTATTTTTGAAAGAGGGGGGGGGGGGGCAGGGCATTTTTTGCTCAATTTGCCCATCTATAGTTTACATTAGTAAAGCTCCTACTTTTCATCTTAAACATTTTTTTAACAGTGTTTATTTTTGATTCTGGGGGAAGGGGGTCAGTGCCCTTAGGAAGGGGAAAATTTGCGTGTGAACGCCCAAAAAGGGAAAATTTCAATGCATGCTTATACTCTAAAATACAGTGCCGAGCCCGGATAGCTCAGTCGGTTACGTTGGAATCTGTCAATCCAGGGGTCTCGAGTTCGAACCCCGGCTCGGCCAGTATCTGACATGCACTGTTTGTTTAATACTAGAATGGAAAGGTAAAAAATGCCCGTTAACAAGGATGATAGCACGGAGATTTACGGCGGCGTATTAGGTTTCTAGTTTATAATTAGTTTTATGCCCAAATTCGACGCTCGGACCTTACAAAAAACATTGTGTGCATGTATGCAATTAGTTGCAATAATGTAACCAAAACCTTTTTGAATTTTGATCTTGGTTTCGGTTACAATTCCTTCCTATTCGTTGCAATGGAGCAGGTGCTGGAATGATTCATTCAAGCAAGTTTAGCATAGTCAAACTTCAAAATAAAGCTATGGAATGTAGTAAGAATGTAACCTGACAACAGGTTAACTATTTTTCTGTCAATCCAGCGTAGTTTTATGTTGAAATCATTTTCAAATAAAGTTCAATTCAATTTTGAAGTGGAGTACCCACCCATTTTATTCTACTGAGACTTGAATTTTCCGTTGGAAGAAATAATTGCTAACAATTCTTGTTGATACTTTTTAACTGAATTTGTGCCATGGAATATCTTTTTATGGGATAAACATCTGATTAGATATGTTAGTATTCAAAAATTTATGCAAGAAAATGCGTTTTCCACTTTTTGTCTTGCTCCACAAGAAGGAATAGGGTGGACTCGTAGCCACAAGCCAATACCCATCATCAAGTTTGTGGCTACGATATCGCAGCTAGTATGCAATATGAAATTAAAACTAGCGTGCACTTGTATTTATTTTGCGTAAATTACGCGAGTTCTTGCGTGAATGGGAATGCTGAAAATAAGTTGAAGGAACTTGCTTCCCAACCAATGTAAAATAAATGCATTCAAAGCAACATCTGAAGAAGATGAAATTATCTGATTATCTGACACTTATTCTTGATTGACCTATCTTTTTCAGAGAAAATGGCTCCAAGAAAAGGAACCAAGGACAAAAAGAAGTCTACCATCAATGAAGTGATCACAAAAGAATGCACAATCAACTTGCATAAAAGAGTGTTTGGAATGTAAGCTATTTTTACCTTTTTATGCTCCCCGAAGGAAGAGCATATAGTCGCCGCTTCGTCTGTCCGTCTGTCATTCCGTCCGTCCGTCCGTCCGTCCGTCCGAAGCGATTTCTCCATAACCCTTGGGCCAAATCAAATGAAACTTACCATGTGAACTCCCTATGACAAAATGCCGATGTACTTTTCCCGGTTTTTGGATTTGAGGCCTCGTCATGGGAAAAGGGGACTTAAGGTTAAATACAGTTTTTCTCTAATTTCTCCTAGTCTAATGGTCAGAATTTGATGAAATTTCATATTTGAGTAGCAAATCAGATGCCCTTGACAATAAACTATTTAAAATTTGCGTTTACAAAATATGTCATGGAAAAAGGGGGCTTAACATTTGTTAGCTTTATATTAGCTCTGCATGGCATATATTTATTGTGACAATGCCTTATTCGGGGAGCATTGTCCGTCTCTGACGGCTCTTGTATTAACCATTTCCCAAACAAGACCTGGACCCCGTATTACTAAACATCTTACGGTCAAGTTTTTGTGTAAACTGTGTAACAAGATGTCTGATTGCATGAGAAATCCGACTTAGCCAATCAGGGCTGTTGTTACAAGTAATCATACAAAAATCAAACATATGATCGTTAGTAATACGGCCCTCTGGTTTTGGCGTCCCTAATAGAAAAAGGATTGGGAAAACATTGAAACAAAAGAAGAAACTGCTGATAACCAGCAGTTTCTCCTTTTGTCACAATATTTTCTATGCCATATTTCACCCAAATTCTATCTTTAATAACTTCCATTTCGTCATTTGTGGCAGTTTTTGAAGTGGATCACCCTAAAATTTTTCTGTTTGGGAAAGGGTTAAGTTACATTACCAGATAATGACACTTTTTGATGCTCCACTTTAGGAAGTACTTTGGAAAATATTAGAAAAAACTTGGAAAATGTAGTGGTAAATGAAGAAATTGTTTTTGACAAGCAATTTCTTCATTTACCACTATGTTTTCTACCCAAAAAGAATAAGAAATGAAAACTTTCAGTCATTCACTCAGTGATTTTGTTACAAATTTATGCGGAAGAGTCCTGGGACCCACTTTTTTTCAAAACAATGAGTCCAATATCAGGGGTCTTTCTACCAATTCTTGTTTGGGGCCAGGGGCCACTGTAATTGGGAAAAATAGCGACGTTTTTACCTAAATTGGGAAAAACAAAAACAAGTTTGTATTCATACTGACACTCAGTTTTAGCTGCAAATAAGACTGTTGTGATGTAAAATGCATTTGTACATACTCTTGTTTAAGAACCTACTCTAAAACTGTCTTCAAAATGTTTGTAAATGAAGATGGGGTCTTAACCTGGGGCATTCAGGGTCCTCATTGGGAATTTTCACCAGAGAATTGGGAAAAAAGATACTTTTTACCATTGGGAATGGGGCCGAATAACGGCCCCAAATTTTGACAAACGAGACCCCTGAATATTGAAATGTAGGAGTCTTGGAGAGACAACATCGATTAAACATTGAAAATGTTAGCATTCTGGGACTCACTGAATATTTTTCAATGAGTCCTGAGAAAAAAATGTGAGTCAGGGACTCGGGACTCGCAGGTAACAAAATCCCTGTTCACTTGTTGTTTGCAAGAAATCAGAATTTTAACCAGTCTGAAAATTTGCCTATCTATCTATATATACTGTCTAACTCCCCTTTTGGTAATCATGGGTTCTCAAATTTTTAAATCGGCACTTGTCCGTGTTTGTTTGACAAATTGTCCGTCAGTTGTCCGCATGAACAATAAAGAGCAAAATGTTGGCAAAATCTACTTGTCCGTAACCTCTTTTGGACAACCTGGGCAACTCGGACAATGGATTTCAGAACCCCTGGTAATGGGCTAATGGAATGGGGCTTATTTATTGAAATGCAAATCAATGAGAAAAAAAATACAGACGTCTGAAGGATATAAATTGTAAGCTGTAAGGGTAGATTGATTATGCAAAGCGAACAATGACTTCAAGTCGAATAATTTCTAAAGGCATTTTACTCGAACATTTATCTGTTTGACCTGATCAAGTTTCTATTGCAAATTTTAGACATTTTTATTTTGATACATATTTTCTGTTGACAGTGGCTTCAAGAAGCGTGCCCCAAGAGCCATTAAAGAGATCCGCAAGTTTGCAGAGAAAATGATGGGAACTCCCGATGTTAGAGTAGACACACGATTAAACAAACATGTCTGGTCACAGGGAGTACGGTAAGCTTTACCCTGTCCCAAACGACAAAATTTTAGGGTGTTCCAAATTCAAAGGGGTGGCAGACGACAAAATAAATTAGATCAAAAGGAGAAAATATGCATGCTATAGCCTAGAAAATATTGAGGCAAAAGGAGAAACTGCTGGTTATCAGCAGTTTCTTCTTTTGCCTCAATGTTATCCCAAGCATTTTCTATTAGGGACGTCAAAACCAGGTCTTGTTTGGGAAAGGGTTAACCCTGTCCCAAACGACAATAATTTGAACTGTTCTTATTTAACCCTTTCCCAAACGGCAAAATTTTAGGGTGATCCACTTCAAAAACTGCCACAAAAGACAAAATGGATGTTATTAAAGATAGGGTTTTTGAAAAATAAGGCACAGAAAATATTGAGACAAAAGGAGAAACTGCTGGTTATTAGCAGTATCTTCTTTTGTTTCAATATTTTCCTAAGCCTTTTCTATTAGGGACGTCAAAACCAGGTCTTGTTTGGGAGAGGGTAAAAAGCTGCTGCAGACAACAATGTTAACAAAGAAAGATTTTGTGTACAATCAGCCACAGAAAATATTGAGGCAAAAGAAGAAAATGCTGATTATCATTTTCTTCTTTTGCATTGTTTTCCCAAGCCCTTTGACTCTATCTATTACTGACGTCAAAACCAGGTCTTGTTTGGGAAAGGAAACTTATTCATCACAGTTTCGCTTTTTGACGGCCAAGAAGATTATAGCTTTGGACAGCATCAAGGAAAACAAATAAATTGCTTGTAACATGGATATATACAGTCGACACTCGTTATCTCGACATCGGATAAGTCGAAATTCCGCTTAAGTCGAAGTTCAAATCTGATCCCGTCCTCATCTATTGACCTAATTTTTGTCGAGCCCGCTTGCGGTGAGCTCGACATAGTTGTCACAATGGCGGTTCGGTGTATGTGCGTTAGTGCGTTAGTGCGTGCGTGCGTGCGTTAGTGCGTGCGTCCGTCCGGATGGAGCTTGTCCGGGCCATAACTTCACCATGGATGGAGGGATTCAGAAATAACTTGGCACAAATGTCAAGCTCAGTAAGGCGGAGTGTCGCGTGCAAGAACCAGATTCCAAGCTCAAAGGTCAAGGTCAAACTTGGAGGTCAAATGTCAAAAATGAGAAGATTTTTGCTTGTCCGGGCCATAACTTCACCATGGATGGAGGGATTCAGAAATAACTTGGCACAAATGTCAAGCTCAGTAAGGCAGAGTGTCGCGTGCAAGAACCAGATTCCAAGCTCAAAGGTCAAGGTCAAACTTGGAGGTCAAATGTCAAAAATGAGATGATTTTTGCTTGTCCGGGCCATAACTTCACCATGGATGGAGGGATTCAGAAATAACTTGGCACAAATGTCAAGCTCAGTAAGGCAGAGTGTCGCGTGCAAGAACCAGATTCCAAGCTCAAAGGTCAAGGTCAAACTTGGAGGTCAAATGTCAAAAATGAGATGATTTTTGCTTGTCCGGGCCATAACTTCACCCTGGATGGAGGGATTCAGAAATAACTTGGCACAAATGTCAAGCTCAGTAAGGCGGAGTGTCGCGTGCAAAAACCAGATTCCAAGCTCAAAGGTCAAGGTCAAACTTGGAGGTCAAATGTCAAAAATGAGATGATTTTTGCTTGTCCGGGCCATAACTTCACCATGGATGGAGGGATTAAGAAATAACTTGGCACAAATGTCAAGCTCAGTAAGATGGAGTGTCGCGTGCAAGAACCAGATTCCAAGATGAAAGGTCAAGGTCAAACTTTGAGGTCAAATGTAAAAAATGAGTTGATTTTTGCTTGTCCGGGCCATTCCTTAACTTGGCACAAATGTCAAGCTCAGTAAGGCGGAGTGTCGCGTGCAAGAACCAGATTCCAAGCTCAAAGGTCAAGGTCAAACTTTGAGGTCAAATGTAAAAAATGAGTTGATTTTTGTAGAACCAGATTGCTAGCTCAAAAGTAAAGGTCAGAATTTTAGGTCAAATATCAAAAATGAGTTGATTTTTGTTGAGCCCGCTTGCGATGAGCTTGACAAAGTTGTCACAGTGGCAGTTTGGTGTATGTGCGTGTGTGCGTCTGTCCGGATTATGCTTGTCTGGACCAAAATTTGGTCATTACTTGGGGGGAATTAAAATAATTTGGCATGAATATTAACCATCATGAGGAATTGGTTTTATGGACTTAGCATAAGGTCCCTTTTAGCGTGACGGGTCACATATGTATACTCAAATTAATCCATTCTGGTATCTCGTTATAAATACATAGACATGTAATATTTTGTGAACAATAAACTGTCTCACCATGATCCCCATCATTCCAACTTATTTTGTCCCCACTTTTACAACGCCATTGTAATGACAGCTGTAGACATAGGTATGGTCTTCTTTCTTCAAAATGAGCGGGCTCGACATGTTGCCCTTCGGCATCTAGTTTTCAAAACAAAATAATTTCGAACTGAATATAGCCATTGAAATATAGTAGCATCACTAGCAATTTCTTTCCTTTTCATACTATATTCCAATAAGATTCGTACTTGGTAAGTTTCAAAAACGGTCAAATATCAAATATCTCGAAGCCGAACAAAATCGGACGAGTCGAACTCCGGATATGTCGTGATATTTTGACGGCCCCTCCAACTTCGACACAACAAGTGTCGACTGTACAACACTGGTTCCAAATTTTACATTCAGTTTGAAAAGTTATTTCTAGTATAGGTATAATATAAGTTAATATATGAATGTTTTTGAGGTTGTTAATTTTCACAGAGGCTTAAGAAATATGTTAACGCTTGAATGCGAAGGACAGGGTGCGATTTAGTATTTTTGGACATCTGCAAATGTTAAAAACCAAAAGGATAAGTGATTTGATACTATTAATGCATAAAACATCAAATTATATAAGACATAGAGAAATTTTGTGAGAAAGGAAATAATTGTGCATATCCAAAGATCAAATCGAGGATTTACTTAATAATGCACATTTTCTACCGATAACTGTTTTGCGGCTTGCTTCTTGCACAATTATAGGGGGAGAACGCTGCTTCTTTTGAGATTACATGGTGTCCAAAAATGACTTGTTTTATAAATCTAAGATCATTTGATGCATGATGTGTTCTTGTCCATCCATTTCAGAAATGTTCCATTCCGAGTGCGTGTGAGACTTGCCCGTAAGAGGAACGAAGACGAAGATTCTGTACACAGATTATACACATTGGTCACATATGTACCTTGTGCAACATTTAAAGGTGGGTTTAAAACCACAGAGGGGCTAAAAGCACTATAAGTCTATAATATTCCCATTCTTACCCTAATCCTATGTTGTGAGTACAAGTGTGTGTTATTGAAATTGTCTCAATATGATTTCAATTACAGAGTATCCATAACATAGCATTTCAGGAGTATTGTATATTTTGCATCTTGAATAGTCCTAACCCTCTGTCTTTATTTCATGACTTCTGTTAGTCGTTTTTAATAATCAATTCCACTTTCTTAATTCCGTATGTTGTATTTCTGATTTGTTTGCCATGGCATAGCATGTAGAAATTTGGAGCATAATTACACAAAAGACATCATATGGGAATGTCTATAAACAAAATTTCATTCACTTAGATGAGAATTAAAACAGGTTAATTTGGACTGGTATTTTGCCCCAAAAAATCATGGTAACTAAATAAGGTGAAATGAATATCAGCATAGAAAATCTGCTAAAAGATAAGTTAACTTTAGACCCAGTTCAGACTGCACATTTTATGCTGTCTTGTCTGAGCTGAACTTGAAACCATCTGCACTATGGAAATAGTCTCAATTTGTGTGATTGGTTACAAACCTGTCAGATGACCTGTTAAGCTGCGAAAAGGTACCATCAAAGACTGACTTGGATCTATTCTTTTCGCACCTCCCAGAGGGTCCATTTTAGCCTTAGAAGGCAAGTCCGCACAGACTGATAAGGGTCTATATTTTCACACCTCCAAGGTAGTCCCTTTCAGCCTGAGGGACCAGACACATATCTCTGACAGAGCAACAGAAAACAGGTTTAAAGGCATTATTTGAACTCCAACCCCTATGTTGTGGGCACTTATTGGAATTATCTCGATCAGACAATTTCAATGAGTACCACAACATAGGGTTATAACAATGAATGAATATTGTATTTTGAAAAACCTTCATACAGCGTTTTTTCTGTCCAATTGGGAAAGGTACCTATACCCCTATGATTGGGATTTTTTCGCGTCGCGAAATCTTAAAATTGGGAAAAAAACGAGTCGCGAAACCAATGAATTGGGAAAAGTTTAGGTTGTAAAATTGATCAATGAAATATGCCTTTTCTATACTTAGAACCTATATTCTGTGTCACAAAGCCCCTTTTACACATTCAGGGTTTATCAGGAAAACTACTGCTAGATTTTGTAAGATATTTTTACAATCAGATGTACAGTTATCATCATACATGTCATGTGAAAACTGCCAGTACAGAGAAGAAGTGGCTGACAAAGAATGGACAGTGACTTTGAATTTGGAATGGTCCACAATTCTGCAGTTTGGTAATGGGTTAAAGCATTTACTTCTTTTCCCTCAATATTTTCTGGTCTGACTAGCGTACACAAGTCTATACTATTAAGCTAGAAACAAGAGGGGGTAAAGGGTTGATACAGTACTAAATTTATTAATTTAAATCTAATCTTGTACGTCTTGAGGATGCAAACAAATATTGACTCAAGATAAGTTCATTGGCTACTTTCAGTACTTCCAGTACTTTGATTTTATGGACGCAGCCATCTTCGGATTTTTCCGTGACCTATTTGTCACTCAAAAAATGCAGCCCATTTAGAGTATGAAATTCATCTTGGAAACGGGGATATTCATTATCTCTTAAACAACAAGTCGAGAAAACATCATTTCAAATAATAAACACAAGATTAGTCAAGTTAATTGCCGATTATCATTCAAAACTATCAAATTCCCGAGTGCAGCCATGTTCGGATTTTTCCGTAAAATGTTCGTCAAATTCCGTAAGTGGGTCAGGCACTGCATTAAAATCATCTATCATGGGTGGGGACGAAACTTCGAAAGTCTTACCATCCTCCGTTGTGCCCGATCCCGTTCTGAAGGAGTCTTTGATTGTTCGCTTGGGATTGCCACCTTTCTGCAATGTTTTACGGTCGCGCGAAACAGTGGGGAAGTGAAAGTAGAAGGAGACTGGTCTCTGCGCTGGAAATTTTTCACGCAAAAAATCAATATCTCTTATGAAATTTTATGTAAACCAGTCACAGTTAGTGTAGACTGGTACCCATTGTGATAGTAATTATTAGTAAACCAGTCTACGGTTTCAAACCGTTTGAGTTGCGTCCCTTGACAGGTTGTTTATCTTTTGCGGGAAATCGAAAAGCTCATAACTATTGATTGGATTGTACGTAGTTAAATGTTTTTACCCCTGCAGACGTATAATCGTTTATTTACTTTCTGCATGATGATGTACGGCGAGATTTAAAGGCCCAGCGATTTCAAAAGGCATGTCTACGCAAATTTAAGGTACTCGCGATTTGGAAAACTCACAGGATAGTTGGGAACCGTAGATTTGGAGATTGGGAAACGGCCGATCGTCACTTTGGGAGGAAACCGGTGATTGAATTGGGACGAAGCCGATGCCTTTGGGAAAGGTTCCGTTTAACGGCACTAGTTATAGAAGGGAAAAAAACGCTGTCATAGCTCACAATAAATGACTTGCAGAGCATCTCTATCGATTACATGTACACTCCTCAAAAGTTCTAATTGGCCACTTTTTATAAGCGTTTTATTAGAAAATGGCTGAAACATAAAAACTGAATTTTTGACAGTTGTTTGTGTATTTGATAAAAATTTAGAATGACCAAATCATAACACTGATTGTTTTATTTTGCATTAGTTATTGGTGAAAAACCCATTTTGGTCAAACGTGCACGAAAAACACGTGCGCTATTCAAAACTCGTAAATGTTAGATTCATCGTGTCCTACGCAGCCTAGAACATAGGAAAAACAGAAAATATTACCAAAACAAAGTAACATGGATACGCTAGAGAGCTTGGTATGATCGAATTTGGCAGGTCATTTATAGGGGTATGCTGTAAAACAATTTTTTCACCATTCTTTCGTTAACAGAACAAAGGTAATCTTCTTTTGTGGTTTCTGGTGCCTTTGACAATAATTTTCATGTCGTTAGAATTTTCAATCCTCCCAATTCTGCCTAAAATGTGCTGTTCTAGGAATTTCTAAGAACCGGAAGTAGATATGTTAATATGGCGCTTACAAAGCTGATTAACATCATATACATTTTCGTCCCTTTAGATTGTTAATGTCAACTGTTATCTACATGAAAAACGTTAGCAGCGCAATTTTCCAACGAGGGGCAAAATTACCCATTTTCTGGCCATTTCCAGGCATAATCTGGATACCAATCTTGTCAACAATGTCATTCCTGTGCCATTATTAGCTCACCTGAGCACAAAGTGCTCAAGATGAGCTATTGTGATCGCTTTTTGTCCGTCGTCCGTCTGTCCGTCCGTCTGTCTGTCTGTCCGTCCACAATTTGGTGTTTACGCTCTAGCATCCACAAATATTAATCAATCTTGATCAAACTTAGTCAAAACAAGTATGGTCATAAGTTCTCGGATGAGTTCGATTATGGGCCAGATCGGACCAGAATGTGCCGAGTTATCTGCCCTTGAATGTCCAAAAAAGCCGTTTTTGACTTTGTTTACATTCTAGCATCTACAATTATTGATCAATCAAAACAAAACTTGGAGACAATGTTGGAGACCATAAGATCTCGGATGAGTTTGGTTTTCAGTATGATCTGATCAGAAAGTCCAGAGTTATGTGCCCTTGAATTTGACAAAATTGCCATATTCGGCTGGTTTTGACCTTGTTAACACTATAGAATCTACAATTATTGATCAATCAAGACAAAACTAAGACATAATGTTTAGGACCATAAGATCTTGGATGAGTTTGATTTTCAGTCTGATCTGATCAGAAAGTCCAGAGTTACGTGCCCTTGAATTTGACAAAATTGTCATTTTCGGCTGTTTTCGACCTTGTTTACACTCTAGAATCTACAATTATATATCAATCATACAAAACTTGGACACAATGTTGGGGACCATTACATCTCGGATGAGTTCGATTTTCTATTTGATCTGATGAGAAAGTCAAGAGTTACGTGCCCTTGAAAATTGCCATTTTCGGCTGTTTTCGACCTTGTTTACACTCTAGAATCTACAATTATCAATCAATGAAAACAAAACTTGGACACAATGTTGGGGACCATAAGATCTCGGATGAGCTTGATTTTCAGTTTGATCTGATCAGAAAGTCCAGAGTTTTGTGCCCCTGAATTTGACAATATTGCCATTTTCGGCTGTTTTCGACCTTGTTTACACTCTAGAATCTACAATTATCAACCAATCAAGACAAAGCTTGGACACAATGTTTGGGACCATAAGATCTCTGTTCAGGATGATTTCCAGTCTGATCTGATCAGAAAATCGAGAGTTGCGTGCCCTTGAATTTGACAAAATTGCTGGTTTTGGCTGTTTTCGACCTTGTTTACACTCTAGAATCTACAATTATTGACCAATCAAGACAAATCTTGGACACATTTTTGGGGACCATAAGATCTTGGATGAGTTGGATTTTCAAATGGATCTGATCAGAAAGTCGAGAGTTATGTGCCCTTGAATTTGATAAAATGCTGTTTTCGGCGGTTATCGACCTTGTTTATACTCTAGAATCTACAATTATTTATCATTCAAAGCAAAACTTTGACACAATGTTGGGCACTGTTACATCTCGGATGAGTTTGATTTTCACAATGTTATTGATCATAAGTTTGTTTTCAGTCTTAAAGTCATAAATATCAATTGAATTGAACAAAAATGTTGCTCATATCATTTTGGTTCAGGTGAGCGATATAGGACCATCATGGTCCTCTTGTTTGATAGGTACTCGCCGCATTTTGGCTTCAAACCACATTTAAAGCATCCATAACCATTGAAAAGTTTAATATTAGCTCAATAAAGCACAATAGGTTGATTTGAAGATAATTCAGACAACCACCCAAAACGCAACATTTTGGACGATCTGCATCGTGTTGTCATTCAGGAATGGCAAGAAAATCCAAAGAAAATACTCCTTTTTAGCTCACCTTAGCACAAAGTGCTGAGGGTGAGCTATTGTGATCGCTCACCGTCCGTCGTCCGTCTGTCTGTCTGTCTGTCCGTCCGTCTGTCGGTCTGTCCGTCCACAATTACTAAAAAATCTTCTCCAAAACTATAAGGCATAGAGTCTTGAAATTTTGTATGTAGCATGGTCTCAAGCCCCTTTACCAAAATACTTCAAATTATTTTGATACAAGGAAAATTGGCCCTATGTTGTGGTATCGAATTTCATATAGAGACAAAGAGGGAAATCTTGTACAATCTTCTTCTCCTGAACCGTTTGATCTAGAGCTTTGAAATTTTGTGAGTAGAATCATCTCAAGGCCCTCTACAGAAATACCAAAAATTATTGTGATACAAGGAAAATTGGCCCTATGTTGTGGGTATCAAATTTCATATAGAGACAAAGAAGGAAATCTTGTACAATCTTCTTCTCCTGAACCGTTTGGCCTAGAGCATTGAAATTTTGTGAGTAGAATCATCTCAAGGCCCTCTACCAAAATACTTCAAATTATTGTGATACAAGGAAAATTAGCCCTATGGTGTAGGTATCGAATTTCATATAGAGACAAAGAAGGAAATCTTGTACAATCTTCTTCTCCTGAAATGTTTGGCCTAGAGTTTTGAAATTTTGTGTTTAGAATCATCTCAAGGCCCTCTACCAAAATACTTCAAATTATTGTGATACGATGAAAATTGGCCCTATGTTGTGGGTATTGAATTTCGTACAGAAACGAAGAAGGAAATCTTGTACAATCATCTTCTCCTGTACCATTTGGCCTAGAGCATTGAAATTTTGTGTGACGAATCATCTCAAGGCCATCTACCAAAATACTTTCAATTATTGTGATACAAGTAAAATTGACCCTATGTTGTGGGTATCAAATTTCATATAGAGACAAAGAAGGAAATCTTGTACAATCTTTTTCTCCTAAGCTGTTTGGTGTAAAGCTTTTGAAATTTTGTATGTAGCATTGTCTCATAATGATACAATCTTCTCCAATTCTGTTTATCAGAGATCCATAAGGTAAATTTTGCACTTCCCATGGTAGTATAACTCTCTACTACCAGCATTGTTTAAATGTTTTTTTTAATGAACGTTGTCCGGAAGTTGTGTATGTGAGATGAGACAAAAATTATCATCTTGATGATCTCTAAGGTGAGCGATATAGGGCCGTCTTGGCTCTCTTGTTCTGTGAAAGGATCACCAGAATGCAATGACAAGCCATAATCGATGCTGCTGGGAGAAAATACGCCATTTGTCTCTGTGACTTTTCATTTGTAGGGTTGTTTATCTGATGCCACTGTTTTTTTCATGTTTTGTTATAAGAAGCTTTCGGAATTTTGTGTAAATTATGATAAATGAATATGTCAGATGGTGATATTAAAATGATTATGTTTTGAACATATTTGTAGTCTCTGCTTCCAAAAATATGAGGTGGCCAATTAGAACTTTTGAGTAGTGTATATAGAGATGCTCTGCCAGGTCAATTATCATGCGCTATACCCCCTCTTATCTGTAGCTCTGTCTAATATTTGTATTCTTGTCTATTTTCAGGAACACAGACGATAAACGTTGATAATGAGTAACTGTACAGAATGGAGTCAATAAAAAAAGAGAAAAATCCTAAACAAATGTTACAATATTGTCATCTTGTCCTGAACAATAATGTTCGATCCCTGCCACTCCAGTCTTTCGGGATCTGTCTTCAAACTGTGGTCCTGGGGCCAGTTTCATCAAATTATTTAAGACAAATTTTGTCTTACCGATGACTAAAAACAAATGTAGGGCAAGAAACGCATATCGCCAACTTTGATTCCTGCATTATGCGATTGTTGTTTTAAGCGATATTTAAGAGATTGGTAAGTCAAAAATACGTCTTGAATGTTTTGATGAATAAGGCCCCTGTCTCCATATGACCTTGTAGCAAGTAGCTATTTAGTTGGACGTAAAACAATCCCTGGCATTAACCCATCCCCTCATATTGGCGCTTTTGACCCCTGAGTGGTAAAAGGCTTTGGTGAATATTCATTGTGGAAAATGAAGAAATTGCTTATCACAAGCAATTTCATTTCCCACAATGTTTTCCACATCAAAATTAAAGACAAATATTACATTTCTTTCATTTGAAATTGTCGTTTGAAACATCGACTCGTTGTTTGGAACAGTCCCAAATTGGCTGTCTGGTAATTAGTTAGGTGCTCTAGTAAAGGCCTGGTTACATACTATTCCGCATCCATATTGCTTTCACATCACATCCAAAATTATACTGCGCTGGTCGTCTGTTTTTGATGTGCCCTGGCCGTGACGTGGATGCGAAATAGTGTATGTGATCAGGTTGGGATTTGTGGTCTCTCATTGCCTGTCATTCCTTTATATGGTGTCCGAGTTTCAGCAATTTAGTCATAACCCCCTCCCGAATAGCAATATTAAAGGGTTGGAACCTACCATTAGATACCAAACACTTCTTGCATCACTTGGCGTCATCCGTGGCATCGGAAATTAGCGAGAGATACCCTGGTCAATTTGCGGACACCCGTGTAATCTTTGGCAACGGAAGTTGACGAGGGATATGACTCGCCAGGATGTACTGTATACATTGAGGCAAAATGAGATAATGCTAATCGACATTAATAAATGGTGGTAACGAGCATTTTTAGCTCGACTTTTCGAAGAAAATGAGAGCTTATACTGTCACCCGGGCGTTGGCGTCGGCGTTGGCGTTGCAACAAAGGTTAAAGTTTTTTCAAATATCAATTACTTCCATACTATCAAAGGGATTCAACCCAAACTTGGAATACTTATTCACCATCACACCCTCTACCTTACTATCAGGGCCCATGACCCTGGCTCCACTTTATTTGGAGTTATGCCCCCTTTATACTAAGCAACTTAGAAAGTCGAGCGCGCTGTCTTTGGACAGCTCTTGTCTCCTTTTGTCCCAATACTTTCAGTCTGTTATAGTGATTGCAAATACAATGTACTTTCAATATTAACATTCATTTTCTCGTTTGCACAAGCCTTCATTTAGGAAGTCTGAACTTTTGTCATTTGGGGAAGTTTTAATTGCCCAGGTCAGTATACAGACTAATCAAAATACCGTCGTCCGTCTTGGGTGTCGGATAACAAGCTCCGTACAGCAATTACGCCAGGGAAAGAAATATATCGCCGGTGTTATTGCAAAAACTTGTAACATCAGCTTTAATAAACTGTAGTTACGAGATTATGCAAGAAGACGATATTCAAAACCTGGTTTTGGCGTCCTTGGCTTGTAGAATTGGTTTGGAGAAACACTAAGGCAAAAGAAAAAAATGCTCATACTCGGCTTTCAAACTGGATAACCATATTTTTTGTCGTTTGGGAAAGGGATATGGGATGTCACTGAGGAAATTGGTCAGGCAAATATGCATTATCGTAAGTCAAGGATTCTACCTCAACTTTGTTCCTTACGTAAGGAACAAATCGGAGATGGCTTGCGAAGATGGTACAATATATAATAGTAACATTATGATGTCTGGTAAATTCGCTCTGATTACCTCCCTTCTAGTTAGAAACTCACGACTGATCCACATTTACAGAGAGTATTGAAGTGTGGAAAATAGTCTGCATAGGATATCTTTATTAATTTTGAGACCAGATCAGACAGATGGGAGCCAGTCGAGGTCTGTTTGTAGCTCAGGATGGGCCTCGGTCATCTGTTTCTCTACGCTTTTAGGCCGCGGCCATAGCACAGTTGGTAGCGCATCTGCCTCTTGAGAGGTCCCGGGTTCGATACCCTGCCGCGGCAAATACCCACTCTGACACAATGTCACGCATCAATGGTTTGGTATCGTGAACCTATGTGGGCGAGCAACTGGAGGCTCGGTTAGGGTGTTGTTATGGTGCTGATATATGAGAAACAACAGGAATCCATGGTTAGGTGCTCTAGCCACTACGATATGACCATATCAGTTGAAATATCATATCGGTTGAAATCGGCGTAAAAACCCATTAAGCAAACACATTCTGTGCACTTACAAATAATCTTTAATGGTATTTTCATGGGCGTAAATATTAAAGAAATATTCGATTTATCGCTAGGTTCCTCATTAATAATTCAAACGATGCAGTAAATAATTATATTGAAAAGAACACAAATATCAATAAATTCGTTATGAATCTGATCAAATTTCTATGTATAAAATTGAAGCTACATGTAGCATCTGGAAATGAGTCCCGAAAAAGGCGTCTGAGACCAACAGTGACCCAGACCAGCCTGAACATACGCATAGTCTGATCCAAATCCAGTATGTTTTTAAGGTTACAGACCCTAAAAAATCACCACTTTCAAGCCGGATACGTAATGCACCAAATAAGTTCATCGTGCCGGAATTCAGGATTGTGCTTCAAGAAGAAAATAAATTACAAATATTGTTAGCTCACCTGAGCACGAAGTGCTCAAGGTGAGCTATTGTGGTCACTCAATGTCCGTCGTCCGTCCGTCCGTCCGTCTGTCCGTCTGTCCGTCTGTCTGTCCGTCTGTCAACAATTTGGTGTTTACACTCTAGCATCCACAAAAGATGGCCAATCTTGATCAAACTTGGTCAAAGTAAGTATGGGCATAAGTTCTCGGATGAGTTCGATAATGGGCCTGATCGGACCAGAATGTGCTGAGTTATCTGCCCTTGAATGTCAAAAAAAATGCTGTTTTTGACTTTGTTTACACTCTAGCATCTACAAATATTAATCAATCAAGACAAAACTTGGATAAAATGTTGGAGACCATAAGATATCAGATTAGTTCGATTTTCAGTCTGATCTGACCAGAAAGACGAGAGTTATGTGCCCTTTAATTTGACAAAATTGCTGTTTTCGACTGTTTTCAACCCTGTTTACACTCTAGAATCTACAATTATTGATCAATCAAGACAAAACTTGGACACATTGTTGGGGACCATAAGATTTCGGTTGAGTTTGATTTTCAGTGTGATCGGACCAGAAAGACTAGAGTTATGTGCCCTTGAATTTGACAAAATTGCAGTTTTCGGCTGTTTTTGACCTTGTTTACACTCTAGAATTTACAATTATATATCAATCGAGATAAAACTTAGACACAATGTTGGAGACCATAAGATCTCAAATGAGTTTGATTTTTGGTAAGATTGAACCAGAAAGTCGAGAGTTATGTGCCCTTGGATTTGACAAAATAGCTGTTTTTGACTGTTTTCGACCCTGTTTACATTGTAGAATCTACAATTATTGATCAACCAAGACAAAACTTGGACACATTGTTTGGGACTATATAATTTCGGATGAGTTTGATTTTCAGTCAGATCTGTTTAGAAAGCCAAGAGTTATGTGCCCTTGAATTTGAAAAAGTTGCTGTTTTCGACTGTTTTCAACCTTGTTTACTCTCTAGAATCTACAAATATTGACCAATCAAGACAAAACTTAGATACAATGTTGGAGACAATAAAGTCTCAAATAAGTTTGATTTTTGGTCTGATTGAACCAGAAAGTCAAGAGTTATGTGCCCTTGAATTTGACAAAATTGCTGTTCTTGACTGTTTTCGACCCTGTTTACACTCTAGAATCTACAATTATTGATCAACCAAGACAATACTTTGGCACTATGCTGCTGATTGTAAGACCTTGCATGAGCTGAATTTTCTGCAATCAAATGAGAAAGTGGTCAGTCATGCATGTGCCCTTAAATCTGACAAAATTGCTGTTTCAAATGAACAATCAAGACGAAATTTGGATTATGATGTTAATTACGATAAGATCTTGGATAAATGAATTATAGAATAATTAGAATAGTTATCTGCCATTCAAACTTTTACTCTAAAAACCTCAAATAGTGACTAATCAAGACAAAACTTGACACAATGTAATTCACCATAAGTTTGTTTTCAGTCTCAGATACCAATTGAATTGAACACAGCAGTGGCTAATATCATTTTGGTTCAGGTGAGCGATATAGGACCATCATGGTCCTCTTGTTTAAAATATTCTGTATTCATATGCAATGTAATTTTGAACATGTTTGCCAAATATTTCCACCAGTATGCATTAATTAAAAACTTAAAATCGTTCAAAATACTTAGCCTATACATGTTTGTATTTGAAATGGAAATGTAACACAGTTTAGGAATTACTGGCACTTTTCAAATATCGCATCTTGGTCTTTGGTGCTGTGAGGATTTGGTACCTTTTAAAATAGCTTGATTTAGCTTCTTTACTACTTGAGACCAACATGGATCCAGACCAGCCTGTGCATACGCACAGTCTGATCAAGATCCATATTGTTCTCTAAGAGCTTCTTCATTACCTGTAATAACCATCGGAAAGCAGGCGTTGATTATGGTCATACTGCACCCAGGTCCAGGCTGATCTGGATCCATGTTTGCCTAAAATGCCACGAGCAAAGCAACATATAGGAGGGAATAAAGACATTCTAAATTTGTTATTTCAAATCCAAACCCTGTGTTGTGGGTACTCATTTGAATCGTCTCGAGACGAGACGATTCCAATGAGTACACACAACATGGGGTTCCATAAAAATGATCTTTTTATTAAAACATACATACACACCCTAACCCAGACACCCCCCCCCCCCCCCCCCCGAAATTCCCCCTTATCTGTATACCTCTGCCACAAGGACCGTTTTCGAGATCACGACTCTTATAATCATGAAGACATGTCATCTATTTTTCGTTCAATCGATTATCGATCTATAGCCTTTCATAACTTTGAGAAATGACCGAAAAAGTAGGCTATATAGAATAGCACAACGATCTATTATTGAAGGTTTGAATACAATACATAATGAGATGATTTAAATACAGAAGAAAGACTCGTAGAATAGAAATGAGGTACATGTATTGCGTTACATGATTTTTTTTTTGAAAAATCATTTCTTTCCGAATTTCATCAAAGGTATGCAAATTAAATGAAACAAATGTGTGGGCCTCTACGTTTATCATCCTCGGAAACCCAGCGGTCATAGCCACGCTACATGACCCCTGGGGCACTTGGCTAGTTAAACTTTGAATTAGCCGTCTAAAATCGATCCGAAATGCGTGAGCGCAAGACCCAATCAAATAACAGCTCTCATACGTCAATTCGTTGTCAGTTACAACCAAGATGGCTGCGCTCATGATAAGTTGTAATTTGTGTGACAACTATATAAGAATTACAGATCGCTGATATCTTATACGGCTTTAAAATAGAAAGACGAGGAAAGTTTCTTTTGGAAGTCTTTTAAATTCGAAACACCAAATTTTTCGCACGCTAAACGATATTAATCTTCCATATTGACAACTTACCAGAAGCAATTTGTCAACCTTCTATGCAGTTATCTACCCTGGATCAAGTTTAAATTACGTATCTCCGACGTAATCACTGTTTAGATGTTGGCGATTTGTATCGGCCAGATTGATTGGTCTACTCGCCCATCATGAAATGATGATGGAACCAATGAAACGGCGGCATTTGGGAGCGGCTAATACAAAGTTTAACTAGCCAAGTGCCCCAGGGGTCATGTAGCGTAGCTATGACCGCTGGGTTTCCGAGGATGTACGTTTATGTATTGACGGCGAGATTTGACCCGGCAGAGCAGACCAAGCGGAAAGGTCAACAGACTTATCGTCCAGGGGTGATAGGTATGCTGGAACCCCTCGTGATTTGCTGAACACTTCGCATGTTTCGCTATTTACAGCTAATGATCATATTATTCAACGACTTAACAGTATTTGCACGTGCATACGTTCATTTGTCGCTTCATTTTAAAATGGTAATTTGTATATAATAACTGAATAATTATGCAAAAATGCCGATCCTGGTCAACCTGTGCCATCTGTACGGTATGACCAGGATGTGAATTGTATTTAAATATTTTCATTTTATTTTTAAAAATTACGCCTATTTCAATAATTAGCTTTACTGAAAATTTCAATCCAAATAGACCACAGTAGCTGAACATTTTCATTTGACTAAATTAGATAAAGTCTTATTTTCACATGGCGCTACAATATTGTATAGATCTAACGGATACAGTGCACGCTTTTACGTTAATTAACGAAGGACATATTCCCATCTAAACTGGAAATAAACTTTTCCACTTTTGAGTACAGTAAAGGTCACTCTGCCGGGTCAATTATTTTCCTCTATACGATATGATTTTGTAAATGGCACATGAAATATTACGTACAGCGAGAAGATAGTGATTATCAAAATGTGCTTCTTTGCCTGAATGTTTCTAAAGCTTTTCTATTGGGGACGTAAGAATAAAACGGAAAAGGGTTAATCATAGTTGACTTTTACTCCAAGTTATCCTGATGTTTTTGGTATCCAGCATAAGGGAAAACGGAAAATTTTGAGGGAAAAGAAAACTCAAAATATTCAGTAACACAAAATTACCCCCCCCCCGCCCCCAGCGAGATACAATGAAAATGTGAAGGGGGTCTATTCAACAAAAATAATAACAAATTCAATTTGGCCTCCGAACATTTTGGAATCGATTACAGATGTGGTAAAAATCACGCCCTGGCTAATACCTTGGTGTTTAAGTCTTTTCCAAACGACAAAATTTTAGGATGGTCCATATTGAAAGATCCCGCAGACGACAATTTCAAGTGAATGGAATTTTTAATTTTTAGGTCTTTTTGGATGGAAAACATCGCGGTAAATGAAGAAATTGCTTGTCACGAGCAATTTCTTCATTTTCCACGATGTTTTCCATGGTTATTATTTTGTGCGGAGTCAAAAAAAAAAGTCACTGTGTGGTAATGGGTTTTAACTCTTTTCCGAACAACCACTGATATTTGCGGTCCCAAAGAAGGAGTTTGGAAAATGTTGAAGGAAGAATATGTTGATGTACATAATTTCTAGTTTTCCAACAACATTTTCTACGCCATAACTTGTAGATTATCCATTTCAAATATCTTTAATTTTGTAATTTGCAAATCGTTCGATTTGGACCATTGCTTTGAAAAGAGTCTGGAGAGATGGTAAAAATCACGCCCTATTTAGAAAGTTTATTTAAATCATTAAGATTCATTGATAATCGTTTAACGAACAAGGTCATGTCAATCCGATTCTTTGCTACCTGTGTCAAAATGTAGGTCTGTGAGTTCTTAGATCAATTATTTCATGAACAAGACTTTGTTTTTACGTTTCTTATTTAGGAAAGGGCTTGGAAAAATTGAGATAAGGGAAGACAATGCTGAGAACTCAGATAGCTCAGAAAATATTGAGAAAAAGGAAGAAAATGAACAAGCATTTTCTTCATTTGCCTCTATATTTTCTGAGCTGTACAAATATATTATCTTTATCAAACCAGTTTTTCGGCCTGAAGCAGCTTTTCAGATTGGATTAGTCTGCGTTTTGGAATAGATTAACCCTTTCCCAAACGACAAAAGTAAAATTTGTGAGTAATATAGCCCAGAAAACATTGAGGCAAAAGGAGAAAATGCTGATTATCAGCATTTTCTTCCTTTGTTTCAATGTTTTCCCAAGCCTTTTCTATTAGGGATGTCAAAACCAGGTCTTGTTTGGGAAAGGGTTAATGAACAAAGTCAGGTTACCCGGTTGCGTCTACCTGTACATGTATCAAAAAGTTGGTTTGCGAGTTCTTAGATCGAACTGGTACTGGTAGTCTAGAACTGTCGAACTTACGTTACGATCAACCCTTTTCAAAACAGAAAACCCCAGAAATCTCTGATTAAAAACCTGTTGCAGACGACAAAATGGATGTTGATAAAGATGGGATTTTTTTTACAATAAGACCTAAAACATTGAGACAAAAAGAGCAAATACCGATAACAAATGTTTTTTAAAGCTGTTTCTACTACTAGGGGCATCAAAACCAAGCCTTTATTGGGAAAGGGTTAACAAATTGTCGAAAGTTTCATTGAGTCCGGTCCATGCAAAATGTAGAAAGAAAAGATACTGATGCTCTCTCTTGCACACGGTTCATTCATTACATTCATGGTCACTGGTGGTGAACTCTGCCAAAGCGTGGGACGTTTTTTCGCGATCATAGTATTCCGTCGGTGTTGTTATAAAATATCGTAACTACGGCTTGGATAAAGCCGTTGTTACGAGATTTTATAACAACACAGACGGTTTGTCAATGCATATCGGTAAACCCGGTCTATTCTTAGAACAAATTCATTGTTATTAGACAAACTATCCAATCAGATCTTTGTACTCACATTTAAACGCAAAATATCATTCTGTACCTTGTTGTAGCGAAAAACGTCCCTCGCTTTGGCCGAGTTCACCACCAGTGATGGCGAGAGTAATGAACGGCAACTCTGCTCGGAGATTGATACTGATGGAGAGCATTTTCTATAATATTTTTCACCACCCAAACTTTTTATATTTCAAAGCACGATTTGTTTATCGGAAAGCGAAGTAACGTAATTGCAAGTAGGCCTACGTTTTTTGGTTAAATACATAATCGACGAGGGATAATTCTTGTTATGTGTAGATTAGCGCCGAGGTCTGGAAAATGATTCGTATAACATTTGAGACCAACATGGATCCAGAGGTGCGTTCTTTAGAGCAAGATATTCTAAGATTTCTTAAGATGTTTTGGTACAGCGTTTTAAAGACCGAGATTATAAGCGATGTGTTCCGAATGTTCCATACTTCATACAAATGACGTCATCATGATGTCATTTGTATGAAGCACGGAACATTTGGAACTCCGCGGTTTTTGAATCATTGAGCATTCGGAACAACTCGGTCAATTCTCTCTCATATAGATTCTACAAAATTTACCGAGGTGTTCCGAAAGAAGTATAGAGCAATGGCGGCTCCCAATGATCGTCTTAAAAATCTTGCTCAGAAGAACGCTTTATCCTAAAGCCTTAAGAAATCTCAAGATATCTCAAGAAATCTCGCTCTAAAGAACGCACCTCAGATTCGCTTGCAGGTGCACGAAGTCTGATCAAGACCCATGTAGTTCCCCATTAGTTTCATCGAACGCTTTAGAGACTATTAAAGGGACATTTCATTTTTATTTCAGTTTTTAAAAGTTTGCTTTGATACCAAGATTGGTTATTCTTATGAGCATAAATGCAATCAGTTTTTCGAAGTTGTTGCTGATAAGCGAAAACACACCTTTAAAGTTGAGGTAGATATGACAAAATCCATATAAATCTGAACTGTTGTCCATAACAATTTGTTAAATTCTAACACAAAAATATGTTTCTCGTAAACGGTGCAATATTTTGGCTTGAAATTTTCAGATTTTTCATAAGGAAATGTGTTCTTTCAGATAAAAAAAGTAACATTTATGAATAATTTCTGTGAAATGTCACTTTAACCATTTCTAAAATAGCACTATTTAATAGACACGTATGAAGCAATTCAATAAAGTTTGGACTAAAGCCCCAGAGTCTGAATATTGGGGGGGGGGGAGGCTGAATTGGATTTGTGAAATTAGGAAAAATCGTCCTTCTTGGCCAACTTGGGGGGGGGGGGGGCTAGCCCCCAGAGCCCCCTGTTCCTACGGGCCTGTTTAAGGTTGGTCCAACTTGAAAGCTCCTGCAGACAACAAAATGAGTTTTGATAAAAATATGGTTTGTGTAATAAATAGTGCTGAAAATATGGAGACGAAAGGTAATCATTTTGGTTATCAGCATGTTCTTTTTTTCCCGAAATGTTTGCCCAAGTTTTTTTGTTTTTTTTTTATAAGGGACGTTAAAGCTAGGACTTGTTTAGTAAAACTATAACCCTTTCCTAAACAATACCATGTTTTGACGTCCCTGATTGAAAAGGCTTGGGAAAACTTTGAGACAAAAGAAGAAACTGCTGATAATCAGCAGCTTCTTCTTTTGCCTAAATGCAAAATTTTACAGAAACCTTATTTTTATCAACACATATTTTGTCGTTTGAAGATTTCTAATTGAACCAAAAACAGAACCATCCTAGGAATTTGCCGTTTGGGAAAGGGTTTAACAGCAGCGTGGGTCATGGCCTCGGTTTTTCGAAAAAACTTTAGTATATTCTCACAAGAACATGCTCAACTTCAAAGGAGTACTCTCCAAAGTTGAAGGGTATTCGATTGAAGTTCACGTGGATTTCGTGCGATTTGAGCACGGTGCTCAGATTTGAGCATGAGAACGTACTTAAGTTTTTTCGAGAAACCGGGCCCAGATCTACCTTCACGGTTGACAATCACGTCATACAACAATTTCAGAAAATCTTTAATACTTTGTTAATAAGGGACCGATTTGAATTCGGTTTGAAGCAGAGAAGGTGGACATATGTCACGTATTAGATGGACGTGGTGGATTTTAGAAAAATCAACTGGTAAAAAAGTTATTGAAGATCAACCAAAGTTTTGTTTGATCTTCAATTCTTTTTCATCAGTTAGCCTTTTTTGAAATTCTACCACGCCCAGCTAATTCCTGGCAATATCCCACCTTCTCTGCTTCAAACCGAATTCAAATTGGCAAATATATTGATGATTTTCTGAAATCCCGAGTCAGGTGATTAACCACAGTGACGTACCGTTGTACCTAGTCAAAAGCCATAATGGATCTTTTGCCAAATCCCCAATCGTTTGTATTATAATGGTTGGCAATACCTATCAATGTTATCATTTCGGATTTTACTTTAAAACCAAAATAGGCCATTACAAAACGTTTTATTTTTTTCGCCGACAATAACATCCACTTTTGCTATTAGATGAGTTTGTGTGTAGGATATCACCGACAATGGACAAATGCACTGAGTGTAGCCTTCAGTCTGGCCAACCTTATCCATAAGATCGAATATTCATCATTACGTTACGACCATTTACGACGTCGCACAAAAATCCGACTACGGAAAATTCTACTTTATGAAGACGCCTATTTTCAGTATGGCCTTTAAAACACCTTTTATAGGAAGCTCTGCGAAGAGAATTTAATTGGTTTCTTCCACAATAGATATTTTTTGTCTATTCAAGTTCAATGCAAACAACTTGAGGGTAAATACAAATGAATTTAAACTACCTTTAAATTAACGCGTCTTTGTATTCTCAGCCCAATTCAAACAGTTTTTTGTCGGAAGAAGAATGAAACGGAATTAATTCTAAATACTTCCCAGGATATTAGAAAGGTAATATTGGAGCTATGATTTCTTTATAACGCTTTGCTTAGAATCATTTATGTCCATAATGAGCACACCCATTTAAAACATTGAGATAGGCCCTATCAGGAAAAAATGCAGGAGACCAGCATTGTCCCCAGCATTTTTCCTCGTTCTCTTAATATTTTCAATGCGACAACGAATGCACATACTTTAAGTGACACATTAAACAGAGCAGGTTAATCGATTAAAGCAATAAAATGTTCATTATATAATTTAATTATTTTCCGAGATATGTACCGTTTCATAAAACTTTTTGACAGAATGTGTTTATTTGAGATACTCAAAATATGTTTGTCTGTATTATGTACTAGTCTGAAATGTACTTTTTGAAGTGAATCAGGTCATGAATTACAATTACTTTTGATAATTTAGAAAGACAATCAACATTCCTCAAAAATGATGTTTTAACAGAGTGTAATTTGCAATAGATTTTATTTTAAATGATATTTAGAATGTATTTATGTTATGTTACAAGCTATTTCTTCACGAATCAATGGTGTTGATTATACAGACAAACAGGAGACTTGCGGGATTATATATTTCCAATAAAAATATTTATCGATTGCAAAACTTAAACCGTTCGATTATGATGACCAATATAATAGCAATGAATTTGGTGCTTAAAACAGACCGAGTTAAAGGGAACGACTTTATCCAGTTAGCAAGGTAACTGTGACGTAATTTCGGACAAACAATGTATTCCGTCGATTCTGTTATAAAATCTCGTAATTACGGCTTGAATTAAGCCGTACTTACGAGATTTTATAACAACACCATCGGAAATACTATTGTTTGTCCGAAATTACGTCACAGTTGCCTTGCTAACTGTATAAAGTCGTTCCCTATTGTTCAAGTGGATTGCTTTTTGATATCAGATTACAATGTTAAATTTACGTCACAGATATGTTTACGGATTTACGTGCAATTTGGAAAGATTAAGCTTATTTTTTTTGTTGAATGATACATAAAGTAGATCTGTCATTATAATAGTGCTAGCGTAACGGAATACAAGTGTTTGGACGAGGTAAGTGGTCATTTAATGATAAAAATAGCGGACGAGAATCGACCTGGCAGAGCATTCCATTCGATTAGCATGGGCTGCTCTGCAAGGTTGTTTATCGTGAGGTATAAGATAGTAAGAATTTGTATTTATACGGTGCTTTCCCCCCAAACAATACTGGGTATAGCCTAAATAACAGCAAGAGACATTTGGCAATATCGAGAAAAACGAAGAAAGAATTGATCACCATACCATATATAGTGACATACTTCTTATAGCAAATAAACGTACAAAAATGTATAAAGCATAAACATAAAGAATATGACGGATACATTTAAGTGACAGTTCACAGATATACTGAAGGAAACTTCCAACGCAAAACCAGCTTCAGTGTTGTAAGTTTCATTTATGTTTGTATGGCTTATAACAAAAAAGATATAATGCAAAGAGCAATTCATTATACTGCCACTGGCAATAATGAAAGTACTGAAGGTCACCGTATCGCACAGCGCAAAGCGCCGATACACACAAGGGGTCAATTTTGAGATCCAAGGTTTCAGTATCACATTGAATTCATAGTCTGTTATCTTGTGCAACAGCAGTTACTCCACCTTTGCAAATCAGCCACATGAACTGAAAGGGCAGAAAATAGGTCTAAGGCATTTCGTGGTGGGTGGGGGTGTAGGGACTAATAGTGCAGTATTTTGTTTAATGCTTTGATCAGCTAATCGGAATTTCTTAATGGTGTGTTCCTACCTGACGGTTTAACGTTTGCCAAAGTCCGCCGACAGTAGATATTGCAATTCACGACAAACTGGCTACAGCTATGAATGTCATTCCCGCGTGATGCATTCCAATGGCGGGCGCTCTGACTTCAATGCTCAATCTTGGCACATTGTGAAGAGGAACTTTAAAGAAAAGGTTGTAACTTCACTCAGCTATCGTTTAAGAAAATCGCTGCATACATAAAGGTTGAAATCGGTGTTCGAGTTGCACGTGCAAGACAAAATTCGGTATTTGTGAACAGCCGCACGTGTGCAATGATGTATGACAGGACACTCAAGTTTTCAGTGAACAATCATAGCGCATGTGTAGGGCTAACAACTTCAATAAATAATGTTGTCAAAAATTCAGACAGAAAAATTATGCACGCAAAAAAGAATCTTGCGTTAGAAGTTTCCTTCAGTATAGTATTTCATAAATTTTACTTTAATTTTCATCTGAGAGAGCATATTTCTTTATGACAATTCTGAAAATTTCAAGCCAAAATATTGCAACGTTTACGAGATATATATATTTTCATTCTAAAATTGATCAAATTGTTGTCCAGAACAGTTCAGATTTATATGGAATTACCGGTATTCAATTCTGTATTAACTTTAAAGGCGTATCTTTCGCATATAAACAACAACTTCAAAAAATGACCGCATTTATAAGCATTACAATAGCCAATCTTTGCATCAAGACATACTTTAAAAAATATGAAATTTAATGTCCCTTTAAGTTGAAAGGTAGAATACAATTATATTGAAATATAAGAACGCACAAACTGACCCGGTTAAAAATATATTAATAAGAACCACCAATTTATTCATTTCCATTTTGTGTTGTTATGCTATGAAGTGCAGACCATTTTGGCTGTTAAGGGGGAATGCTCCAGTTTCCTATTTTTCCCCAATAATAGAATTCATTTATATATTTTGTATGTTGAAATTACATGTTATTACCAATTGAATAATAAAATAAAAATGGATAGTCATCGATATGTAGGCATTCGTATCACATACCCATACAGCGAAAAAATGCACAATTTCTTGCACATGTCCAAGGTTACTAAAATGCTAAAAATGCTGTATAATCATCGTTTAGTCCCGAAAACGGATTTAAAGTAACGTCGTACATTTAATAAGAACAGAAACCCCCAAACATGTGCTATTATAAATACGAAAATGTATAAAACAGCATGCGACTAGGTCGTGACCTTTCATGGGGGTGTGTCACATGCAGATCCCGAAAGAGATGGCAAATTGCAAGGGTGGCTGTGTTCACGGGTGCGTGATTTTAGCTGATGATGCTATTGATGCCACTTTTTTGGTAGCACTTTAAAGACAAAGGAATGGTATATACGGCAGACTAAGTTAAATGTGTCACAAAGACTTCTGAGAGAAGCTAGAGGCTGTCAAACTGACCCTATTTACTATATATTTAATAGGCCCGTTTCGTTTAGGAGTGACACCTATATGGTACGAAACATTTAAAATTTTCTACAGTAATGACTGAGTGTTCCGAAAATAACTGGCGCATTCCCCCTTAAAGCAGTAAATTCGGAGTAGAATGAAATTTTGGCGGATGAAAAGTGGTGAAATAGCACTACTTATTTTTTTTTCATTTAGTAAACAAAATTATTGTCAATGAATGAAGGGATAAAACAAATTGTAAGGACTCCAGCTTGTTCAGAAATCAAAATATTAACCGCGATCATCAAACGAAAATTAAACTGTGCACACGATTCACGTATTCGTGGTCAATGTCTATTTGAGATTTACCAGCCTACGAGGGTTCTTTACAAAGCTATTTTTTTCTTTTGCAAAAAAAAAAAAAAAAAAAAAAAAAAAAAAAAAAAAAAAAAAATCACAAGGTCCCTACGTAAAATAACTAATATCTGAATCAGTATGGATAAAATTCATTTCCGTTTTGTTTACCTCATAACCAAACGGCAAAAATTTAGACCAATCCAAAGTAAAAGATGTTGCAGACTATAACATCAAGTGTTTGAAATTTGACATTTTTGGTCGTTCTGGATAGAAAACATAGTGGAAAATAAAGAAATTGCTTGTCACAAGCAATTTCTTCATTTCCAACGATGTTTTCTAAAGCCATCATCTTGTAGGGGGTAAAAAAGAGTCATTGTGTGCTAATGGTTTAACATAGACTATAATATAGGGTTAATTCACGTTTTTGAGGTCGTTAACATTCTCAGAGGCCCAAAAAATGCGTTATCGCCTGAGACCGGAGGTCGAAGGCGATAACCCATTTTGTGGGCCTCTGAGAATGTTAACGACCGAAAAAAACGTGAATTGACGCTATTATTGCATAAAATATGAATAATTTGCAAAGAAATATGAAAAAATAAGACGAATAACTAAAAAACTTTGTGAAAATTTAGCCACATTTACACCGACAGATACCAGAGTTTTCCGGCATTCGACTCGACATATATATCGAGTAAGTTTGATATCCACTACACGGGTCGTTAGATTTTCATCGTGTAGCTATGAAGTCAAGTTTCATCGCATTTTACTGACATAATCTTCATTTGGGTAGGCGAAATCTTAACAATATTCGACTTAGTTTTCTTTTGGAAACATACTCTGGATATTCTAACGTTCATTTCACTGCGAGTAATAAATTAAAAGGTCGGAATTTCCGATGTAGATCTCTGGACCGTCTGGTTCGTTTCAGACATTCGTTCATTTCAATAAAAACCTGGACGAAGTTGTAAAGGAAAAATTTCTCTGGATATCCGCCCGTTTTCTGCCCGTTATACAATGCCAATAACAGACTGAAAACACACATTTTAGGCAATAATAAGTTATTATGCATTGTACAGTTTTTTAGAGATTTTAAGTCGGAATACTACGGATTATTAGAATCACTGCCAGCAGAGATGCAGTACCTTATTCCATTTTACATGTAGAGACATTTTTTTCATAATGTTTTAATGTCTATAGAATATTTAAGACTTTCTTTATTAAAAAGGCTTCATGCGACAAAGTTGGCTTTAAAGATTTTATTGAAAATGGATTTTTTTTACAAGATAGTACAAATATTTAGGTAAAAAGAGAAATATAACATAAACGATTTCCAAAAGCACATTTATAATGGACACCAAGGTCGGGAAATGCTTTGCAAAAGGTAATATGAAAATTAAATTTTCATGCATTTAGAATTAAATTCAAACGATGAAAATGATCTCCTTTTGATTCTGTTACCTGAAAACTGTTCGCGTCGAAAATGATATCGCCAATTTACGCTCGCTATCTAACTCTGAATCAGAGTTATAGATCTACACACTTATTAATCGTTTATAATCAGTAGATTGATCATTAGTACAAGGTCTATCTGGTATAAATGTAATCAAAGGTCATATATATTGTAAAGATATGATAGCGAACGGTCACAATTTGTCGTAATGAATGAACATAAACACTACTTTTTATTTTTAGTCGATAGAGCGTCAATAATTAGTGCGATATGATATTTGATATAATGACCTTCATGATTAAAGTATTTACACTGAACTAGCGAAAAATAAAGTGTACTGACCGCACTGTAGAATATGTTTCATGATTAAATTGAAAATAGCAGCATACATGTTTTTTCCATCATACAAGAACATTAAAAGAAATAGCGCGGACACCACCAACAACAAAAACACTTTGGACGGCGAGTTTTTCTTGAAATTCTGGCAAATTCATGGATGTTTTCGGTGTTATTAGTGCAAAATGATTAAACGGTCAGTACTGTCGACCGCGATCAAAGCAATGGACAGATTAATCTTATTGCTTTCATTTGACCGATCGGATTTAATTAATAATTAATCAAATTAAACAAAGACTTAAAACGGTGACGTCATAGAAGAACAATGTGCCATATCTCTATCAAATCAATGTTTACCCACGTCACAACGTGTATCCAGACGCTATTATCGAACGTGTTTATAAATTTCATCATTGTAAACAATGGTAAAAACGTTCATAATCACAATACAAATTTGCACTTGATGGTTAGAATCTTTCAGGTGTGAGACACCTGAAAGATTCGAATAATCGCATGCACAACAACAGAAGGTTTGCTTCAACGATACCACACTATCGAATTTTTTGAATAACGAAATGGCAAAAAAAAAAAAAAAAAAAAAAAAAAAAAACAACAACAAAAAACAAACAAACAAACAAACAAAAAAAAAAAACAAAAAAAAAAAAAAAAAAAAAAAAAAACAAAGTATCCCGCCTTTCGTTCTAGCTCGAAAATTCTATCTATTGTAGGGAATTATTTTCCTAAAATTAATTTTCTTTTCAGAATGTCTATCGGGTGTATAAAGTTTGCGTTGCTATCATTGATACTACTTCACCAAGTTTTCCTAACCATATCTCAAACGTCGACCCAGGCTAAAGCATTGAGGACCCAACTCTTTACAACAAATGGATATGACAAAAAGGTTCGACCAAAGCTGGATCAAAGTCAGCCCACAGGTTTGTACGCAACATTTTCTCTTTATAGCTTTTCCAATTTAGATCAGTGAAGAAGAGACGAATAAAAATTAAATGTTACAAATGACAAAACTAATAAATACAAAAACACTAGTGGTAAAACAAACAAGAGGACCATGATGGTCCTTAATCGCGCACATAACCTAGATTGAATGAAAGTCACAATGTTGTCAAGTTCAAAAGCACATAATTTAAGATGCGAGATTATCATCCAGCTGAAACTGCTTTCGTTATCTTGAATGATCAATATTTGTGGCAGAAACAATTTGTGGAAGAAAACAACAATGTTGTCATAGTCAATGGCACATAAATCTGTTCTGATGAAGATATTCTCATCAACATTATGTCCAAGTTGATTGGTCAATATTTTTTACTGTTTGAGAGAAAACAAAGTCGAAAACGGAAATTTTGTCACCTTCAAGGGCACAAAACTCTGGTTTTTCTTATCCGATCAATCTGGCAAATTAAAGGACCAATAGCTCTTTTTTTTCTTTTTTTTTGTCAAATCAAGCTGAAAATTTAACTCTTCCAGAATCTTATGGTCACCAACATTGTGGCCAAGTTTTGTCTTGATTTTTCAATAAACTTAGATGCTACAGTGTAAACAAAGTCGAAAATTGTAATTTGGTCAAATTCAAGGGCACATAACTCCAGACTTCCTGTTTCGAGCACACTGAAAATCGAACTCACCTAAGATCTTATAGTTACCAACATTGTGGCTAGGATTTATCTTGAACAGTCAATATTTGTAGATCCTAGAGTGGTAACAAAGTCAAAACTAGCCATTTTTGGCGTTCAAGGGCACATAACTCTGGACTTCTCAGTGCGATCTGACCCAAAAATCAAACTCATCCGAGAACTTATGGTCATACATGTTTTGACCAAGTTTGGTTAAGATTGGTCAATATTTGTAGAAAATAGAGTGGTAACAAAGTCAAAACTAGCTATTTTTGACGTTCAAGGGCACATAACTCCTGACTTCCTTGTCTGATCTGACTCAAAATCAAACTCATCTGAGGAATTATGGTTATACATGTTTTGGCCAAGTTTGGATAAGATTTGTCAATTTTTGTGGGTGCTAGAGTGGTAACACCAAAATGTGAACAGACGGACGGACAGACGGACTGGCAGACAAAAAGCGACCAAAATAGCTGACCTTGTGAGCTTAAAATGATGCCGATTAATATTTTCATAGCTATGCTGAAATTGTTTTCGCTAACAAAGAAAACTGGTAGCAGCATTTTTCAATATACATTTCAATACAAAAACTCAACTACACTAACGTTGAGAGAATTATGTAATCAATTTACTGAATTTTAAAATGCACCGTGGACTTGAAGTAGAATAATGTGGTTCACATCAATTCATTCTTTGTCCGTGAGTTATTTATGAACATTGACAGACACTTACATAGTAGATGGTTAATGGATTAACCATTTCCTTTCACAAACAGTCGTTGTTTTGCTGTCCTTATTTTTTTCGAAATCAAGAGAATCTCCCGTTTAAAATGTTTTCTAGTCAACACTATAAGGTTCTAGTTAATCATAATCTACAAATCTCCTTGTATCTTCGAGCGTCATCCGTGACAACTGAAATTAACGAGTGATGTCCTTTTCAATATCCGGGCGTTATCAGGATATCCTCGTAAATTTCCGTTGCTACGGATGACGCCCGAAGATGCACGAAGTGTTTGGTAACTAAATGATAGATTGTAATCCTTAATTAAGTCGAAATTATCTATCTCGTCCGTAATAGTTGGATTTTGGTCATCCATGAAGGGTATATTATAGCCTACCAGTTTCAAGAAAGGATATTGCACTTGCTTGGAATGTCTCAGACATGCACATGCCGATGGAGTGTATGCTTTTCAATCGAATACATTTACTCTTTGTTGGTTAATTATTCACCAATATTGAATGCCAGTAGATCCTTCTTAAAGTAATAGATAATTAGTGGATTTATTTCGTAATAGAACCTCCTTTGTGCGTTGAAATACAGTGCCTGACATGGGATCTTTAGCATCAGTTTTAACCTGCTTTTAGGACAAGCATAATCCGAGTCTTCCCTGGTGAAAATTCGCTCTTTCATATTTGGATATCGCTATTTAATCCGAGTCTTCTCTGATGAAAAAACGTTCTTTGATATTTAGCCGAGTCTTCTCGGGTGAAAATTCGCTCTTTGATATTTGGATGTCGCTATTTACGACAAAAGGTGACATCCAAATATCAAAGAGCGAATTTTCATCAGAGAAGACTCGGATTAGGTCAAGCAATGCTGTTCTGTTTTCTAGACCTTTGATCCTGTCACTTTAATCCATGCCCACGAAGTGACGCTTTTTGACGCCCCTCAAGATTATTTATGCCTGGGAAAACATTGTGGAAAATGAAGAAATTGCTTGTAACAAGCATTTTCTTTTCATTTTCCGCAATGTTTTCTAATCCAAAATTGAAAGATTTTTCAAACTTCTTCCAAATGAAACATATCCTCCCGCGTTTTCCCTTCCCTGCTCCTTTTTCCCCCTTTAAAAGCGGCCACGTATTAACAGAATTATTAGAGTTTCTATTTAAAGTCTATTTTTACGAATTGAGACGTATTCAACCAACTTTACAGTTTAACCCAAGATCACTGAGTCTCAAATCGGCTGTTAACAGTCGGCGCATTCAGCAGCCACAGCTCGTTGACTTTCAACTCTCCCGTGTACCCATTTATACACCTGGGTGAAGGGGAACAACGTGGGGTACTTTTTTGCTCAGAAAAATTCCCGTGCACTGGCGTGGTGATTTGAACCCAGGATCCTTCGATCCCAGAGCCCGATTCTTACCATTAGACCATGGCGAATTAGTGAAGATTCCGTGCAAGTGCCGTGTCTTCAGATGTATGTTGGTGAAACTTTTCCAGCGGCGGATCCAGTATTTCTGTAAAGGGGGTTCAAAATACAAATAGAGGGATCCGTTTCCCTTATATTACATCATTCTGTATGTAAATGAAATAATCATGCTATGGAGGGGATTCGTTTGAACCCACTCCCGGGACCCACTCTGGTTCCACTACTTAAATTCACACAATAGCAATGCATTTTGTGCTTTAAATAGATTAGGTTTACCATTTGATAAACCGTCGGAGTTATTATAACATCTCGTTACTACGGCTTGACTCAAGCCGTAGTTACGAGATTTTATAACAACACCTACGAAATACAATTGTTTGTCCGAAATAAAAGTTAAAGTTTAAGTGTGTGTGTGTGGGGGGGGGGGGGAGGTTAAAGTCCCTATAATCTTGTTGTAGATATCACAGACTTTACACTTTAAACCACGATCCATCGAGTTTCAAGCCGGCTGTTAACACACGGCGCCTACGGCTAGCCACAGCGCATTGGCTTTTACTCTCACGTGTACCCATTTTTACACCTGGGTGAAGAGGAACAAATTACGTCACGATTAAATGGATAAAATTGCTCCCTATTCTTACAGACGTGTTCGTGAGCTTCTACTTGCTGGCTATCAACGAACTTGACGAGGTCGCGGAAACGTTAAAGACGACAGGATGGTTGTTGATAGAATGGTCGGACGAACATTTGGTGTGGGATCCAAATAACTATGGTGGTATAGAAGTATCATTCTGGCCACAGGTATGTTCATTTAAAAATGTAACAATTCCACAAAAAAAAAAAAAAAACAAACAAAAAACAAAACAAAAAAAAAAAAAAAAAAAACACAAACTTTTATACACTTAAAACACACTCGCGACTCAATATTTCGGCAAATGCCTTTTTCGAGAGATATAGAAACACTTTTTTTACTACATACCGGTACAATGTAATTATTTTGTAACTGCTTGCAGCCATATTATTTAGTTTTTAAACATGAAATCCCCTTTTTGTGACGCAGCATAGTGTCAGTAAACCACAACGTGCGCATTGTCATGGGATAAGAAACGTTCCGTGAAAGTTTAATTTGAATCCATTCATAAATGTTTGAGAAATTATGTTAAATAGGAAATTTACTCTAAGGCTCCCTTTTATCGGTGACACAATATATCACCAAAACGACAAGCTTTTTCGTAAATACACTCAGCAAGACACTCCAGCGTACTAGTAGGAGTAATTGTCTGTCCTGGGAAAATGTTTCTATTTTCATATTCTTTGCATTGTCCTAAATTCAGGCTACATGTACACTTGACCTGCATGCCCCAATTGGGAATGGCAAATTACTACACCTACCTCCTTTCTATTTAAGACTCACATACTTGAAACTTTTGTATAGACTATACAAGCCAAACATCTGTGTAATGACATGTATGATTGTAGACTATTCTAATTGTTATTTAATCTTTGCTTGTCTTTGTTGAGAGGGACTATTTTCTAAGAGTATAGTTCCGAAGTTGTGTGGTTTGCAATACATTGAGAGCTAACGACATAAGAGGGCTATGCTCTCCAAAACAATATACATTATGTAGGTTGTAGGCATTACGGGACTATCAAACCGAGGGGTTTACTCATATTATTTTGTGTACGTGCAAGGTAAATGTGAACGTTTCTTCTATTGATAGGACGATGTATGGAAGCCGGACGTCGCCCTGAAGAATTCCTATAAAGAATACAAAGAGCTGGGTGCATCTGCACTAAACGTACAAGTCGATGATCAAGGTTTTGTTACGTGGTCACCTTTTCAAGTAAGTACAGTTAATTTATCCTGATTTTAAGAGAACCCGAGCCTCATTAAAAAATTCTATGCTCTCTTCTTCAAACTTTCAAATTGGTAATATATTAACAGAATTATTGAAGAAAAAAAAAGAAAGTATTGTATCACGGGATTCCCCATTATGAAATGCAAGTTGCGCCTCCCATAGTTATGTAAAGTGATCATCTTTTGATGATTGATACATGTGTCACAAGGGATGTTTTAAAAGTTGTTTGCAATTGCGGCAAACTTACCTAAATTCTGATACATGTATAATATACATGTATAAATATTATTTATATTGATTTGATCCACAAAATGCAGGCATGCATTCATTATTAGGCTTAGATAATAGAAATTTACTTAAAAATGTGATTGATCTTCAATGAAAACTAATAATTTTATTCGATACGGTAATATGATAACTCGATAAATGAGCTACAGCCCTAGCATTTCTAATGAAGCCTCAACCCTTTCCCATATAACGATATCACTGGTGTAGTTAGTCGAAAATAAAGTGTACGCAAAACGTAGGTCTAATGTACCAGGGGAGGTTTGATGACGGGCTCCATACTACTGGGGTGGGTCTTGCAGGCATCTGTAATATAGATGCTTATGAAACACATACCAAATGCCCACCGGGAGTCACGAATGACCATTAGTGGCCCCCGGTGGGTATTTGGTATGTATTTAATGGCGATTCAGGTGTTTATTTCAAGGGAAACAAAAACAAAAATCCACATATTTTTCTTATTTTTTGCGATGTGTACACAAATGCGTACGGGTTGCTATGCCTATAGATACAAGTTCTGCTTTTTAGGTCATTTCTCAAAAACATGGTAATCCGGAATTGCGGTGGTCTTAAATGCTACAAGCGACCCATTTTAAGATTCGGATTCAAATATATCCAACAATAATATGAACTTTGTTTCAGGTTTTCGTGTCGACATGTTCGATCAATGTAGAGTACTTCCCTTTTGATACACAGACATGTTACCTACGATTTGTGGCCTGGAGCTACACAAAGGAGCAGGTAAATGTTCATAGAATCCCATACGATCTTTTATTAAACAAGCTTTTTTAAAACAGAGTCTAGAATGGCAATGGATTTTGAGCTAAAATAGACCGGGTTTACCGTTATGTTTTGGTAAACCGTCGGCGTTGTTATAAAATCTCGTAACTACGGCTTGAATCAAGTCGTAGTTACGAGATTTTATGACAACACCCACGAAATTACGTCACGGTGTACTTGATAAAATCGTTCCCTATGGCATGGAGTCATTTGGATAGCACCCACGATTTTGATATTATTAGGTTAATGTAATTTTATTTCAACGAACTAAACATGAATTCTTTCTCCAACTTATTCTTTGTATTTTGAGACGAAAAAGAAAACGTGATAAAATTTTGCAATGTTGCATTTCACACTGTTATCATTCTAATTTGTTGCGTCTCGTTAGTTAACATTTTTGTCACCCCCGCTAATTTTGCGAATTTTTAATGTTGAAGTTTGTCACTTTTTTATCAACAAATGCCACTAGAACACTGATATTTTGTAAACATAATACCATTTTGGTGTTTTCCTATCTGTCTTGTTATCTATAACAGGTTGTAATGGAGGGTGGCTCTAAAGGTATCGAACTTACGGAATACTCGCCTAACTCAGCCTGGGAGGTGAAGGACACGAGTTGGAGCGTGGAGTGGGAGTCCGGCGAGGCCTCCATCAAGTTTACACTCAAGATCAAACGTAAGCCGATGTTCATCATTCTGAACACGCTGCTACCAATCATGATGCTGGCCGTACTTAATCTGTTTGTATTCGCTCTGCCGTGTGAGAGCGGAGAGAAGGCTGGTTATGCCGTCACAGTTTTCCTGGCTTTCGCTGTCTTCATGACTATATTATCTGCAACATTACCTGAAAATTCTGACACCACGTCATGGTTTTCAATCTACGTCGTCCTGTTAACCGTTCAGAGTACCTTGATTACTTCATTGGCTTTATTAATGGTACGCATGAACCACTTCAACGAGGAAACCAAAGTTCCCGGCATTTTGGTCTTCATTACAAGACTCGCGCATTGTCAGTTATGCGCGGGCAATCGTAGAACGGCCGTTACTCCTGAACCCATCGAACAGAATACAGACGTGAAGAAGTTTGATCTTCAGTCTATTGGCGGAGCATCAACAGTGGAAAGTGTCGACACAGATAAGCCTGTAACTTGGAGGGACGCAATGAATGCTCTAGATCTGATACTGCTGATTTTCTTCACACTTGTATTTATTGCTGCGACCATTGTGTGCATGGTCAGTGCTAGTAGCGGTGGTGAATAAAAATCCCAAATGTCAAAAAAGTATGCGATACCGCAGAAGATAAACTTGACATTGATAAAGAAAGACTTTTTTCCACAGAATAACACAAAACACTATTGAGACAAAAGAAGAAAATGCTGGTTATCAGCATTTTCTTCTTTTGTCTCGATGTTTTCCAATAATAATGCTGTAGATCTAATACTGCTGATTTTCGAAAGACTGGTAATTATTGCTGCGACCATTGTTTGTATGGTCAGTGCCAGTAGTGCTGGCGAATAAGCTATCCAAATTCAAATTAAATGTGACCCGTCACGCTAAAAGGGACCTTATCCGAACTCCAAAAATCCAAATTTTGACAAAATCGTCAGACTCAGCACAGGTTAACCAGTTCCCGTATACGAAAAATGAACATATATAGTAAGATAGGTAAAAAATCCAGATTCAGAAAATTACATAAAAGTGAAAAGTGTCGGCCCTGGTCTGGCTGCGCGGATTGCGCAGACTGACTTGGATCGATATTTTTCACACTTCCTATAAGGTCCCTTTTAACGTGACGGGTCACAAATATTCTTAAAAAAATAGGCTGGTCTAAATGGGGAAAAATGTTGGGTATTACAAAATGGGTGTTGATAATGGTAAAAGTTATGTGCTTCATGTATATACTATTGAAAATATTAAGACAAAGGATGAAAATGCTGGTAATCAGCATTTTCTTCCTTTGTCTCAATGTTTTCCAAAAATGTTGTAGATCTAGATTTGATATTGCTAATTTTCTTCAAAACGTTTTGATCGCTCAGACCATCGTTTGAACAGTATGGTACGAGGGACATTTCTGAAGTTCGTGATAAATCGTGATCGTGTGGGAATTCGTTTATAATTTCTCCAACATATTTCTTTGAAAAACAAATGCTCATAAGAAGTTTCGTCATTGTAATGCTCCACTTACCATTGCCAAAATAAAATGTATAATGTATGTGTAAACAATACTTTCTACTTGTAGGCCAATACGGGCTGGTATGATATCAAAATTATGTCTTCCTTCTGTCTTTTTGTGATGTGATACTTTTAAGTAAGCCTTTGCAAAATATCATTGCAGTACAGTTTAGGCCGTACTTAATCTTATACTGCCTCCTATAGCAGTTCTGAGCGTTTATACTTTACGTGTACACGGTGGAGATTGTGCATGATGGGATGGATAACGAATACCGACAAATTTGTCTCGCTTCAGGTAAGAAATTGTGCAATAATTTTCTTATTTTTGTGTCAATTTTCAAGCGGTTTGTTGCATGTACCCCGCATTACTGCGCTCTTTCCTCAGATATATGACTTGTTTGTAGAATCTTTGTACTTTGTCCAAAAATTGATCCCAACCGACCAGAAAAAAAAAACGACAAAAAATTCAGGCCTTTTTTCTAGTCAGTTTGGATCGGTTTTTGAGAAAAGTACAAGGAGTTTCCAGATGAGTAATACATCTGAGAAAAGGACTCAGTAAGACGGAGTACATGCAACAAACTGCATGAAATTTGACGCAGAAATAAGAAAGTTATTGCACAATTTCTTACTTGAAGCGTGGTTAATTTGGCCGTAGTCATTACCATTTCGCTCTCTTGTCGGTTGGGACAATATTTCGGAAAAAGTACCATGAGTTATCTAATATCGTCGTCGTAGGTAAAATCGCGATGTATGTAAGGTCGCGGACATTTTTTTTCTCACGTTCGTCTCGCGAGATTTTCCGGGCACTTGCAGATCTGTGACGTAATATTTACTACGAAAGTTACTCCAGCGTATCGGCTGCTCTACTTGCGGAAAAATGAGGTTTAAACAGGTATTTGACCTACTTACTTTCTCCTACGCTAAAATCTTACATTTTCCTTAATGCCAAAAATATAACCATAGTAACAGTTCAGTTTTACAGCACTTGAACAGGTTTTTCACATTCTGTCCCTCTGACCCATTTCTTCCATCAATGGAGGTCACGTGACAACTCAGGAATTTTTACTATTAAGGCCAAGCAAAATTTTATAATCGTTTCTCGATACCTTATTTCTTATCAAATGAACCCCAATTTTGATGATTTTCTCTTTCTGTTTCAGACAGCTCCACAGCCTATCAGACAGAAATATAGGCTTTATTCGCCATCTGCTTTAACATCTGCCTATAAACATGTGAGAGAAGATGGCATGTCTGTATTGAAAGCATCCAGAATTTTTAAAGTGCCAGAAAATACTTTGAGGGACAGGGTATTAGGAAAGGTGGACCCAGAAACTGTGACTATGGGAAAACTTCCTCTATTTGATCAGTACCAGGAAGCTAAAATCGTGGAACACTTCAAGACCATGGCTGATTTAGGTTATGGATATACACAGCAGGAGTGTATCAGTGTTGCCTCTCAGTATGCAGTTCAGCTTGGTTTGCGCAGTTATGACAGACCTTTGTCCATGATGTGGATGAAGGGCTTTCTTGGGCGTTGGCCAGAGATGAGGGTAATTAAGCCTCGGGCTCTTGAACATGTAAGAGCTAAATCAGCAAAAGAAAGCGTGGTAATGTCTTATTTCGACAACCTGGAAAAGTGCCTTAGGGAACATAATCTTGTGAACAAACCTCACTTACTTTACAATATTGACGAAAAAGGGGTAAGCATAGAACATAAACCACCGTTCATTGTAGCTGGATCTGGTTATCCAAGTCAGGCGGTTACCTCTGGGAAAGGTAAGACAGTTACTATCATAGGTGCTGGCAGTGCAAGTGGTTCTGCTGTCCCTCCCTATTTCGTATTCCCGGGAAAAAGGATGAATTCTGGTTTGTTGGAAGGAGCCACACCTGGAGCTGATGGGACTGTTTCTGATAACGGGTGGTCAAACCTTGCCGTGTTCCATAGATACATCACATAACATTTCATTAAATTCGCACCTGGTAGAGGCAATCCCTTGCTTCTTTTGCTAGATGGTCACAAGTCTCATGTGTCATTAACTCTTGCTGATTGGGCAAAAGAAAATAATGTAGTGTTATTCATACTGCCAGCACATACAAGCCATATTCTCCAGCCGTTGGATATTGCCTGTTATGGACCGTTTCAGAGGATATATCATGCTCAGTGCCATAAAGTCATGCGTCAGGTGTCTGCAACTATTACTAAGTATAACATTTGTGAGATTGCATGTAAAGCGTACTCCAAAGCTCTCAGCTCAGAGAATTTGCAATCTGGTTTTATGAGAACTGGTATCTTTCCTACTGATAGAAATGCAGTTCCCAAACATAGCATGATTCCTTCTCAGGTGTTTGAAACAGATAGCATCAGTTGTAGTCAGTCTAGTGAATCTACTGTAGAAGGTGGTGTTGTTGCAGAGATTGAGAATGGATTAGATGTATTTGTGGAGAGAGAAAAGGATCTGAGGTCGGTGAAAGTTGAAGGTTTGATGGCCAAGAAACAGAGGAATACAGTCAGTAAACATGTGTCTGGGAAGGAGTTTACTAGTGAAGAAGTCATGAGGGCCGTAACACAACATTAAAATAGTCAGAAAAAGCCATCCAAAAAAATCAAACCATCTAAAAAGGGAAAAGAAACCTCAAGGGCTAATAATAAATCTACTGGAAAAGGCAAAGCTTACAAGAAGAGAACCAATCAACCGAATATGTTGATCACATCCAGTCCAGTTCCTGGTCCTTCTCACATTAATTTAGCTATAGACAGTACGAGTAGTGGAGATGAAGCTGAATTAGACGATAGCGAAGTTTGCTGTGTCTGTGGACTTTTTCAGCCTTTAGAGCTAGCTAATTGTGTGTCTCTTACTTTTGTGAAATGGGCAGCTTGTGATGGTAATACAAATGGAATGCCTTGTAAGCACTGGACACATCTGCAGTTTTGCTCACCAGTGAGGGTTTTAAGGAGAGGGGACACATTCCTCTGCCCTCACTGCGTGAGTAATGAGGAATAGACATCATGTTGGAAAACATCATGGGAAAAGAAGAAATTGCTTGTCACAAGCATTTTCTTCATTTTCCACAATGTTTTCCAAAGCAATTATCTTGTAGGGTGTCAAAAAGAGTCATTGTGTGGTATTGGGTTAACTGATTTAAGGAAATATTGAGGCATGATGAGAAAATACCATTAAAGCATTTTCTTCTTTTGACTCTATGTTTTTCCAAACAATTTCTATTAGGAACGTCTAAACCAGTTGCTGTTTGAAAAAAAGGTTAATTTAACAATAGACTGTTACTTTCATTATATTTGACATCTAGACAATAACTACTTGTAAATATGTTTTACCAATTCACTTTTGATGATTTAACTGTTTGCCTTTTCTTCTTTGTAAAAAATACTCCAGAACCCACTATTGCAAGTGTTTTGGCCTTGTTAAGGGAACTATTTTCAACATATTTATTCATCCGCGAATCAACATACACATTCAAAATGGCTGACTCATATTGACAGGCTGCAATTTTTGACGTATTTCTAGCACACAAATGGTTTTTAGGGGAGTTTTACGATGGATTACAGATTAGAATAGATTCAGGTATTGATGAAGGTTAGTTTTATAATTCTTATCTTTGATTTTATTGCTCTATGTTTCAATGAAAGCTTAGCATCGCGAATCTACATACGACGAGGATATGTCATACATCCGATGAAAGAGCTCGGTAAGGCGGGGTACATCCAACAAACCTTTTGAAGACTGACGCACAAATAAGGAAGTTATTGCAAAATATCTTACCAGAATCGAGATTATTTTGTCCGTATTCGTTATCCATCCCATGATGCACAATCTCCACCGTGGTGTAAGCAACACTTTCGGTATGTAGACTTATACAGACAGGTCTTTATGATCAATTTATGTCTTCTTTGTGTCTGTTTGTGATGTTATACATGTACTTTAATGTAGGCCTAAATAAGATATCGTCACAGGTGAGACGAAAATAAGGCCGTGCTTTGTGTTTTGCTACCTCATGCAGCAATTATGTATGCTTTCTATACTCCGTAAATATTGACCTGAACCCGATGAATATGAAATGAGGAATTGTGACACGGAATAATGATAGTCGCCAGCAGCCCTCACTGTCGAGCAGAGTCGATAGTTTCTACATGCATTATGACTTTATATTCTGCACATGCTTCTCGTGTCAACACATGTTGGAGAGCGGTTATTTCGCATTACAATTACTCATTGCATATTCAACAGGCTCAGGTCAATATTTACGGAGTATACTTGTAGATCTATACAGGCTTGTCAAAATTATGTCTTTATTCTATCTTTTTGTGATGTTACACTTTCATGTAGGCCTAAATAAGATTCTGCTTGCAGAACTATACAGGTCTGTCGGTCAAGAGGATGTTTTCATTCTGTCTTTTTCAATTTTGTGATGTGATACTGTCATATATGCTTAAGGTATATGTAAATTTTTCAATCATATTTTGCCCTTTTTAAGGTAGTCCCTCCCTAACGAGATCCAGGCGACGTTGGAGTCGTTCGTGTAACGTCGTACACATTCGTAACGTATCCGGTCTGTTACGAGTTAGACAAAATTGATACTTACCACCGCCGTCGCCCGAAAAAAAAAAAAAAAAAAAAAAAAAAAAAAAAAAAAAAAAAAAAAAGATTTATGTTTTACACATAACACAATTTGAATAATTCTTTCGCATTGTTTTCGTATTTAAAATACACGTTTTCTTTCTGTTATTTATGAAGTTTGGCATTACATTTACATTACATGACATAGATCTTCTTTCTTATTTATATTTTCATGACTTTTTACGTTCGACATCGAGAGATCCCAAGAATTTTTAACATTTCTATCTAAATGTGACCCGTCCTGCAAAAAGGACCATTTGATCAGTTTCTTATATCGCTGGTTTTCAACAAAAACCTCGTAACTGCAGCTTACAAAAAGCTGCAGTTACGGGTTTTTTTTTGAAAGCCACTATGTATTGGTTTTATGGGTTTCACAGATGGTACCCATTAGCATGACGGGAACAAATGTATCCGCATTGCTTTAAAACTTATACATGTAATTACACAGTGACGCATTTTGACGCACAATGAGATAATGGCTTTGTAAAACATCGTGGAAAAAGAAGAATTTGCTTGTTACAAGCAATTTCTTTTAATTCCCACTCTGTTTGCTATTAGTCTGTGATAATCGGTAATCCGTGTGTATTTGAGTATTAAAGTGACATTTCACATTTATTTCATTTTTTAAAAAAGTATGTCTTGGTGCAAAGATTGTTTATTCTAATGCGTAGAAATGCTATCAGTTTATTGAAGTTGTTATTCAAAAGCTAATAATATGCCTTTAAAGTTGAGACAGAAATGATCAATTCTATATAAATCTGAACTGTTGTCCACAACGATTTGTTTAATTTTAACACAAAAAATATATCTTTCTCGTAAACGGTTCAAGATTTTGACTTGAAATTTTCAGGATTTTCATAAGAAAAGATGCTCTTTCAGATAGAATAGAATAAAAGTAAAATTTGTGTAAAAATAATTGTGAAATGTCACTTTAAGAATGCCAACAACGCAAATCTGATAAACACTTCCTTGGTAATGATGAAACTGATTGTTGGCATGTCTGTAGACCCGTCGTTTTCCTGTGACGTCACGTCAAAAACAACAATAATAAACAACAAAATTGAGATAAACAGTCGATTACAGGGATATTATACAGAAAAAGTAAAAGAAAATAACTCAAATCTTTTGATATAATTGTTTTAGAGAAAACGCATCAGTTTGTAAAACATGTTAAATGCGTTTTAGTATTCAGACGTCACACTGACGTCAAATTACATACATAATTGCTCATTGCTTATATGAATGGTTTTAGCAATTTTTGTTCATGATCACACACAATAAAGGTAACATCATGAAAATATTATATCAAGAGTCACATCTTCTGATTACGTAAAAAGATAAATAACGCCGATGATAGGTCAATTTTATTTAATACATATATCCACTGTATTACGATTGCAACGTGAAAAACCCCTTTAACTTTAACTTTTTAATGTTCCGTTATGTGATTTCTCTGCGATATTTTTGCTCTGACTCCTTAACGTCAACAACGTCATTGTAACGTCGTTACTAATAATCATATAATGTACATCCAAACATCCTGATGATTAATATTTGTGAAACCAGTACATGAACATTAATTTTTTTAAACTTATAAGGCTTGTTATTCACTTTTCAAGTTTGATTTAGGTATTTACCGTAATGTCGAATATTTATTCTACTTACCACTATTTCATTTTTATATGATTTTCCTTTATAAGTTTAAAGTTGTGTGGGAACACATATACATGTACTAGTCTAGTAGATGTCAAGGTTTAACTTTAAAAGTTTTCTGGCATAATTGGATTGTGGTATACAACTATGAATATAAACAGAATATTCATAGATTAAGACGAGATTAGACAACGATTCTTTAAGAAATTAAAGTATGATAAAAATACGGTGTACAAAATCGAAAAAATAGATCTCTATAAAGCCACACCATAATTAGCTGAAGTACGGTAGATGACTGAAAACATTTATTAATCTGTAAATTGTTATGGATTCAAACAAGCATCTTTGTCCGCTCCTTTTTACCACTACAGACCAGCCCGTTTGACTTAAAATGTACGCCTTGATGGCCGACACATTGTCTTGATACAGCGACACATTACAAGTTCCCAGAGTGCATGTCGGTCAAATGTGTAAGGAACCTCTTTGTAACCTTCAAATTCTGATTGTGTTACAGATACAAAGTGTTAAGGTAGATCTCTGTCTGTTTTAATGATGCTAGTTAAATTGTTTGAAGGCACTGCAACAAAATCATTGCATCAAGAACTGTAATTTCTCTGTTTCAAGGTCAAGAAGACACCAGTGCCATGCTTGATATTGCCTTTTCTCTGAGTATGGCCGTGAGTAGTGTTTCATGGCGTTTCGTTGCTCGTTCTTGCACAGTCTTTTTTGTAGCACCACTGTATTACTGTTTCTATCAAGAAGCTTTATTCTTTTGACATAAATAGCTGTCATCAAATATGCTGAAACCTCGAGCAAGTTCAGGTTTTGTCCCCATACTGGGACATGATATCTACACCCTGAAGTAAAATCTCACAGGAGTCTTTTGTTGGTTCACTGACTAGAGTTCGATCAAGAATTTGGCATGATACAATGACTCCATTGGGTAGATATCCCTGGCTTCTTCGACAGATAATCTGCTCGGCATTATATATGTATAATACAAAAAACTAATCCACACGGGTATAAATATCACCCACAATAATGTACGCAATACATGTCTTTGTACAACAACCACGTAGTTGTAAATTCTTTTGTATATATAAGAACTAAATACTTATGTAATATTGAATACTAAACGTACAAAAATATAAACTAGATACACACTGTTTGGGATTCAATACATGTACGCTCGCATGAGGACAGTTTCGACTGACAAAATCACCATATAGTTTATACTGGTTTTCTTAGAAAATGATTGAAATATGCCCTCGTGATTCCCGAGACACAAAATTACACAATATGTTCAAAATTCTTTTGATTGTGTTAATTCATTGTGCAAAAAGCATTGTGACCATTGTCAATAAAAAGAAGACTGTTTGGAAAATTAAAACACCATGATTTACCCCACCTTTTTAATTCACATATAAAATTTTATTAAGATATCATAATTATTTAAATAGTTATAGTCATTTGTAATGTGGCGCTTTAGAACTTTCGATCAGTATACCACACACACGTGGGTCAAGTGCATGTACGGCTCGTTTTATCTATGAAATCGATATTTATTTACCCGATATATCGTCGAACACGTCCAATCAATAAGGTTATAACCACTACAACACCCGCACGATTAAACTTAAATGTCAAGATTGATGTCAAGTAAAAGCAAAAGTAAAGAACGTTGAATATGTCAGTATTTGTCTCAATATTGTTAACGACGGCATATCTATGCATCATATGGATTATTCATTTCAAAGCATTTCATATCTATATCCAGATATCTGTTAATAGAAACACACATAAACAAAAACAACATCATTTTCATATGTTTCACTAAACTCGGTTTGCAATTAAGCAAATTGACAACGTTACGTAAACGGCGGAATACGACGTAATGACGCGTTTCCAGATATGCCAACAAGTGGATCATGAAAGTTCAGATATTGGAGCACACAACTGCAGTTGTTGGCATGCCTAATACTCTAATGCATACGGGACGAGATTTCCGGACATACCATCACAGACTATATACAGAAAGACAAAAAAAGTTATCTTTCATTCACTTGAAATTGTCATATGCAACACCTTTGAATCTAGACCAGTCTAAATTTGGCCGTCTGGTAATGGGTTAAATGGGTAGATTATACTGACAAGGAAAACTAAACGATTGAATGCGTATCACGTAACGAGGAACATATAAAATTTATGTATTTCGCTTAATAAAAAATGACCAGAAAGATATTTTTCACAAAAATATTTAATTTTACAACATTTTTATCATTTTAATTTAATATACATAAAAGAAATTAACAGCTCGAGATGATGCATTTAGGAACTCTGTCGTTAAGAAATCTGTTTTAACGTCTGCGAGCCTTCTGTAAAAAAGAAAAGAAACGTGTTAAAAGAATGCTCGTATTGGTGCCGGGGAAAAACAGATAAATACCACTTCCTCCTTTTAAGTTATGGCTTTCTACTTTAATTTTCTGAGTATATCTTTCCAAAAATCTTTACACGAACAATGTGGTCAGCAATGGATTTATGGTTAGATAGATCTACTCAAACCTTGCCCTTTTGAAGAAGAAAAAAAGCGAGGGGTTGGGTCATGAGAACGCGGAAATATCAACCATGAGTTATCGGCCTTTCAATATAATCTGAAATCTATCTATGTTGATTATATAGCATTTTGATTTTGTTGATTAATAGGATCAAATCTTTACGAAATCTAAATACACTGTCATATCAGTGTTATGATTGATGCCGTAATATTTCTTATCCGTTGCATAGACTTGCATAAATCATTATATATGTTCAATAGGGTATGATAAAAAGAATCGACACCTATTGACAATATAGTCTAGACGTTTTATGTTTATTTTTTATTTATATTCATGTCAACGAACAGTGAAGAATTGCATATCAATGGTCTCTTTTCTTTAAGACTTTGAAAGAAGTGTATTTAGAAAATAATGTACACCCTTCTCTAAGGACACTTAGTATTTGCAGCAGACGACAAATGAAAAAAATGTAGTCTAAGTATTGTCGTATCAAAACCCAAAATCAGTCAAATGGAATGATCAATGACATAAGATTGTAAAGTATGGAAATAACCATTGAAATATTTTTTAAGAATCAAACTCCAAACAGTATTAGCTTTTACATATTCGTAGCTGATCAAAACATGCAGGCCTAGCTGCCTTTTAAATTTGGACCAATTTATAATTCTGTTACTTATAAGAGTTGAAGTGCAAGATACGTTACTTGCACAAAACAATACTTACGTTACACTCACACTCCTCACACACATCACAAATATCTGTGTTCTGTACCAGTTTGGACTGGCAGAACTGGGTCACTTGATATATATGTTACACCTCACTATAAATGACATGGCAGAGAAGCCAATAATCGAATGGAATGCTCTGCCAGGTCAATTCTCGTCCTCTATACTTGCACGGAAGATAATTATTATTATGTTACTTGCACAAAACTATACTTACGTTACATTCACACTCCTCACACACGTCACAGATATCTGTGTTCTGTAACAGTTTGGACTGGTAGAACTGGGTCACTTGATAGATACATTACTTGCACGATTGATAATAATGTTACTTGCACGAAACAATACTTACGTTACATTTACACTCCTCACACACATCACAGATATCTGTGTTCTGTAACAGTTTGGACCAGTAGAACTGGGTCACTTGATAGATACGTTACTTGCACGAAAGATGATAATGTTACTTGCACAAAACTATACTTACGTTACATTTACACTCCTCACACACATCACAGATATCTGTGTTCTGTACCAGTTTGGACCAGTAGATCTGGGTCACTTGATAGATACGTTACTTGCACGAAAGATGATAATGTTACTTGCACAAAACTATACTTATGTTAAATTTACACTCCTAACACACGTCACAGATATCTGTGTTCTGTAACAGTTTGGACTGGTAGAACTGGGTCACTTGATAGATACGTTACTTGCATGAAAGATGATAATGTTACTTGCACAAAACAATACTTACGTTACATTCACACTCCTCACACACATCCAAATGTCTGTGTTCTGTAACAGTTTGGACTAGTAGAACTGTGTCACTTGATAGATATGTTACTTGCACGAAAGAAACATTACATGCACAAAACAATACTTACGTTGCACGAAAGATGATAATGTTACTTGCACAAAACAATACTTACGTTACATTCGCACTCCTCACACACATCACAAATATCTGTGTTCTGTAACAGTTTGGACTGATAGAATTGGGTCACTTGATTACCTGTAAATAAACATTACGGATGTATAGTCCAGTTACTATACATGTATTATGGCAACTGTTTACAATGATTAATGGTACAAATTGTAACAATATAAACAAGAGGAAAGCGCTGGATAAATTCGATACAATTTTGCATGCGTTGGCTCGAATCCTGCAGGTGTCTTACACCTGCAGGATTCGAACAATCGCTTGCAAAATCACAGTAGTTTGGAGTTCGATATTGTGTAGTTTACATAGGTTAATTTTGTAAAAATGTGCTATAATATTGTGACCGGACTATAGAAATGAGAAAGATCAATAATTTTGGAATGCCCGTAATATGTGCTGTTATGTCACACAATGATGATGTTATCACCAACAGAATGCGAAGATAAGTTGTAGCCAAACAGACGAACAAAACTCGTAAGAAATTTCATACTATAAAGATAATTGACAGTTCATTACTTGTATGCGTTATAGGTATTGGTCATTGACTGATCATTAATAAACAAAGAAAATGCTACAATGTAATAAGCTTACTTGGTTGGTAGTAGTCGTATATCCTCACTGCGGCCGGTTGAGACTTAGCTACCAGACTAGATCTATACAGATCCATCGTGATGCAAAGTGGGCTCTTGCTTATCTGAAAATTCATAAAAGGAAACGTATTTTCTTCAACTTTGATTTGCTTTTCTTACGATGTTTGCTTTAGAAAAGACGATGATGTACATCATGACAATTTCTTGATCTTGTCGTGTTTAGCAAACGTTTAAATGATCTTATGGAACATAACTGGCGGGAAGCAAAATGTTTACCACGAAATCTTTTATGAGCAGCTCGTTCGTCTTTTACCTAGCAACCGACAATGCTTAACCAAATTTAGTTTTTTATGTCTTCAAAATTCATTTGGCCTTTAAAAATATTCATTCATTGTAGTTAACAGCATGACTTCAAAATACCCCCCCCCCCCCAAAAAAAAAAAAAAAAAAAAGAAAGTACAAATACAAATAGCCATTTTCTTCCCCAAATCTCATAACTACAGCTTTAAACAAGCTGCAGCTACGAGACTTTAGAAGAAAAGCACAGAAATTAAAAATCCAACATGAAAACATACCTCGTCGAAATACAGGATGACTTTTCTATTTTCGGTTTCGACTTTCTTTATCTCTACAAACTTCTCGATGCTCTCTAGATCCGCATCAAAACCGGTCGGAATACCGAACTCCTGCACTGCCATACCGCTAGCACCGGTTTGAAGCCATCTACAAGAAAGTAGACCAGCCCTAGTCGTTTCTGTTTGCTTTATTTGTACAATGGTGCATTACTTGATACAAGACTTGCCTCTTTAATTCAAGTTCAAGGTATTCATTGCTGAACAGAAACCTAGTATTCTACACTCCTCAAAAGTTCTAATTGGCCACTTTTTAAACTCGTTTTACTAGAAAATGACTGAAACATAAAAACTGAAATTTTGACAGTTGTTTATCTATTTAATAAAGATTTCGAATAAGTAAATTATAACGCCGATTGTTTTGTTTTGTATAAGTTATTGGTGAGAAACGCGTTTTGGTCAAATGTGCACGAAAAACACGTGCGCTATTCAAAACTCGTAAATGTTAGATACATCATATCCTAAACAGCCTAGAACATGGAAAAAACAGAAAACATTACCAAAACCAAGTAACGCGGCTATGCTAGAGAGCTTGGAATGATCGAATTTGGCAGGTCAGTTATAGGGGTATGTTGTCATTAATTTTTTTTACCATTCTTTAGTTAACATAACATAAATAATCTTCTTTTATGGTTTCTGGTGCCTTTGGCAATAATTTTCATGTTGTTAAAATTTTTTATCCTCCCAATTCTGCCTAAAGAGGGTTGTTCTAGGAATTTCCAAGAACCGGAAGTAGATATGTAAATATGACGCTTACAAAGCCGATGAACATCGGATACCCTTTCGGCCCTTTAGATTGTTAGACTCAATTGTAATCTACATAAAAAAGTTATCAGCGCAATTTGTACGACCGGGGGCAAAATTACCCATTTCCAGCCATTTCCAGGCATATCTGGAAACCATTCTCGTCAACAATGTCATTCATGTGTCATTAATTGATAGGTAATCGCCGCATATTGACATCAAACCACATTCAAACGCGTTCATTATCATTTAAAAGTTAGATTTTAGCCCCATTACGCATAATGGGTTGGATTGAAAAGATTTCAGACAACCTTTCATATCGCAACATTTTGGACGATCTGTATCATGTTGTTACTCACGAATGGAGAAAAATATCAAGGAAATACACCCTTGTCTGCGAAATAATCATCAGAAAGTAATGACAAGCCATGATGAATTTTGCCTGGAGAAAATAAGTAATATGCCTCTGTTTGTGACTTTTCATTTGTAGGGGTGCTTATCTGATGCCATTGTTTTGATAGTGTTTTGTTATAAGAAGCTATTGAAATTTTGTGTAAATTATGATAAATGAATATGTCAGTTGGTAAGATTAAAATGAATATGTTTTGAACAAAGTTGTAGTCTGTACTTCCCAAAATATGAGGTGGCCAATTAGAACTTTTGAGTAGTGTAGACTAGGATTTCATTTAAAAAGGGCTTTCGCTTTTATACTATGACCTTAATACTTGGGTCTGGACCAGACTAGCAAGAAAGATGCATTTTTAATAAAACTCGTTCATGTAGTTTGCCTTTTACCCTTGTCCTGTCGACTTTTAAAGTTGTTTTTAAAAAAAGATAGCCAATTTAAGAGACATTTCAATACAGTACAGCTCGTGCGTTTTTTGCCTAAAACGCTCGCCCACCGCGGTCAAAATAAAATTCGAGTGGAAAATCGCGGCGATTTGCCATCGCGGCCACCGTGTTTTTCCACTCGAAATTTTCACACATCACCGCGAATCGCCGCGATGGGTGGAAAATCGCGGTGATCGCGGCGATCGCGGCGATTCACCGTGTTCGGGTGGAAATGCCAGGTAAGGCCAATATCATCCTACATGTACAGCGCTTTAGTATTAAATGCGTTTATATTATTTTCATCCTGAGAGTGTTTTTAAATTAATTAATAGATCTGTTTCAGAATTAAAAAGAAATGTAATATCAAATACACACGATTTCTATAAAGTTCTATGATTATAGTTCTATGAAATCCGGTAATAACACATCGTTTTTGTAAATTAAAATATACATATATTGTTATAGACTATCATATAATATAAAACACGGTTTTTCCGCTTCTCTGTAAATTATGTTTCGTTATGTTTGATTTAATTTAATTGATAGTTTATATAATATTCTGGTTTTTTTGCAGATACATGTACATGAAATCGTAAACTGCACGCTGTCCTCCCGGTCATAAATACGAAGTTTCTCTGCTTGAATTACATATCAAAATAATGCTCATTAGTATTTGACTACTTTTCAGTTTACAAAATAAACCATAAAATATGCGACTGGTATTTAAGGTTCCTTTTTACCATGCTGGAGCTTGTATGCATGTTAAAAGAAACTCCAATATTGTATGCATGACGCTACATTCTTAGTTACGCCATTTCCGAAATTTCTATGATTTGGCACGTCCTATAAAAGGTCTTCTCATACGATAAGATGGGTGTTGCTGAAGATAGTCCTGAGTGTGAAGGATACATCACAACAAAAGGAGCTAAATATTGAGACACAAGAAGACCAGAGTGATAATCAGCATGTTCTTCTTTTATCTCAATATTTTGAAATCATTTCTACGAAAAAATAAAACAAAGATAAAAGAAAAATAACTTCGAGTACGTTGAAAGGAAGGCAAACTGGTCATTTTTTCTGTTGAAGTGGAAGAATAATCCACAAACTCATGCAAATAAACGTAAAGCAGATCTGCAAGTGCTGTGCATTTTCGATTTTTCAAAACTTAATATATATTTAAAACCCAATAATTACGATAAATCAGCCAGGAAATACAGGCTTACCTGTCCATGTAAATCACCGCGATTCGCCGCGAATCGCGGCGAAAAAAATCGCGGCGATTCCCGCGATTTCGGGTGGTAAAACTCGCTCGCCGCGGCCGCTGCGTTTTTCCACCCGAATCCACCCGAAATGCAATCGCGGCGATGCGCGGAATTAGGCAAAAAACGCGCGAGCTGTACTGTAAGTATAGCTTTTAAAGCGTCTGCCACTATAATTCACGTTTATATTTGACCTTTGGTCAAAGCAGGAAAGTAAAAGCATGAGATGAGTTAATTATAGTCAGAAGGCAAAAAATGTTTTTTATTACAATTACAAGATCTCAAGTGGTCAACAGAATGACAATCAGCTTTAGATATCTATGAATGTTTTTTCTTCAACTCCTATACGACATTATGAAATTGAATTTCATATTAATTTTACATAAAACCTTACTTTGCACATGTTTTGATAGACAGCAGTTGTTGTGTTTCCTTGACTATTGTAACAGCGACATCGAAGGTTTGCTCTTCAATTTCTTGTTCAACGTGGAAAGACAGGCTGACCTAGAAATACATATGCATAAATAAATAATCATTGTATATCCCTTTTGTAGTCTTTTGCGAAACGAATAGATTTAAATGGTTGATAGGCGATCTTATATTTTGTTTAAAAGAAACAAACAAGAACACCACTTGCCTTATTTTAATATGTATTTTGTAAAAAAGAAAAATACCAAAACCTACAAACTTTTGGCCATAAACCCATGATTTTAAGATAATTTACAAAAATCATTTCGTAAATAACTCAAGTGGCCGTCTTTACATTTATTCAAAATGCTTTTAACAATTTAATATCATTGTCCGATCACAATATCATTTACAAAACTTACCAAAGTTAACAACACAATGTCGAATTCCAAACTACATGTATTGTAATTTTGTGTGTCATTGTTCGATTTTGAAGGTGTATCACAACTGAAAGATTCGAACAGACACATACAAGGTTGTCCTGAGATTATCAACGATTTTTCCATTGTTTACATATGTACAATTCCTAACCATATGCTTTAATAATCTTCATGGCAGGATTATAGATAAATAACTGAGTCTATTTTATTAAAACTACCTACATCAACGAGCGCCATTCCATGGCCTGTAGCAGAGACTGTCACAGACGTCGGGATCGATGGAAGCTGAAACGAAAAGCTATAAGTCTAGTAAGTAGGTTCAAGAGAAGTGTTAGTTAAGGCGGGGAATCACATATCGTCGGTATCATTACAAAACTTATTAACACCAGTTTGTTTAAAGCTGCATTTACAATGTTTTTGTTGAAAAGCGAGGATGTGTTGAATGCCACCAGTTGAAGATCATACATACCACAACAGTTTGAAGTACGAGCGCATTTTTCTGGTTGATGGAGAATGTATGGGTAAATGTACCCGCCGTGACAGCGGCCTGTATGTCGAAGTTGCTGGAATATACCATTGTTTGTCTCCCAAGTATAGCTTTCACCTTACACATTATTTGATACAGGGCTTCACAGAAGCAATGTTGTTAACAGTTTCGCAGGCCAATGGTACTACCTACCCTGTGTTCTTTAGGTAACGAACACAGGGTAGTTACTATCCTTGGTATGTCGCTGCTTTTCAACAAGAACTTCGTAACTGCAGCTTAAAACAAGCTGCAGTTACGAGGTTTTTGTTGAAAAGCGACGATGTGTTGAATATTATCAGTTGAAGATCTTACATACCACTACAGTTTGGAGTACGAGAGCATTTTTCTGGTTGATAGAGAATGTATGTGTGAATGTACCCGCTGTAACGGTGGCCTGTATGTCAAAGTTGCTGGAGTATACCATCCTGGCGAAGTCTGATAGGGACTGTAGACCGAGGACAGTATCCTGGGAAGAAAAGAGATTACGACTTGAGACAATATGAAAGTTTCAAATGTAGGTAAAATGAAAATAAAAATAGTCTTGAAGTTGCAAGAGGACAAATAAACCTTTTGGTAAAAACATCAAACTACAGTTTAAGGTATATGACCCATCATTAAAAACTCCACTTTCACACAATTACGTACACTTACAAGTAAATACGCTTCACATAAGTTGATTAGCCATGCCAGATTTCAAAAGTATGCTTCAAGAAGAAAATAATTTACAAATATTATTTTACTCTATATTCATATGCAAGGGATGTAATTTTGAACATTTTTGTCAAATATTTCCATAAGTATGCATTGTTTCAAAATTTTAAACCGTTCAAAATGCTTATGTTTGTATTTGGAATGGAAATGTAGCACAGTTTAGGAATTACTGGCGCTTTTCAGATTTCGGCTCTGGCTCTTTGGTGCTAATGATGGATTGTATACGTTATATAATACATTAAACGTGATTGTCAATATCTACATGTGTAGTTCTAAGCGAATCCTCCGTTAGCGTTTCTCTGATCTCTGTGTTGTGAGCCATTTCATGACAGGCATACCTCCAGTAAAGTCGTTCTGTTGTGCGTACACGAGCAAAGCGTATCTATAGCCCGCTCTCACTATTTTGGCAGATGTCTACAATTTTTACCTATGCAAACAAGGAGGATATGCTAAGAATTTTTTTTAGATTTTTCAATACAATTTTGCATGTGATGGTTCAAATCGTGCAGGTGTTAGTCACCTGCACGATTTGAACCATCGCATGCAAAATTACAATTGTTAGGGGTTCGATTTTGTATTGTTTACGTAGGTAAATTTTGTAAACAAGTGCCAGTAATATCGTGATCCGATTATACCTGTGTAGAAGCAAATCCTCCGTTGGCGTTTCTCTGTGTTGTGAGCCATTTCATGACAGGCATGCCTCCAGTAAAGTAGTTCTGTTGTGCGTACACGAGTAGAGCGTATCTATAGCCCGCTCTCACTATTTTGGCAGATGTTTACAAACTTTACCTATGCAAACAAGGAGGATACGCTTTTTTCCATACAATTTTGCATGTGATGGTTCAAATCGGGCAGGTGTAACACACCTGCACGATTTGAACCATCACATGCAAAATTTCAATTGTTAGGGGTTCGATTTTGTGTTGTTTACGTAGGTAAATTTTGTAAACATGTGCCATTAACATCATGATCCGATTATACCTGTGTAGAAGCAAATCCTCCGTTGGCGTTTCTCTGTGTGGTTAGCCATTTCATGACAGGCATACCTCCAGTAAAGTCGTTCTGCTGTGCATACACGAGTAGAGCGTATCTATAGCCCGCTCTCACTATTTTGGCAGATGTTTACAAAATTTACCTATACAAGCAAGGTGGGTACGCTCATAATTTTCAATACAATTTTGCATGTGATGGTTCAAATCGTACAGGTGTAACACACCTGCACGATTTAAACCATCACATACAAAATTGCAATTGTAAGGGGTTAGATATTGTCTTGTCTACGTAGGTAAATTTTGTAAACATGTGCCAGTAGTATCATGATCCGATTATACCTGTGTAGAAGCAAATCCTCCGTTAGCGTTTCTCTGTGTGGTTAGCCATTTCATGACGGGCATGCCACCAGTAAAGTCGTTCTGTTGTGCGTACACGAGTAGAGCATACGAGGACATCTCGATGTCAATAGGGTTAGCTTGGACACGGCTAGGTCGCCAGTGTGAATGTGTAGACGCTGGCTGGGCTTTGTGCCAGTGCTTCATACCGTCTGCGAAATAGAAAGGACATATTTTTCTTTTCGGAAAACAGCATTTCAAAAATATTTTTGGAAGTATTACATATAACCCGCAGCCATGGAATCAAATTCTATCCTATTTACTTTGCGTTCGAACTAACCTGTCGGATAACATAATTAACTCCATCATTCAAAGGTCTTACAACGACAAGGGACGATTTCAATTCACAAACTGCCAACATTTCTGTCAGTTAAAAAGAATTTGAAAAAATGATGCCTATAATATGCATTTTTGGAACTCTGTGCAATTCCTTCACAAACATTAAAATTTACCCTTGACAATAGCGTCATTATCCAATTTCTGGAACGCTACACCCGCCGAAGCTTTGTTAGCAAGTGTGAGGGCGTAACTGCCAATAGCGAGGGAGTAATCGTCCGTAGTTGTAGGTAGTTGAGACTCGATGTATGCACTGGCTTTAGTAATAGCTCCTTTTAGTCTCTGTTCGATTCCCTGATATTAATGAAAAAATAACACAATGTTTAGTATACACATATGCATACACTGTCATAAATGCTATAATGGTTGGACAAAGTCTGACCAGATAAACGAAAATCGTTCGGTATATTTTTTATTATATTTGTAAATACATGTACACACATGTATTGACCATTGATACTTTGGTAATGAAAATGCCTCATAGGCGTACATAAAACATGAAACAAAATCGATTTTCATCAGACAGTTCCTTGGACATCGATGTGTAATCATGTAGATCAGTTCAACTACTATATGAAAATCAACGTTCAAATCACTTACGCCAGTTAGATCGCTGTTTTCTAGAAGAGAAGTCAAAACAAAGGCTGTAAGTCCCATGCCTGATGCTGAGCCTCCCTGTAAGAGGTACATATGTATATCGTTTATCATTACAAGACTATAATGAATAATCATACTAAAATGAAAGCGGGAAAGAGAACACAATAAATAAGGAAAGTAATCCAAGTATGATATCGGCTAATAAAAGAAAATAATCCGAATCTGTAGAGTTAAATAATCATTAGTATAAGAACGTTAAAGATGGAATTAAGACAAAATACTGTCAGTTGTAAATCGATAACATAACTGTGTTCATTGTCAGAGCAATTTTGTTTTAGTTTTGTCTTTAACTTAGTTTTAGTTTGCCCTATATGATTAATCTGACAACAAGCTTCTAAGGACTCGTAGATCGCAGAAATACAGCTGACAAAGTCATTGGTGTTGTACCAAAGGAGGTAAGATGGTCTTCTTGGGTACCGCGGTACTACGAAAATGGCTGCGGTAAACGTCAATGAACTAAACTCACATGATACATGTAGGTGGCATTTCCACTGCAAATGAGCATAACGTTTGGACTACCGCGGTAACGTAAATGGCGTGGTACCAAAGAAGTTTAATAACGAATCAAAACTAACCTGCATGTCTTTATGTATCACTCGTCCTGGTTCCGGGAATGATCCGTCACCTTTCTGTTTACTGATCATCCAGTCTAGGGCTCGCTTGATTGTCTCATCATCGACAAAAATATGCTTCTTTGCTTGGTGGAAAGTCTTAGTCACAAATGCTGATAACCTGTTAAGTACATAAACTTCGTCTAATTAACACAAAATTTTATATGCAGGTGCTGCAATAAAACAAATAAGCCAGGATGTGGGAAAAAAGTCTTTTGTGGCAGTTGAGAACAACATGTATCCCGATCAGTCTGTGCATGCGCACAGTCTGATCAAGATCCGTGTTGTTCTTAAACAGCTTGTTAATTGCCTGCATCAACTGTAAGTTAGTAGCGTACACCTTTCTGATGACTGATCATCCAGTCTAGGGCTCGCTTGATTGTCTCGTCGTCAACAAAAATGTGCTTCTTCGCTTGATGGAATGTCTTGGTCACAAATGCTGATAACCTGTTAATCATATCGTTCAATTGGTAACAGAATGTACAAAGGTTTTATATAACCGAGAACCAATGACTTTTAAATTGCTGTATAAGTGTATTTGCTAATGAATCGTCCTAAACAGATGTATACGTCTTGATCCAAGTGTAGAGAAGACTGTCTATCATTTACCCGGAAGTGCCGGTGTAATGAAGTAAAGTGACTCCCTATAGTAGAACGACTCCCCGGTCATTCTACTATATAGCAGAATGACTCCCCCTTACGTGAAGTAAAGTGACCCCTCATATTGCAGACTGACACCCTATAGCAAAGTGACTCCCCAAATAGGGAACATGATGGTATGCTTATATTATATATGATATAATTTTGCGTGTCCTATTTCGTATAAAGGGTCCATCTGGGTAGTTTTGAACCCAGTCAGTCTGCGCTGACTGCCACCTAGGGTCGCAAGAAAAATTTTACCAAGTGCTACGTCATTTTTTTCTCCATCATTATTTGATTGGTTTCTGGACTCCCCTGGCATCCCTGTTCGTGTAATAGGGTAAAAAATATATACAGACAGGAAAAAGAGTATTGTTTCGATGATCCCCTTTGTGGGTTAACCCATTACCAGGCGGAAAATTTTAAGACTGGTCCAAATTCAAAGACGCTGCAGACGACAATTTTAAGTGAATGAAATGTTTCATCTTTTGGTCTTTTTGAGTAGATTTATCATTGTGTGAAATGACGAAATTGCAAGCAATTTCTTCATTTTCCTCAATGTTTTTCCAGGTATTTTCTTGTGATGGGGTCAAAAGGCGTCACTTTACGGTATTCGGATAACAGTTCATCATCAAGTTCTACACTAATGGGTTAGTATGGTAATAAATAGTCCCCTAATGTGTTAACAATTAGACTAACCCAGCACGGGGTCAGAATTTACAACATGTCAGAGGTAAATGTGCAAGTGGAAGGACCGTATTCGCTCTCTCTTTCTCATAAGCCAATCATATCTCGATTCAAAGAATCAAGCCTCTCCTTTTCTGTTTTGACAATAACTTTTATTCCAACAAAGAAAAGGGTTTACGTTTCATTGAATACGCCACACTTTTGGTATAGTGTGTTATAACTTTACGTAGCCGAAACTATATACATGTAGACCTGTATAATTATGCCTACGACGTTCACAGATTTTGGCTTTGTTTATACAGCGTAGATACTGATTAGCCCAGGCCCGTAGGAAGCAATTTCATATGGGGGTGGGGGCTAAAGCCCTTGTCCTGAATATTGGGGGGGGGGGGGCTAATTTGGATTTTCCCAAAATTTTCAGTGTAAAATTAAGAAAATTGGGCATTGGGGGGGGGCTAAGCCCCCCTAGCCCCCCCCCCCCTGTTCCTACGGGCCTGATTAGCCATCTTATTGGTAAAGTGATCAGGCTCTACCCTTTCCAATACAAAAAACCAGTCACTGACCGTAAGAAAATTGTTAGTAACACGGAGCCATATCGTCGCTTCTCAACAAAAACCTCGTTACTGGTTGCAGTTACGAGGTTTTTGTTGAAAATCAGCGATACGTTTGAAATATTAATAATAAAAAAAAAAACAGAACAGAGACCTTTGAACATCCCGAAAAGGTCTTGAATGCCAAAATTTTGTGACGCGGCCGAGATCTGTATGTCATCGCTTTTCTTCAAAACTTCGTAAACCCAGATGTAGTTATGCGATTATAAACGATATTGATGGACCAACAACACGCGCAGATCCAGACATTTTCCCAGAGGGACCTATACTGGTATCAGTCTAAGCATAACATCATTTGCATTAACCCATTCATTGCAAACGACAACATTTTAGACTTTATTATGGGAAATGGAGAAGTTGCTTGTCACGAGCTATATCTTCATTTTCCACTTTGTTTTCCAAAGCCATTAACATGTGGGGAGTCAGAAAGAGTTATTGTGTGGTAATGGGTTAAGGAATATGAAAATATGGTACAAAGATGTGTTGCTCTGTGTTAGGACATGAAAAAATCCCCCCCCCCCCCCCAAAAAAAAAAAAAAAAAAAAAAAAAAAAATCACGCCGATAGATATTTTTTTCCAAATTCAAGGGTCGAGGGTGGGGCTCAGAGCCCACTGCTTGATACGCAATGTACATAGAAAACAGGAATAGTAATCACCTGCAAATGAAACATTTTCATGGTCAGCTCTTTGTTGATTGGATTCAGCCAAGTTCATTTTCTACTTAAACATTTAAATGATTAAGGCTAGTAGCCAAAGACGCTTCAAATTTAATTCATCATTATTAAAAGGAGTAAGTAAACATAATTATATGTAAAAATGAAAACGAGGGGAAGATGCAATATCACACTAACATATACTAAGCACAACAATATAGGGATATCGGAATTGGTTTAATATTTTACCACAAAATTTTCAAAATTTACTCAAATTTCTTCAATAAACTTGTTCCTTAACGTCTTAAAGAACAAAAATTCAATGGGTTTTCGGTCCCACTATTATAGACTGGTTAATCCTCGTGCGTATGTAGCAGTACCGACTGTTTCGAAAATCGCATAATATTTTCAATACTGCGTATACGACATTCAGGGTCCAAATCTGTTTTTCTTGAGATTATCCCTGTACTTGGATGCCTGCATGTTTAAGGTGGTCCTAAAAGATCCCGGTTTATTGATGCCGGTTATTTTCAGTCAGTGAACTTAACGCCTCTATAATAGCGAAAGAACGGAATAACGCGCCGACAGGTTGCTTGCTTGGTCAATGCAACCCCACAATTATACGCTTTGTGACTCATCAATCTTCAATACAACATTAGTTTGGTTAACTGCAAGCTCGAGCTTTCGTACGATCTGCCAGTGTTGGCGGTAGGTTAGACGACAACGTCGAACCATCTTTTCACAGCTAAGGACTTGTTTGCGAATGTGTACTGTATAGTTTTCATCCAGAAATGCGGAAATCGCATGTGTATGCACAAATGGTCCATTTGTGATTTTTCAATGCTGACCCGTCTTTAGTGTATATGGTTATGTTGTAAAATCAACGACCTGTGACTGTACAATATTTCAACACAAAGCAAAAGTATTAATAGTTTTCTCAAAAAAAGTATAAGAGCTTCCCAGAAACTTACAATTTTAATTTTTATTTGCCACTGAGGTTCATTATCCCTATATTGTTGTGCTTAGTATATAATTACACAATATCATCACGTACTTAATTTGATGACGATTCTTTTTTAATGTAAAAAGAGGGGAGTCAGTTTATTATAGAGGGGAGTCATTCTACTATAGCATGAATGCGAATTTTTATAGTAGAGTGACCGGGGAGTCACTCTGCTATATAGTACTATGACCGGGGAGTCACTCTACTATATAGCACTGTGACCGGGGAGTCGGTCTACTATATAGTAGAATGACCGGGGAGTCACTCTACTATAGGGGGTCACTCTACTTCATTACACCGGACTAAAACAAACTTTAACAAAATCGGACAGAACTTAACTTATGGTAACTATGATTTCACCAAGGCTTTGTTGTTTATTGTAAAGTTTATGCTGAATTCAAGTTGGTGCAAAATATCTGAAATAACATAGCGTCGTTGTAAATGCAAAACCTCGTTAATCGATCTTGGCGATTTTCATAGTAATTTCTTATGTGTCCAGTTAAGACAATTCTTGCAGGTTTTGAGGTATTTTTACCGATCAGTATTAATAACACGTTATTTGTAAACAATATGTCCACGTTTCAAGTAAAACCTTCCAGTTTGTGAAAAATTATTGCACTTTTTTCCTTCCCCTCCAAAGTTTTCCAAAAACGAGATACGAGGTTTTGCATTTACAACGACGATAGCAGCGTGTTTTTAATTTGTTATATTTCTACAAGTCCGACGACATCGCATTTTGTTGTTTGGAAATTGGGTATGAATTGTTAGCTACAGCCATACATTTTATTTTGATACTCATTTCAAATACATATGAGCGGGGATTTGGCAAAAAGGCCTTTAAAGCATTTGAACCCAAAATGCATCCAGATCGCACAGTCTGGTCAAAATCCATGTTGTTCTCTTATAACTTCTTTTGTGGCCTTAGGCAACCATGAAAGAGCTGCACGGATCTTAATCAGACCGTACTTGGGCACGTGCTGATCTGGAAGCAAGATATTTTCAAATGCTAACATAGGGGATTTTTTTTTCCAAATCCCTGCTATTTTTTTACTAACCACATGCTCCCTGACTTGTCCCTGTCTCCAAAAGCACTGAAAGATCCATCTTTATGCTGGAACGTCAACTCTCTCTGGTATCCTATAGACGATACAAAGACCATATAAACATTGGTCCGAATTTTAACCCCTTACCTAACGCAAAAAAATTGGGATGATCCAACTCAAAAGCTGCTGCAAATGACGAAATACATGCTACGAAAGGCAAAATATTTGTGAATAATAAAGCTCAGAAAATATTGAGACAAAAGGAGACACTGCTGGTTATCAGCAGTTTCTTCTTTTGTTTCAATGTTTTCCCAAGCCTTTTCTATTTTGGACGTCAAAACCAGGTCTTGTTTGGAAAAGGATTAAATTGATCGGGACTACACGTGAACATACCGATCAATTTCCAGAGCAATTGAAAGGTATTTATAGTAGAATTATTCATTTTAACTGAGGGGTTACCCCTACTAGTTTCCGCTTTTGATGATAGAAATATTTGCTACATATAGACATGAAAAATATCACAGTTTAAGTATATATATAAGAAATTATGTTAAATCAGTGATTGCCAAATTTAGCATGTTCCTAAATAAGACATGTTACACTTTCTTATCCCTTATACACATTGACGTCTGCGAGTTTCTGTTCAAATACCGTATTCATGAAGTAACTTTTCATAATTATTGATAGTGTTAGCAATTTATGTTACCTTTCTCCATAAAGTTGATGGCCTTTGATTCAATATCCCCTGTAAGCTGGTTGGTTGCGGACAGATAGTTGGTAACAAATACATCAGGAGCTAGTCCTAACATGGTCTGTTCTCCACAACCGGTCGGCATGCGTAACAGTTTATCTAGACCATTGACGGTCGGTCCCATCAAATCACCTGCAATTTTTAAGACTACTGTTTGATATAGAGCAAATGACACAAATGCATTACTAGAAGCCACTTATTTCAAAGTACGCACATCAGTATCTTATCCTCATCATACCATTCTATGCTCTCCCATTTTCCACAAATACATAAGTTTAATATTTTAACTTAAAAATTGGGATCAACGTCCTGTGTTGCTAATAATGTTGAAGTTATTACATGAAGATAGTGAAACAAACAAACGTACGGACAGTACAAAATTATTTACCATTCAAACTACCGGTATGTGTATTAAATAGATTTAAGCAGTATTGAAAGAGATTTACCGATTGCGGACACGACAGCACGCTGAGAACCAGCTACAACTCCTGCTGGTAGAGACATTGGTACCGTCTTTGTAAATGTTGTGGTGTTCTTCAGGTCGATAAGTATGGGGTTACTGTATTCCTTAGCTACACCTTCAGCCTGAAAGGTATGCAAACTGATCGAGATCTGCATTCAAACAAACTATCAAACAAAGAAATATTTTTCTTTGTTGACAGTGTTAAGGTAGAATACCCGTAATGTGGCCTCGACCTCGCCCGAATAATTCCGACGTCGCGCGAATCTCATTAGGGGTAGACTACCTTAATCCCACGCGCGTAAACGCGACCGTCCAAACGATTTATGTCTAAAATGATTTACCTATAGGCGAGAATTTGCAGGACAAGCAATTTAAATAGTGACTTTGTGAATTCAATATGATTTTCTAGGTTTCGCGTATATCATCCGCGAAACCTAGAAAATCATATTGAATTCACAAAATATAGGCCTATTATAATGAAATGTTGTGTATTTGACGAAGCAAAATTATAAAAAAAATGGCACTATAAAAATTATTTGAAAGTGACAGCTTAATTAAATTTATGTACATAATTTAAAATGGATTACGATTGAGATTGCGTTCTTACATCATAGACATCTACATGTACTTTAATAGTTGGAAAGGGGTGGGGTGTCACATAAAATGGATTTCATACATATATATAATTAAGATCATTACCTCCACTAGTAGTTGACGTCTGACACCGTCTGCGGCAAGTACAGATTGGGCCTTCACTGTCAGTGGTATCTTACCAAGGTTGGCCGGAACAAGCGGGAAGAACACGGATTTGGCTTCACCGGATTTTACCTGGTATGAAAGGATAAATAATAAGAATATACATGTATAACGTGGAATATGTCACTGGACTTTACCACCATGGAAAGAAAGTTCATAAAATAATTACGTAAGAACGTAAGGACGGAATGTTTAATTTACAGAAGGGTATGGTGTACCTCAAATAGATCTATTAGGTACTTTCGACCCTAACGATACACCATAGAAGGGTAGTTTTATGGCTACATGTGTACTCTGTCAAACATAATTCTAATATACGAAATGTATGTACCTCTAGGACAAAGTCTGAAACATTTAATCGGCCAAGGTTAAAAATGCAAGTTATAATTTAAACAACTATTTGCTTATACCGAATGTATATTTTATTTCGATATACTTTTTAAGGTAGAATACGCACCGTCTAACAACGTACACCGGATGTTGCGATTGTTGAAGCGAAGCGAAAGTTGACAAGCAGCATTACACGGTATGTTTTTCTTCTATTATTTTGCATATATTATCATAGTAGGCTTGTTACATAGAAATATCATCGTTCACACAACGATCTTGATCATTAACTATATGGCAGATTTGGGAAAGGCTTGTGTGTGATATAATCGATAAAAAACATCTGCTCAATCACTGAAATTTTTCATAACAATTGCCGACTGTCTCGAATCTTGTCTTTTAAAAGTTATACTGTTAGATTTGACCAAAATTTCGCATCATCAAACATTCTTTATTGTCCAATGTCCTTGAAAACGAAGTGTCGCATTGTATTTGCACTTGGATTGTTAAATATGACGGGAAAACAAAAGTTGTCGGTGTACAGTCGATAGCAGTTTGTTATTATGCCGGTGTACATCCTATAGCTAAACGGTGTACAGGCTATAGCTGTGAAGAATATGCCATTTTGGCGACAAATGCCGTTTTCTTGAAATTCAAGTATATATGAATGTGTATGTGGCATTGTTAGATATTGACATTGATCAGATTTAGCCCTTTCCCAAATAAGACCTGGTTTTAACGTCCAAAGTAGAAGCATTTTGGGTAAATATTGAGAGAAAAGACGATTGTTGCTGAAAATCAGCATTTACTTCTTTTCCCTCAATATTTCCCATGTTAAAACATGCACATTTTCTACTTTTAACATCCATTCATGATTGTTTCATCATATGTAATTACTTCGGATTGGGTCAGTCTGGAATTTAGCCGTTTGGGTTGGGCTTGAATACACGAGACACATACTGACACACAAACTATAGTGTGCATATGGTTACAGCGAAAAATCGTACTTTTATTTAAACAAACTGATATCGTATGTGGTATCAAAATTTAAAAGAAGTGTTGATTGTTTGATTGGTCATATTTGACTGAAATTTAACTATGTATTTAAAGTCGTTTGCTGCTGCCGCCATATAGTCATAACTGTTCAAAGATGCGTTAAATATTGTGCTCAAATAAGTGTAAGATATGTAAAAGGAACGACTAACGATGTTTTCAAATGCTCTTTTAATCGGCGTCAGAACATCTTATTTATGTGTATTTCATGCTAACACGTAAAATCCCATTTTCTCATGAGGCGTAGTCTAAATAAATATGTATAAATTTATTCTACGAGATCCTAACAGTGACATTTCACAATTATTTTTACATAAATTTCACTTTTATTCTATCTGAAAGAGGATGTTTTCTTATAAAAATTCTGAAAATTTCAAGGCAAAATATTGAACCGTTTACGAGAAATAATATTATATTTTTTTGTGCCAAAATTAAACAAATTGTTGTGTACAACAGTTCAGATTGATATAGAACTTGTCATTTCTGTCTCAACGTTAAATGCGCATTTTTCGCTTATAAATAACAACTTCAAAAAACTGATAGCTTTTCTACGCATTAGAATAATCAATCTTTGCATCAAAACATACTTTTTAAAAATGAAATAAATGTAAAATGTCATTTTAACCTGGTAATTTATGTACATGTATATCACTGATGTATAGGGACCGATTGTATCAAGTAAACAGCCACGTAGTATCGGACAAACAATAGTATATCGTGGGTGTTATTATAAAATCTCGTAACTACGGCTTGATTCAAGTCGTAGTTACGAGATTTTATAACAACACCGACGGTTTATCCAAACATAATGGTAAACCCAGTCTATTCTTAGAACAAAATCCAATGCTTTTCTACATTTAAACCGCTTGTAAGAGTTTATTCCCGCTTGCAGACGTATACGTTTTGTCCTTTTTCATTTCCTTTTCGCAATCGTAGTACTTTTTCTAAGCGGAATCGCCGCGATATAACCTTATCAGTTGAAAACGGCGTAAAACCCCCATTATTCATCAGGTTTGATCGCAAAACATTAATTTCGATTTCTTTCTCGTTCAATGTTAAAATCCTCCGATATTCCCTGCAAATATCGGGAATAACCTTGAAAGTTACATTTTTATCTTGTTGTCTTCATGTTTTATAAATTTCATTTCGCTTGCAGGATGATGTTCAAGAAGGTGACCAATTATATTGGCAAAATTGGCGCACTCCTGTTCGCAGTAAAGACATTTCATTTTGGTAGTCATCTGCAAATAAAATTGAAAATAAAGCGAATTAGATCTTTTACTCGAAAACAGCAACTTTCCTGCATGAAAAGGAAAGGGTGGAGAATATGGTATTTCCGAATTTCAACTAGAACTTCTCAAAGTGGACAAATACCCCCGACTGGCGCCTCGTCACCGAAAAAGTCTTATGTACAGCGGAAACGGGGTTCAATCGTGGCCTTGACCTTTGACATATGTGACCCAAAAATAAAGGGACACTCACCTACTTGCGTCAAGGGCAATAATTTTATAAAATGTCCTATGTCAAACGGATATTGCGTTAGAGCACGAAAACGGATTTTAAACTAAATCAAATAGTGATCTTGACCTATGACCTCCACTACCAAAGAATAGGGCACCTCCTTGGACGAAGGGCAACAACTGTGTAAATTTTCATCATCCTAGGTAAAATAGTGCTTCAGTTAGAGCGCGGAAACGGATTTTTAACAAACTATCATTGTTACCTTGACCTTTGACCTTCATGACCCCAAAACAATAGGGCATCTCCTTGTGTCAAAGGCAATAACAGTGTAAAGTGTCGTGGTCGTAGGTCAAACAGCTTTTGAGTTAGAGCACGGACACGGATCTTAAACAAAGTCCAATTGTGACCTTGACCTTCATGACCAAAAAACAATAGGGCACCGTCTTGGGTCAAGGGCAAGAACTGTGTAAATGTTCACGATCCTAGGTCAAACGGTTTTTTGACTTAGTGCAGTGAAACGGATTTTAAACAAAGTCCAATTGTGACTTTGACAATTGACCTAATAACCCCAAAAAAATAAGACAACTGTGTAAAGTCTGATGATGTAAGGACAAACGGTTCTTGAGATAGAGCACGGTAAGAAAAGTCTAAGGACGAACGGATGGACTGACAGGCAGATAGACATGGTGAAACCAACTTACCCCTTCTACTTCGTAGGTGAGGGTATAAAAACGTGTATTTCATAATCAAAGTAAAGGTTTTGACGCTCTAAAAGGTTTATCAAATATGATGTCGTATTACTATAGACTGTACACTACGAAAAGAATTTTTGCAATAGGACGTACACCATGGCTCTATAGACGGTACACCGAAGCACTTTGAAGAAGAGGATATTATCGACAATTGCAATTCTAAAAGTAGCTGTGGAATATTTCAAGTGACTGACATTGGTTTGCTAGTCATTCTTTCAGATATTCCATAATATTGTAGATTGAAATTTTACCGATATATTTGTTAAAACATGTATTTTGCGACAGACGAAGGGGAATAATCAGTGATTGTGGTCAGATTTTGGTTAATTGTAGCTCTTGTAGATCTTTGTTAAACATCTGGTGTGAAAATAACAATTCATTAATATCTAAGCTACTACAATGAGAATTGTTTTCAGAGAATTTTTAAGTATTTACATGTAAAAAAACACATAAATGCCGACCTTGTAGCGCACCGCGTCAATATTCGCTCGCTTCAACAATCGCAACATCCGGTGTACGTTGTTAGACGGTGATACGCCTAATGGCAACTTAAAAAATTGGGATGACAAGCACTTCTGTCTGATAGTACATTATATTAGACATCTATATGTGCAATATGACAGAAATTCGTCCAGAGGTTAACTAGAAATTTGATTTTCCCTTAACCCACCCCCAACTTACAAAAGTCCAATATGGAGGCCACCACTCAAAGCAAAAAAGTATCTGAATTTTTTACATAAACACATTAAATGTGTCTAGATTTTGGTTTTTACTATCAAAAACATTTTTACCCATCGCCTGATGTGAAATGATTTGACCTTTGTGCGCATATGAGAGATATTTTGTTAAATTGCTGCGTGCTTATTTAAAAATAAAGCCTCTTTATTTCCTAGTTTGAAATTTATGCCTCTGAAACAAATGTTGACAGTGCCAGAAATAAGTCCACGCACTCTCTAAAACCGATATCAAAATTATTCTTATATGTGTAGGAACACGATAAAATCCACATTTGTACATTTTATCCGTCAGAATTTGAAAATATATAAAGGTAATTCTTAGTACCCTCATACTTTCGAACGCACTATTTCTTTCCCAAAAGAAGTCAATGCCCCAAATGAAGGGAACCGTAGCCCATATCTAATTATATGCTTAAAACTAAAACCCAAACGTTATATAAAACTTTCAGAAGTTGGCAAATGATAACATATCAGTTGTGATTTCGCATGACTTTCACCATTTTAACCCTTTACCTAGTTACCAATTGAACATCGCTATTTGTAAAAAGTAATACAAATTCTGAAGACAAAATTGTACTTAATCTTTTTTATAGTCTATTACAGCTTCCTAATACCACTTCTTCTGGATTGCATATTGAATCTAAGGACTTAAATGGAAAAAGAATCTAAAAAAAGGATCAAATCACGGATCAAACCACGTTACAATTAACTGACAACGAGTTTGCACATTTAAATAAGGATCGCCGGCAAAGAAGTGATGAAAATCGAGTGCGAATGTCTGAACAATGATGATCTCATCCACGCGTCGTTCTTAAACGATAGGCATCATATATTTCATTAGAATACATGTACGTGTCTTCTACTGTAAGATTTTTCGGTATATTGAGCCAGCCAGTACCAAGGGAAGAAACGAGTATTATACATACTACAATTTGTTTCCTAAATAGAATGTTTCATTAAGTATCAAAGTTTCTAATCACATACAAACTGGTGATATCAATCAAAATCATATAAAATTACACGAAAAATGTCTCTGAAAAATTGATGTTAAACGGAGAATCATACAAGAAAAAGATATTCGGGGTGTATTCGGGGAATTTTATTTACAAAGGGAAGTAATATGTAGCAATATTGTTGCTGAAAATAGATACGGAAACTGTCGACATGTGTCGAAAATGTACGACAATAGTAAATATGCATTAGAATTATTCTACCTTAAGATACGCACCCTGATAGTTTGTGTTTGTTGTTGTGAGACGTACTGTGTCAGCCCGGCTGAGTCTACAACTATGTTTCTGATGTCGTCAGATTTCTCTAGTGTTATGAGTACCTGGAAGATGTAGATAAAATATGCGTGATACACCAACAAGAATTATCCGCGGACAATAAAGCTTGCCCCAACGAGAGCTTTCACAAATAAAAGTCATTTCCTAGGCCAAGGTAAAAGGTCATGACCAAAAGTGAAAATCCCTGGCAGGAGGTATCAATATGTGTATAGGATAACAGCCAAGTTAAGGTTTTGAATAGCAGGTCAAACTCAAAGGTCGTGGTCAAATGTAAACGATGTTGGTAGGTGTCCACATGTGAAATATGAAGGCTGTATGTGTAATAGGACATAGTCAAGGTCACAAGGTCATGGAAAAATGTGACCGGTGTTGGTAGGAGGTGTCTATGTGTGAAATATCAAGGCTGTACGTGTAAAAGGACATGAGAAACAGGCCAGGTTTAAAATTTTTAAAAGTAAGTCAAACTCCAAGGTCAAGATCATATGGCCCAAGGTCATGGTCAAATATGAACGGTGTTGTTAGGAGGTTTTCCATGTGTAAAATATCAAGGCTGCATGTGTAATAGGGCATAAGATATAGGCCAGGTTAAAGTTTTGTAGGTCAGGTTTAAGTTTTATAAAAGTAGGTCAAACTCCAAGGTCAATGTCACATAGTCAAAGGTCATGGTCCCAAAGGAAAGGTCTTGGTTAGAGGTATCATCAGGTATAATATAAATGCTGTATCTGTTAAAGGGCATAAAATAAAGGCCAGGTTAAAGTTTTTAAAAACGGTCAAAAAGTAGGTCAAATTCCAAGGTCATGTCACAAGGACAATCATGGTCATGGTCCCAAATGAAAGGTCTTGGTTCGAGATACCCACAGGTGAAATATCAAGGCTACATATCTTTTGCAGCGCATGAGATGTGGGCCAGGTAAAAGTTTTTTGTGGACGCTGACGCCGTCGCTGGCGCCGACAGCCGAGGGTATGGCAATAGTTAGTCCGAGACTTTCGTCCCGGGCGAGCTAAAAAGCGACGAATATCATGATAGAACATGATTATTTACCAACAAATAAACACTGTGTAAAAGCGTACAGTCGCGTGTATCGGAAGTTGCATCTAACTGTACGCAAAATATCACTAGTGGTGGTAAACAAGCTGATGGTTTGGATTTTTAAAAGCAAATAAGTAAAAATCGGAACAATCTTTCTTGACGGGGTTTTCAAATTTGAAGAGAGAATTAGATAGGCATTACCTAAAGTAGTTACGATTTCTAGTATGTCAACGGATTCTGTGTGTAAATTCGTATCAAAATGTCAAATCACTGTTTTTTGCTGTTTTTCGTCCTGCTTACTGGCACAATATGGGCTAAAATCTCGCGATCTACACAACATTGAAAGCCTAAATTTGCATCATCTAGTAGCTAAACCTATCTGCTATGATTTGCAACAGATGTTTACACAAATATGGTATGTTACACAAAGATATCGGCTTTTGAAAGAGACTGGTGTATTTTTTCCGACTGTACGCCTAGTGCTAAATGACAAATTGTGTTCTGTACGCCTAATGGCGATTTTACATGACCTGTTGTGGCAAAATCTCTGTTCAGAAAATGTCAATTACTACTTTGGTTACACATACACAATGCATCAGGGTGCACTTGATTAGTTCATTAGATCAATTAAAGGGTTACGCTCACTTTAAACATACGCAAAACTTCTTTATGCTGCACAAGTATAGCGGTCGGATTTATTTGTCTGTCCACAATGAATATCTATAGAGATTAAAAAGTAACTTGTCTTATGGACATAGCCCAACTACATTTAAATAAAGGAACACCAATAGGGAACGATTTTATCAAGTAACCCGTAACGTAATTTCGGATATACAATAGAATTTCGTCGGTATAATTCTAAAACCTCGTAACTACAGCGTGATTTAAGTTGTAGTTACGAAGTGTTTTAACTACATCGATAATTTATCAATATAGTAACGTAAGCAGTCTCATTTTAGAACAAAGTTCATTCCTATTCCTAAATGAACGTAGATTAATTTGCCTTGGTAAACAATAATTACGGACAACTACATACAGTAAAGGCTTATCATGCGATGCTACTATAAACCTAGATTTCTCCTTGCGCGATACTTAATGTACTTTTGCATGCGTACAATTGTGTGTATGTGGGTGCGTGTTTGCTTACGTACACGTGGTTGTTTGTGTGTGTGATAGTACGCATAGCTTGTGAGTGCGGCTGTATCACATACTTTCGTGCTAGTGTTGACTTATATAGTTTGTTGTTCTTTCTTGTTGTTACCGCGGTAACTGACGTATTTATCTCTATCTTTAAATGCCATTGTGGCACGCTGTTCAAGTTTACTTTCGTGAATATGAGAGTTATAATATACTCACTAAACTACCAACGCATCACTCAAATCTTGTAGAGTATTAGCACTGTTAGTATTTTTTTCAACGAATCTACAGAATAGGTTCAAACTTTGCAGATGCCGACTACCACCATTTGAACAGAATCCTGTGAAATACCAAAGTAAATGCGACAGTCAGTTCTAAAATATTGAACTTTCAATAAGGATATCCTTTTTTTAAAAAAAATCCAAGAGGTTGAAATTTGGTTAAAATGGGATATTCACACATAATTTGTAAACCATTTATATTGGCTGAAAGAGTTCCTGTGTAGAAAAGTTATGTTCCTTAAACAAATCGACCGCTCTTACGCTTATGAGACCTCGTACTTCATGCATGTGGAGGCAATGTTACATCACTAGCGTCGTTGGTTGTCAGTGTTGGAGGCGACGGCAACGTCGGTTACGTAGACAGAAACTTAACTGTTTATATCTTACGAGCTGTCTAAGATGTAATCTTGATACATGTATTTTACACATATACAATAGATGCCACCAAGATCTTCCATTTGAGACCGTTACATTTGAGTTTGTGACCATGACCTTGACAGATTGTCTTGCATTAAAAAAGGTGCGTCTATGCGAGCTGCGTTGTTTTTTTTTCAAACTTCAATAACACAATCAACCAGCTTTCAAAATAAATTCTTTCAAAAAATGATTTGTATGACGCGGTCACATAAGAGAGAAAACTTACAATAGTTTTATGGATGTGTACAGAAACATCTGATAAACAAATGCCAATTTCTGAATCTAGATCTTTGACAATGAAGAAGTTATGTAATTTTAAAAAGTGACGCGTTAGAACTTTTGCTAAGTATATAAATTTGAACAAAAAAGTTTGCTTTCGTGAATATGAGTGTTATGATTATACTGATACATGTAACCGGCACTTACGACTTACCACTTACGCAAAGGATATCTATGATGTAATTTCCAAATCTTAGTCGAGTTCGCTACTCGATGAGTTCGACAAGGATATTTCTCTTGAGCAGGACAAAACTTGAAGTCCAAAATGACCTTTGAAGTGTTACCACAGCCCTGCTTGTTACTGATTAAAATCAATTATTTCCAGATATCATTGGTCTCTTGAGTCATTTATTTTCATTGGAATCTCTGACTTTCCAGTCCTGTGATTTTCCCATCAAAAGCCGTTAAAGAGACACCCCGTAGATATCTTCTCACAAAATGTACTTCTTTTTATTTGAAAGAACATATATTTTTATGAAAATTCTGAACATTCTAAGCCAAAGTAAGTATTGCGCTGTTTACCAGGATCTTAAAATCACAGAACATAATTATGTTAATGGAACAGGCCCGTAAGAACAGGGAGCTAAGCTCCTGAGTGGGCCAAAAGTGCTGAATTTTCCCTTTTCACGGTGAAAATATGGGGAAAATCCAAATTAGCCCCCCCCCTATCTTCAGACACTGGGGCTTCAGCCCGCCCATATAAAAATTGCTTCCTATGGGCTTTTGGAATATGCCATTTTCATCTCAGTTTTCAAAGAGTTTTTGGGCTTATCAGCAACAACTTAAAAGGTCTGATATCATTTAAATGATTTAGAATAATCAATCTTGGCATCAAAATACACGTATATATTAGAAAAAATGAAATAGGATGTCTCTTTAATAAATGTAGGAGATGATGGAGTGTGATTTGGCAAAACCTGCCAATATACGTATCGTCAAGTAACTAGGAACGTTCTGTTTTAAAAAAAAGGTCCATAAATGTAGGTGTGTAAATGAACTTTGTAAGGACGAATGGTGACAGGTCACTCAGATTGGCTCCTATATAACTCTATGTAAAATCCCCCTTACTACACATTTTTACACCTTTTTCCAACATTCCAATGAGCAAAACTGCACGTAAAATGGCATAGATCCATCCTTGCCTTGTTTTTTTTCACAAAATGGACCCACCTCATGTAATTCTTTTTTTCACAATTTTCGTTCAAACATGCGTAAAATGTATTTTTCCGCGCCAAAATGGACACACCCGAAATGGAGGCCACGTGTCTCCCTGTACCAAAACACACACAATAGTCCTGAAAAGAAGGATGAATTCTGGCTCAAAAATGAGAAAACATGTCATCCAAAAGCATCAATGCAAACCGTAGCTAAAATCATCACGAAGAGAGCAATGTATCACCAGAAAAGGAGTCAAGAACTATTTTAGCACCCCACAAACCGGAATGACTACTCTGGGTGACCTTACGCCGTATGGACAGACTGAGATAATACCAACAGACGAATACTTTCGGTGGCGAACATATACCATAGCATCGGGATTTCAAACTTTTGTTCTAGAGCGTTAAAGCTACTATTTCCCAGATTTGGACCCAAAAAATTGTCAAATACAAACGAAATGTACACTTTTTAAGCTTTATATGACCTGATTAAATGATTACGAGAAACTATTGAAGCAACGACTCATTTTTTCGCAATTTGATACCAAATTCATGAAGCGATGTCGAAAGTAGGTCAAAACAGTAGGACGTGCGACTTTCTTAAATGACGTCACAACATACATGATGACGTCATATTGAAATTTAAGTATGAATCTCGTTTGAATCATGGTCCGCGCTGTATGCGCATGCGCAACAATTTGAAAATAATTCTAACCCCATCAGTGATGGGGTTGAATTTAGGCTTGGATTCTTCCTAAATTCAGCTATCTGTCTTGTAATTTCGGCTCATTCTCTGTCTGAATCGCATATTATTAACCATCCCGAGGTGGTCAACACAAAAGTTTTGCATATTTTTTCAAAAAATTTCATTTTTTGCAATTAGACCATCTGTTACCGTCGCCCTTTAAAATCCAGACTCAAATGGGCAATAAAAAATTAAAATTATCTACACTTTTTTAACATACGCCCTGACTAGCTACCATATGTCGCTTGATCCAATAAATCATTGAAGGATCTTGATCCAAGGGTTTGAATCCCGACTCTATCAATATCCGTCATTTTGACTAGAATGATTGTCTCGCCATAGGACGAATCGGCTAGGTAGGATGTTTAACTGGTGGTACATAAGGTTTGGGATGTTGCTTTTGTGCTGTTGAGAGAATTGCATGGAACACATGGCTTTGTATAAACCAACGCATAGTAACTGCAGTAGTATTAAACGGGGTGCTAAATCACTTCCAACTACTTCTCTGATTTGTCGCTAATATTTACTATATAAACTCATCTACAGAACATCTAATACGTCTACGCCTACGTCTGTCGCTTTTACGCGTGTTTGGACAACTGTTTTCTAGCAATTCGTGGTCATATTGGCTGTCGACTTGTTTGAGACCAGATCGTTTTAATGTAATCACATGTAGTTATTTGGAATAAACACGCATTGCGAATGTTCTATCTTTGAATAAAGCAATGAATGGTTGATCAAATGTCATCTCAAAGCTTTTCAAACGAAAAGTGATTCCACTTTTTCAATCGAATACAACAAAAAACGGAATGACATAATGGCACTAGGCGTACAGATACATGTTCCTCAAACTGCACTAATGATGCTGTACAGTTTGCACTAGGCGTACAGTCGGAAGAAATACACCAGTCTTATTCAAAAGTCAATATCTTTGTGAAACAATGTCCATACGTGCATACAATCGACGGACACAATAGCAGAGAGGTTTAGCTATTACCAGGTACAAGTTTAAGCGTATATTATTGTGTAGATCACGCGATTGCAGTCAAAATTGCACGAGTTAGCACGATGAAAAACAGCACAAACCAGTGATTTGACAGGTAAAATCCAATTTTATGAACAAAATAGACACCGATCGAGAAATCGTCACTGCTGAAATGAAAGTACATTTAGTCTACCCCACAACGTTGAAAATCGCATTAAAAAAGATTGTTCCGATTTTTACTTATATGCTTTTAAAAAGCCAAATTATCAACTTGTTTATCAGCACTAGTGATATTTTGCGTACAGTTAGATGCAACTTCCGATACACGCGACTGTACGCTTTTACACAGTGATAAAGCAATGTGATTGAAACACGGCTTTTATGATCTTAGTTTCCTTGCAATGTCGCCACATGTGCAATAATTGACTTAAATCATACCCACCATGAGTTACTGCGTTATTTCTAGTTACATAAAAACATTTCGTGATATATGCATTGTAGTAATATTTCAATTGAATTCATATATACAGGTCCAATTAACGGCTATAGCTATAGAATTGTGCCACTATTTCTCCAAACTTATTTTTGACAAAATTCCATGAGTATTCTCTTTAACCCTTTCCCAAACAAGACCTGCTTTTGACGGCCCTAATAGAAATGGCTTGGGAAAACACTGAGTCAAAAGAAGAAACTGCTGATAACCAGCAGTTTCTCCTTTTGTCTCAATATTTTATGTGCCATATTTTACACAAACCCTATCTTTAATAACATCCATTTTGTCATTTGTGGCAGTTTTTGAAGTGGATCTCCCTAATTTTTTGCCGTTTGGGAAAGGGTTAAGCAGCATATATCCACAAGATGTCTGTATTTCTGTATGTACCTACCTCCAGATCTTGTGATAGATAATTGAATACGTTGGCTTGTAGTGCTAGCTCCTCTCCTCTCACCACGGAATATGGGAGGTTCAGGCTTACAAAGAACGGCTTGAACGTTTCAACCTGGAAATATACCGTGTAAGATTTAGCGTAAGGAACTTTTTCTAACCTTTGACTTTGTAAGCAGTCTGTAACATCTAGTTGCTGTTTCTATTGCTGTTGTTTGATAATATTGTGATTTGTAATATTTCTGGTCACGGCTAAAATAAATTCCATAGATCTACCATTTCACAATTTATTGACAGCAACATTTAGTTACGTAGTGTTAGTATCGACTTTACATGCTTGCTTCAAAATTAAACTTTAAATAGAGTTTTATAGACTTTCTTTACAGGGATATACTATTCCAATTTCATTTTTTAATAGTATTCCTGGATGCAAAGATTGGTTATTCCAATGCGTAAAAATGCTATCAGTTTTTAGAAATTGTTATCTATAAACGAAAACAACGCCGACAGAAATGACAAATTTCATATAAATCTGAACTGTTGTCCACAACCATTTGTTTAATTTTAGCACAATTATATATATTTCTCGTAAACGGTTCAATATTTTGGCTAAAATTTTTCAGAATTTCCACAAGAAAATGTGCTCTTTCAGATAAAAATAAAAATAAAATTAATGAAAAGTAAATGTGAAATATCACTTTAAATAGTTTCTGCGTTGGACACATTTGTTGTGACTTATGTAATGAGTGCAGATATGAAAGTTAAAGGTACAATATACGAGAATGATATAAAATACTACATCGCCATGCATATCTTTGCAATTGAAGGCGACATGCCTAAAATACTAACAAAATTAACGGTTTGTTTAGCTGCAGTTACGTGGTTGTTTTGATCAAAAGGAGCAAGATGCAACGATATCATACGTACCTTTGCAGTAGAAGGCGCCACACCTAAACCACTGACAGAATTAACAGCAAATGCTGAGGCTATCCACGAGGTAATGGTATCTGGTACTGTTGTTTGGATTGTTGCCCGTCCGTCGGCACTGCAACGATGTTACCGGTATTAGAGTAACAGTATTTCAGTTGGATTACATAAAGAAATTGTGGTCTACGAACATTCATTGGATGAAACGGAAAGCTGTGAGCTATTCAGGTCGACACTGAAAATTACAGATGCCTTGCTAAGAGTAGTTAAATATAGGCCTAGATTTGATAAAAAGCTAAAAAATGGACATTGCCAAACTCCAATGGACCTACACGTAATGAAATTACATATCTCCCTAATTGCATTTTGAAGTCGGTACGTTTATAAATTATGGGTAAGGCTGCCCTTAGAGGAAAACTTTGATATAAGAAAAGTGAGTTTTACCACAAGAATTTAACTAAGAATACGTGTATTGACGTCGGGCACGGTATTGCGACCAATTTATGTAACGACAAAATATAGGAAAACGTTGCACATAAACGTTGCGCGTAACGAATATTTCTTTATTATCCGTGTTTTCTTTTCCTTATATCGTAGGGAAAAGTTGTTTAATAAGTCATTCATATAACAGGAGAATAAATAAATGAATTCATTTCTGGATTATGGTTTGCGTTTTACAATGAAATCCACACCTTAAGTTGACATTGTGTTTGAATAATCGTTTGGCATAGTTGTATTTCCGTGACATTAAAAACACTGGTGGTATTTAACCATAGGCAATATTTTTTTTTTAAAAAACATAATTATTTTTTGCAATTACTTTTTCACAACAAACATACAAAATTAAAACTTTCAACACGTAGGAAAAATTGTCTTAGGTATGTGTGATTTCTGTTGTCTGTGTGGTATTTGCTTCTTACACGCTGTAAATATTGTGTCATACAGAGTCGTTTATTTTGGTTTAAAAATGCAAAAAAAAGAACAATAACTATTATAGCTTGAAATTAATCAAACTTGTTTAGTTATGAAACAATAGGTAGGCCTACTTGTGAAACATGTTTACGAGAGGATAAATGAAACACGGGCCTTCTTGTTTAGAGAATAGTGGGATTCATGTAATCATGAGGGAATAATTTTAAAGAGACACACGAAGAAACTTTAACATAATTTTGTTACTTTTTTTAACATCTTAGTGTGCGAAAGAAAGCAAAGAAATTTACATTTGATCATAACCGATGTCCTTAACACAATTTGCGTTTGTTATAGATTCTCTCAAATATTCAGATAATTAGTACAATACCCGAATAATCAATCGCTTTAATTAAAGTCGACGTTGAACGTCCATTTTGACGTAAATTTAAGGGGGTGGACATTTCTGTTTTACCTGGGAAAATTCTGGCGTTTCTCCTATAATTATGATACGCATCTACATCTATTGTCGGTATAATGAACTTCATTGTGCAAGAAGTTTGAATGAAAATAATACGACTGTATTCATTTCAAAGACAGTGAAAAATCGCGTTTCAATGAAAAAAATTCAGAAAATGGCTCACGTCACGCGCCAATGCGAGCTTGTTTTTTCGTTATACTGACTTTAATCTTTGCTTGTATTTTATAACAATCGTGTCAAATGATAGCAAATATGATAAACAAACGTTAAGTACTATCTTTAAACAAAGTTTTACGCCGAAAATACAAGTTTTGCTCGGAGTAATCAAATTCTGTGATTTTTTATGTTACACGTCACGCTTTAAAACGAGTGTCTTTTCCGTTAAATTATAATCGAAATTCAGGACTTTCCGGTGTCTCAGATCCATGTAAAACTATAGACAGACAAGTTCATGTATACAGAAACAGTATTTACCAAGAAAACGATTCTCAATTAAACATGTGTTTTTAACCAGTACAGGTTTCATTCGAGAACCGGTTTTTCACGACTGGTCGCAATAACGTGCGCGACGTCATTATAATTCTAATGTCATTGAAAATCATGTCAAATCTAAATCCTATTTCAAATCTGTCTTTAATTCGAATACTTGATCTGCAAGAACTAGAAAGCAAGCTAGCCTAACTGGAATACAGCAGCAAAGGTTTACAAAAGCTGGCTAGGGGTAGGTTGGTTGGTATGACCTGTAGAGTCATCTCAATCTACTCCAGTAACCTACAGATTTACAACTTTACAGAGGGATTAGCACGGCAATGTACACAGAGGATATAGATAGCATGGGTACGTTAATAAGGATGTACAAGGACAATATCCCATAACAAATACAATTGTACACATGTATGATAGATCGGATAAGCTAGCACCCCAGACAAAGTTTTGAACATAGCATCAAGAATACGTATCACACAAATATATCTACCCAACGGTAGCGTTGGTCCATAGCCACGTTTCCGGAAATACAGATCGCACACGCGACACTTCCTGCACTGGCTGTATAGAGCCTTTGTTTTCATTTACAACTGACGAAGCCACGTGGGAAAATGCACCCGCGAGTTCGAATCTTCCTCCACCAAGAAACCCACCACCATGGTCTAGTATGAGAAAATTGAAAGCAGATTTATTCACAGGAAATGTATTAAAGACAGTCTACTGCAATTACTGCATTCTATGTGACAATCTACGTGTGACAGTTGCGATGCATCTAATGTATGTTCTTTTTATCTACGGATTAGATGAAATCGCGTTCACTGGTCTAAGTTGGTGTGTGCAGTGATGGTGCCGTTGCAAGTACAAACGAATAAGACACGGTTAACCAGGCGAAACAATTCTGACCTATCAATCTGAAGAAAATATGTGTTGCTGACCTATCAAACTGAAGAAAGTATGTGTTGCTGACCTATCAAATTGAAGAAAGTATGTGTTGCTGACTTATCAAACTTGAGAAAGTATGTGTTGCTGACTTATCAAACTGAAGAAAGTATGTGTTGCTGACCTATCAAACTGAAGAAAGTATGTGTTGCTGACCTATCAAACTGAAGAAAGTATGTGTTGCTGACCTATCAAATTGAAGAAAGTATGTGTTGCTGACTTATCAAACTTGAGAAAGTATGTGTTGCTGACTTATCAAACTGAAGAAAGTATGTGTTGCTGACCTATCAAACTGAAGAAAGTATGTGTTGCTGACCTATCAAACTGAAGAAAGTATGTGTTGCTGACCTATCAAATTGAAGAAAGTATGTGTTGCTGACCTATCAAACTGAAGAAAGTATGTGTTGCTGACCTATCAAACTGAAGAAAGTATGTGTTGCTGATCTATCAAACTTGAGAAAGTATGTGTTGCTGACCTATCAAACTGAAGAAAGTATGTGTTGCTGACCTATCAAACTGAAGAAAGTATGTGTTGCTGACCTATCAAACTGAAGAAAGTATGTGTTGCTGACCTATCAAATTGAAGAAAGTATGTGTTGCTGACCTATCAAACTGAAGAAAGTATGTGTTGCTGACCTATCAAACCGAAGAAAGTATGTGTTGCTGACCTATCAAACTTGAGAAAGTATGTGTTGCTGATCTATCAAACTGAAGAAAGTATGTGTTGCTGACCTATCAAATTGAAGAAAGTATGTGTTGCTGACCTATCAAACTGAAGAAAGTATGTGTTGCTGATCTATCAAACTGAAGAAAATATGTGTTGCTGACCTATCAAACTTGAGAAAGTATGTGTTGCTGACCTATCAAACTGAAGAAAGTATGTGTTGCTGATCTATCAAACTGAAGAAAGTATGTGTTGCTGACCTATCAAATTGAAGAAAGTATGTGTTGCTGACCTATCAAACTGAAGAAAGTATGTGTTGCTGACTTATCAAACTGAAGAAAGTATGTGTTGCTGACCTATCAAACTGAAGAAAGTATGTGTTGCTGACTTATCAAACTGAAGAAAGTATGTGTTGCTGACCTATCAAAGTGAAGAAAGTATGTGTTGCTGACCTATCAAAGTGAAGAAAGTATGTGTTGCTGACCTATCAAACTGAAGAAAGTATGTGTTGCTGACTTATCAAACTGAAGAAAGTATGTGTTGCTGATCTATCAAACTAAAATAAGTATGTGTTGCTGACTTATCAAACTGAAGAAATTATGTGATGCTGACCTATCAAACTTGAGAAAGTATGTGTTGCTGACCTATCAAAGTGAAGAAAGTATGTGTTGCTGACCTATCAAAGTGAAGAAAGTATGTGTTGCTGACCTATCAAAGTGAAGAAAGTATGTGTTGCTGACCTATCAAACTGAAGAAAGTATGTGTTGCTGATCTATCAAACTTGAGAAAGTATGTGTTGCTGACCTATCAAACTGAAGAAAGTATGTGTTGCTGACCTATCAAACTGGAGAAAGTATGTGTTGCTGATCTATCAAACTTGAGAAAGTATGTGTTGCTGACTTATCAAACTGAAGAAAGTATGTGTTGCTGACCTATCAAACTGAAGAAAGTATGTGTTGCTGACTTATCAAACTGAAGAAAGTATGTGTTGCTGACCTATCAAAGTGAAGAAAGTATGTGTTGCTGACCTATCAAAGTGAAGAAAGTATGTGTTGCTGATCTATCAAACTGAAGAAAGTATGTGTTGCTGACATATCAAACTGAAGAAAGTATGTGTTGCTGACCTATCAAAGTGAAGAAAGTATGTGTTGCTGACCTATCAAACTGAAGAAAGTATGTGTTGCTGACCTATCAATTTGAAGAAAGTATGTGTTGCTGATCTATCAAACTGAAGAAAGTATGTGTTGCTGATCTATCAAACTGAAGAAAGTATGTGTTGATAACTCGATCATGACCAAAGACACGCTATTGTAACAGGGAATATACGCATAATAAACGATTCAACATAAACAGGATGGAAAAGACAAAACAGTGTGCGGGTATAAAGAACATTTACAAATCCATATACAATAATTGCGTGGCGAATATCTTACACTCTAGAAAGCTTGGAATCTACTTAAGGAAATGGTCTAAAAGCTAAAGTTAATGTATCACTACTGTAGCTACTATAAGCACGTAGTAACTATAAGCAGTAATTCGTAGCCTAAAAAGTCTGCTTTTTAGCATTTACCCAGTTGTAACATTACTCCACAACCAGGTTTCCGGGAAAACTGATCTGACTCTAGACACTGGTTGATTCTTTGATGGAGACATTGGAGGGGGTGCACCCCCACCCATTCCCATTCCAGGTGCTGGCATTGGGGCGAGCGCTCCTGCCATTGCGAAATTTGGTCCCCCGTTGACCATAGCAGGAAAAACTTGTTATGAAAGAAGTAATTAAGAAATTATGTTTAAATGTACATTTGGTTCTCCTTTACAAAAAGCAACACATTCATTGAATATGATATCGTGAACAAATGCGTGGAACTATATCATAATATTGAAAACATCCGTCGGCGAAAATTATAAAAAAAATACAATAGTATTTGTCCTCGGCCGTCGTCAGAACTCCAGTAGCGATCTAAGTTTTTAAAAACTGTAGTTTCGAGATTTGAAGGTAAACCAACATAAACTATACACATACACAGCAAACGCTATCAATGTGGAATCATTTGGCGCACGTTGATGGCGCAAGCTAGCAAAGGCAAAATGTGGAAGCCCCATCTCCATTTAAACGGTGACCAGACTAGCCAATTGTGTACCCTGTAGTCGTATTTGTCCACAGCCACGTCTCGGAGAATGTTTTGCGGACCCTGTCGACAGATTTGAGTGGTTGTGATGCTCCCTGTCCTGATGTCAGACCCGTAGCCGTGCTACCGCCGCCACCTAACATTGCTGACGCTGGCATCACTCCGTTTATTGCTCCTCCTGCTGCTGCAAAACCTCCACCGAATCCCCCTCCAAATAGCTCATCTACAATAATTATTCATGTTTTTCTTGAGATCATTTGTCCATTGAATAAAAAGCTTATTTCATCTGATTGTTCGGCCAAACTTAGGATATTTTCGTCTCTAGAACATTATTATCAGACAGAAGACAGACTCGATTGTAGCTAACGTAGATGCTCGTTTAACGTCCTTTTCGGAGACCATCTAATCGAGATCAACATGTTTCTTTGCTGCAACACCCATCTGTCAATGAAACGAATCTATCTTTCGCAATCCCATATTTCCTGCAAAACAATACTAGCGCCGTGGAAAAATATAGCCCTGGTCTACAAAAGGATACATATGTGACCCGTCGCGCTAAAAGGGACCTTATCGGGTGTGTGAAAAATATCGACCCTAGTCAGTCTGCGCAGTCCGCGCAGCCAGACTAGGGCCGACACTTTTCACTTGTATGTGATTTTTTATATCTGGAATGTTTTCTCTATCTTACTTTACGTTCATTTTTCGAATACAGTATCTGGTTTGCCTATGCTGGGTCTGACAAGTGTGTCAAAATTTGGATTTTTGGTATTCGGATAAGGTCCCTTTTAGCGTGACGGGTCACAATATATCTCAGGCTACAGTTAATTTACCCGACTGTCGTATTCGTCCAAAGCCATGTCTCCGGGAAAACGGATCTGACACGACTGACTGGCTGGTTTTGTTGTGGACCGCCATTACTGCTACCAGTCATGCTCATACTGGGTGGCATTACAGCTTGAGGCCTGATAGCGCCTCCAGCTCCGAATGCAGCGTCGATCATGGGGAATTTTTCATAATCAATTGAAAAGAATGACATTTTGATAATATTGGGCAATTCATAAAACAGAACAAGTTGTTTCTTGGTATATAAAACATTAGTCATTTGTGACCCGTGGCGCTAAAAGGGACCTTCCGTGAAACCAAGAGCAACAAATCAGGCCAAGCAGACGTAAAGCAGATGTCACATTTGGTAAATGAACATAGAGTTAGATAGGAAAATCAATCGGAATTCAGAAAATTGCCCTAAAAGTTTCGATCCTAGTCAATTTGCATGGACTGCGCAGACTCACTAGGATCCATTTTTTTAGAATACCCAGAAGGTCCTTTTTATTTTGACGGGTCACAAACTGTTTGCTTAATGCAAAATCCACACAGTATATCACGATCATTAATAGTGATGTTTATATGTATACAGGTCCGTAGGAAGCAATTTCATATTTGGTGGGCTTAAGCCCCTTTGTCTGAATATGGGGATGGGAGGTTCCTTAAAATAAGGACAATTTGGCATGTTTGGCAAACTTAAGGGGGCTAAGCCCCAGCCCCCCCCACCCCCACCCTAGTCCCCTGTTCCTACGGGCCTTGTATAGCGATGTAAAACACTGTTTTATATCAACATAAGGATGAAAATAAATTTGAAAATATCACCCCCATGCTAAACAAATTACCGAAACACATGACCTAAATACTTTGATTGGTTATGACTCAACGATATGCCAACGAATTTTCGTCAGAACACTTAATCATTCTGAATGTTGTTTCAAAACATCAAGTTTTGTAGACTATGGTTTTGGTCATTTCATGTTAATTTTTAACTTACTAGAATTCGAAACTCCAAAGAAGTCAGACAGCTTCTCTCTAAAATTGGAGAAACAATGTCATTTGGAAGATTGTGCTGATCGGTAAGTATATAAAGATTTCGCATCACAGTTGCAAATCGTCGTTGTAAATGCAAAACCTGGTATCTCGTTTTTGGAAAATTTTAAAGGGGAAGGAAAAAAGTGTAATAACTTTTCCCAAACTGAAATGTTTAACTTGGAACATAATTGTTCACAAATGATTGGTCATTATTACTGATCAGTAAAAGTATCTCAAAACCTGCAAGAGTTTTCATTAACTGGACACACATGTTTGTAATTTGAAAATCACAAGAATCGACATACGAGGTTTTGCATTTACAACGACGAAATGCAATTTCTCGACGCGGGACTAAAACCTCATAACTTCAGCTTTTTAATCTGTAGTTACGGGGTTTTGATCTCCCCATCGGAAATTTCTATGAAATGTGCACAAAAACATAATGTAGAGACTTACATCGGATGGGTTCAAAGTGATGGAAAATTGTAGCGTCTGTCATGACCTTGACACCAGCATTCTACAGAAAAACGGAAAAGATTTTGAGAATATTGCTACTTTTCAACGAAAACCTCGAAACTGCAGCTTAAAAGAAGCTGCAGTTGCGAGGTTTTTGTTGAAAAGCGACGATATTACAATTTATTATGACCGCGTCTCTCCTTTCATCAACGTTTGTCATTATATATTGTGCATGATTTATTTTTTTTTATACATTTTGAATTGCAAAAAGAAAACCTATTTAAGGTTTGAATGTCAATAGAAGTACACGTCTCTGAAAAAAACGTCCCATAGACTTTTCCCGATTAAATGAAATGAAAACGAGTGTTAGAAAACGCTTTTTAATTCAAATATCGGAGAAACAACATTTAATGCTCTTAAAATTTTAACAACTGTTAGTAGTAATATTGTATTAAAACGGTGACAGTATATTGTCCAGCAAGATTAAACCGGGACATCTGCATATGCAATGACCCCACTTCGGCAATGTTTTGTTAAGACGCTCAACTAACGGACTTTGCACATGAAAATTAAGTTGTCCCGAGTTAATTTGGGTGGACAATAAGTAACTTAACTTTTCCATTTTTGTTTATATTGACTTACATCAAATATCTGTTGTGCGTCAGATCCCCCATAATACACTGGGTACGGCCACAAGATCATTCTCTTCCTGCGTCCAACAGCCATGGGCATGATGTCACCGAAGAATGGGCCTTGTGCTGGTCTTATTGTTTCGCACACTTCTCTACATATACTTTGTTTTATATTGACTTACATCAAATATCTGTTGTGCGTCAGAACCCCCATAATACACTGGGTACGGCCACCAGATCATTCTCTTCCTGCGTCCAACAGCCATTGGCATGATGTCTCCGAAGAATGGGCGTTGTGTTGGTCTTATTATGTCCTACACTTCTCTACATATAGTTTAATTAATATTTGAGCCAGGATCTAGAAAATCGTCCCTTAAGGCTTTTGAGTCCAACATAGATCCAGATCAGCCTGTGCATACGCACAGTCTGATCAGCATCCATTTTGTTCTCTAATAGTTTCTTCGTGACCTGTAACAACTTAAAGAGAGCAGCATGAATGCATATTGGACTGCATTTGACGACAGGCTGATTTTGAAACTCGCACTTTAAAAATGCCATAAGGGACATTTTTCCAGATCCCGGCTCATTTACTTACATCAAATATCTGCTGTGCGTCAGATCCACCATAATAAACTGGGTATGGCCACCAGATCATTCTCTTCCTGCGTCCAACAGCCATTGGCATGATGTCTCCGAAGAATGGGCCTTGTGCTGGACTAATTGTGTCGTACGACTTCAACTCATCAATAACCTATACGATTGTAGACATTTCGTGAACAAAAGCACACAATTTGCATTCAGCGGCTGCGCATAAATGCATTATGGCACAATGGAAATATATCGTCTGTCAGGACAAGTATTTTAAAGGCCTGAATGCGAACCGATGCAAAAATAATATGTAGTTAAACAACAGACAATAATTATTCTTGTTTATGCTGCTGTCGCTAACATTGAAGTAACATTTAAAATTTAAGTTATAATTTTTAAGTGAAAGGAAAGGTAACTCATAAGAATCATTGAATATGACAAGATGTAAAATAAATGTAATGCATTAGTCGCAAAGGGATGTCACCTTGCGTCTTATACAGTACCATTGGGACAGAACATGGTAACATATCGATGCTTCTCAACAAAAAAAAAAAAACTCGTAACTGCAGCTTGTTTTAAAGCTGCAGTTACGAGGTTTTTGTTGAAAAGCAACGATGCATTACATAAACAATGTACCCACTTGTGTTGGTGTTATGTCGTTACCAGATTTCAGCAACAAAACACTCTGATCTACTGCCAACAGATTCACGATAGATTTGGCATCAGCGGTCACCTGTACATTAATGTTATCTCCGGGCTGAACCTTCTGCTTGTCGAAATCCACAGACACCTTAAAGAGAAGAAAATAACCAGTTACATCAATGTTCGTTTGGTAATTTATTTCATGTATTGTTGCCATTATTAGTTTATAACGAATTAATGTGTCTATGAACATGTAGAAATTATATGAACACTTGTCTATATTGTAATTTAAGTATATCGTCTACCATGAATGACACAAAACCGTTATATATAACCATTGAAATCCTAGTCTAAAAACTAACAGTAACGTTATATTTGATGTATCTTATTCAGTTACATTTAAAAGTTAAATTAAAGAAACGGAAAAGACGTGTCTTTTAAAAGGTAAAGTTATATAACTTTAGACGATACAAATGAAAAAAAAAAAAAAACGGTTTTGTTACGCATTTTATGATCATCATCTTTACTAAAGGTATGTTGTAAACATATTACCTTATTTTTAAAAGCACCGTCGACATCAAAGCTGATACTATCAGTCACAACTTCTCCGTCAGTTCTTACATAGTAAACAACTATACGGGCATTGGGCGCCATCTTGTCTGTGAGCGGAACTGAAAATGTACTTCCTGTTACACTTCCGGCGGCAACAACAGAGCCACGTGACATAATCTGCAAGAACGATTTATGGCTAGAGAATTGATAAAAAAAGCTAAGATTTTTTTTGAAAACTGTTTGACGTAAGATTATTCACCAGCAATATGCATTAATTCATTACGTGTAAATTAGGAACGGATTTATTTACAGCTTAGTGGCTGTGAATCAGAAACATCTCAAATACGTTCATTTTAAATAAATTGTATCATTACATGTTTTCGTAATTCACGCGGGAGGGATTAATTTGTGTGTAATTTTAAAATAGATGTCGAGTAATAGAATTTTGCTTTTTTACACATATCTAGACCATAATTTATCAGTGTCTAAAGCATAATGTTCTTCATAGCACGTTTACTAAGATGCCTTTCTCTATTCCAAAGAATGTTATGGCTTACCTGATATACAGCTGAGCTGATTTTTTCTGTGCTCTTCATTTCGAAGGACGCGACTCCACCGGCCTGTTGAAACAAATAATAGAATACTAGGCAATCCGCAACGAAACAAACAGTAAGACACCTGGTTTCAATATAAAGTTACGTTTACATCTTTACGACAAAATCCCATTTTCTCACAACTTCTTAGAGATCAATACTTTTCTGGTCAAGAATATCGTTGTTCTTCTTCAAAACTTCGTAACTACAGCTTACTTTTACAGCTTTTAGTAGTATTTCATAAAAGAAAAACAGCGACATGTATTCTACTATTGAAACAAATGATGGATTAAGCCTTTGACTTAATAGTTTCCAAAGGGCTGGTTTGTAAATGTAACATAGCAATAAAAAAATCACTTACTCGTAATGTGTTCGATTTCAAGAATAGTTGTATATAGCTGTTACTGGGTGAGTAACTCTTGGATAAACTCAGATAGGCAGATACCTTCCCGTAACGAGCCTAGAATGGTGACAAAATTATAATCATTATTAAATCGAGCAGTCCGCCGCGATATGACCATAGCAGTTGAAACGGCGTAAAACCCCAATAAATCAAATTAAATCGAGCAGTTTTCGCGGAAATCAAAAATACTATTTCGTCGCCTTACTAATGCATGATTAGAGCTAAATCTATTAGGGTTGTGGGGAAAAGTAAAGATTAGGTCATTTCCGCGAAGGACATATGATACCCCTATGAAATATTCTTACCATGGTTCAAATAATTGTTAAGCCTTACATGTACATGAAACTGTGGTGGGTTTGAATGAATGTTTGATAAATTAAATACAATTTCAAAAAGCCGCCACATTTAAAAAATATGTTATACGCACCATAGCTCTAAACTCGTGATAAACAAAATTCGAGATGCATAGGCCTATACATCGTAAATTTATTGTAGCCAGGACTAAAATAAGCGATATGCATACTTTTATGTGTTTTAAGGCGATTCTTCATGTGTGATCCCGACAAAAAAGTCTGTCTTTATTTTAGAGTGTAAAACAAGCGTTTAAAGACATCACGAAAACTCAATCAAAAACGTACATTCAAACTTATTTGTGTTGCATTTTTCGGGATATCAACTTGAATAGCGACGATTCCATTATCCGGCACGGTGAAGAGACTAGGCTGTAGGCTGTATCTTCTGGTCTGAGGTTGGTAGAACGGATATGGCGTGGTGCGCGGACTCTTAAGTTCATACGTCACTGATGTCGTCACGTTGACGTCAGCACGTGTACCTAGGATTGGTGTGTCGTCTTGCTGAGATACCTTCAGCTGAAAGTGAAACAAAAAATTATACAGTTTCGTACCATCTTAGTTATTTTCTTTATTGTCTCTTTAGACTAAAGTCTGCTAGATATAGTTTGCTATCTGAAATTTAGTGATATCTCCCATTTGCCTTTAATTCGTTACATATTTACATTATTTTTGTGCACTTCATTGCTCCCCCCAAAAATGCTATTATATCCAGATCATACTGTCGACATTCAGAATAAGCCAGGTTGACCATATCACGGCAATCATGTTAAATGCGTTTCAAATGTCATATAACTATCAAGGAATGATGGCCAAAACGAACTTTGTTATCAAACCTTGCTTATGTAATCTTTTGTTCATGTGGTATGTTGTCGTAATTAAATTGTAACACATAAATGAAAAAAAAAATCAATGAAAAAAAAATAATAATAATAATAATAATAATAATAATAATAATAATAATAATAATAATAATAATAATAATAATAATAATAATAATAATAATAATAATAATAATAATAATAATAATAATAATAATAATAATAATAAATCAACTCACATAGGCTGTGTATGGAAGTCCAGGTTTGAATGTGTTCGGGTTGGAATCCAAAAACTTCATCTTTTCTGCGGAGCTGTAGAACTTCACGTCATCGGACCCGTTTAACGTAATCTTGTTGATACTCTCAGTAACGTTAGCTTCAACGACGATCGAACGTCCATTGAAATAATTCACGACTGATTTTATATGAGCTAGGGGTAAGTTGAAAGTAGCCTCTCCGTCTATCTGTGGATAGAAAAACAGTCTAAACAGTGGCTGTTGAAAGTTAATCTTGTTGCCTTTCAACAAAAACTCGTAACTGCAGCTTGTTTAAAGCTGCAGTTACGATTTTTTTGTTGAAAATCGGCGATGTTTGGAATTTTATACTGGTGAATATTTAGAAAGTGTGTGATTGTTTACGTTTAATTGAATATGTACACTGTGAGAGCAAAGACTGTAGCACATCCAATAGGCCAGGTTCACAAAGCAAGTTTAAAGTGACACACAATAACACCGAAGGACAACTTTTCAATCGGTTTCTGGCCAAAATTTAATTCACATGGCAACACGACGTTTGATCTTGGGCATATACCAGTATATATCGTCGCGTTTCAACAAAACCCTCGTAATTGCAGCTTAAAGCAAGCTGCAGTTTCGAGGTTTTTGTTGAAAAAGCAGATAAATAATCTAATATAGACCACCACTGAAATAATCATCAATGAGACAATAGACCCACTTACTTTCATTTCTTGTACGACCATTGGTTCATTGCCCTTATAGTTGAATGGTCTGTACCAGTGGTCTACCCGAGCTCGAACTAAAACAACGGTTGGTCTTGGGCATAAACCAGTGTATATCGTCGCTTTTCAACGAAACCCTCGTAACTGCAGCTTAAAGCAATTTAAGCTGTAGTTTCGAGGTTTTTGTTAAAAAGCAGAGAAATAATCTAATATAGACCACCAGTAAAATAATCATCAATGAGACAATATACCAACTTACTTTTATTGTTTGTACGACCATTGGTTCATCGCCTTTATAATTGTAGGGTCTATACCAGTGGTCTACCCTAGCTAGAACTAACACAACGGTTGATCTTTGGCATCTACCGGTATATATCGTCGCCTTTTAACGAAACCCTCGTAACTGCAGCTTTAAACAAGCTGCAGTTACGAGGTTTTTGTTGAAAAGCAGCGAACTAATCTAATATAGACTTCCTGTAGCACTAAAATGATATTAATTGAGACAATAGACCCACTTACTTTCATTGTTTGTACGACCGTTGGTTCATCGCCTTTATAATTGTATGGTCTATACCAATGGTCTACCCGGGCTCGAACTGTTACCGTCCCATTTACAGGTTTGCCGTATGTGTAGCTGAAACGTGCATGCATTTAATGGAGCGTTTATCATAAGTATCTAGATTTCATACTTAGAATGGCATAAAACATATGGAAGTATATTTAAATCAATGCTTTAGGACATGCAAGATCGATGCAATACAATAAAGAAAAAATAGTATGAGTATGTTTTAATATTCTAATTAAAACCAATTAACTAGCCAAGTAAAACTCTACACAACAAAACAATACGATGCTTTTTAACCAAAAACCTCGTAACCGCAGCTTAAGACAAGCTGCAGATACGAGGTTTCTGTTGAAAAGCAACGAATAGACCGTAGGCCTCTGGACGCCTGTAAGCTTAGATTGGTCACCGCACCCGATACAAAATTATGTTGTATCAGGGGTGGTAACCAGTCTTAACTCTCGCACGTGTTTAGATGCTTCCGGTCGTCAAATAGTACGGTAAAACATAACGTGAACGGGTCTATAAAACCCTGGATTGGTATTTAACATTTATCAGCACAATTTCAATGTGACTTACGTTGCCTTGACCTTTCCAGTAAGCGTGGTGTCGCCAGTAAGAGCATATGATGGTAGCTCAACTGATACTTCAAACTTGGGGAGAACTGAAAATAAAAAATGTCGTGAATTCCAACTACTTTCAAGTTACACTGTTGATGTTTTAATTTCTTTATTAGTGTACATTATTAGTATGTATTCGCATTGCCTAGTGCATATGCAATTTCTCGTAGCGAAGACATTGTTGTAATATAATATGCATTTTTCAAATGAATTAATCATCGACAAAAAAGAATGATTTTATGTGCTACATTGTACACAATTCTATCTGTACCAGCGTCAGTTTTGTTGTCTGTCGCAATTCGCAAATAGTAACACGTTGTTTTTTGTTGTTTGGATATAATGGATAGCACTACATCAATACTATTATACCTCAAATATATTAAAAGATATAAAATGATTTTGATGGTTTGGATAACCTACCGTAATGGTCTACTGTAAAAACCTTTTCTGTTGAGTGACCCTGTTGAACAAGATAATGAATTATAATAAATTAACATATAATAAGAATAGTAAGTTAAAATCAAGACAACGGAAAGATGGAATATGTATTCATAATATCATAATTTTGTACACAGACATGGTCATTTTGACAACAAGGTTCCGTTCTCTTAAATTCGTTCCAATCAAGCTAGCCTTATTTCACTTTATTCTACTTACTAACGTTTCAAAGCATATACAAAACATAGGGTGTTAAACACGAAAACTGATTTATTTTCAAAGTAGGGATTTCAATACCATTTGAACTACTTGTGGAATAATTCCATTATTCGAAATAGGCCTAAATAATTTTCGTTTTAATGCGGTCAGATAAAGACTTAGTTCACGGTGTATAATCACGTGACTTAGAATTTCCGATAATCTTCAATATCTTTGTCAATACTTGACCAATTTGAATTCGGTTCAAAGCAGAGAAGGTGGAAAAATGTCAGGAATAACACAGTTGTGGTAAATTTTTTAAAAATCAACTGATAAAAAAGTTATTGAAGATAAACCAAATTTTTTGTTTATCTTCAATAACTGTTTTATCAGTTGATTTTTTAAAAATCAACCACGTCCATCTAATGCGTGACATCTGTCCGCATTCTCTGCTTCAAACCGAATTCGAATCGGTCCGGTATTTACAAAATCATTGAAGATTTTCTGAAAATATTGTATCACGTGATTATCCAACGTGTGGTTGTAGAAGCAGAATTACTCACATGTATGGAAACTTTAATCTTCCAGTCACCGAGAACAGGCTGTGTGTCCATCGTCATGAAGTTGGTAATGACGCCGGACATGTCCTTCAAACCGCGCCATTGTTTGATCTTGTTTGTGTTAGGGTCCTGTTGAAATAAAATCAGATAAAGCCATATGAAATCTTTTCGTGAACTCCCTAAACTTCCCAATGTAAGAAGAAAAACAAAAACGATGAATAAATAAATGAATGAATAAATGTATAAATGAGTTGGGATCTGGAAAAAGGTCTCTTATAGCATTTTAGACAGCCATGCTTCACGATCAGCCTGTATCTAGGTGCAGCCTAACCTGGATCCATGTTACTCTCATAGGGATGCTACAGACCATTGTGAAGCTATTGGGGAACAGCATGGTTTCTGATCAGACTGCGTGTATACGCAGGCTGATCTGAAACTATGTTGGGCTCAAAAGCCTTAAGGGACTTTTTACCATTACCAGACCCTGGTTCAAATAAAGGTAAAAGGACACAGATGCGTAAAGCATGACGGTGAAAATTTAAAAAAAGCTTAAGCATTTATTTCAACATTCACTTGTCTTACCTTAGTGATATAATGTTATGCATCTCAATAACCTTCAAGGCGAGGATGCAAAAGAATGAGGTTTTGGGAAAGCAACAACTGAATTCACTGGCGAAGCTAGCCGAAAATAAAGTGTACGCAAAACACATGCTCAATGTATCAAGGCAGGTTTGATGGCGGACTCCAATACTGCTGGGGGATGGTCTTGTGGGCATCTACCAGAAAATGTTTGAAAATTTAATGTAGATGCTTATGAAATACATACCAAATGCCCACCTGGAGCCACGAATGACCATGGTCATTTGTGGCTCCTAGTGGGTTTGGTGTGATTTTAATGGCGATTCATGTGGTTATTTCAAGGGAAACAAAAACAAAAATCCACATTTAAAAATGAGATGTGTACGCAAGTGCGTTTTTGCGTATGGATTGCTATTGTTGAACCGAAGTTACAGTGGACGAGAATCGACCTGGCAGAGCAGCCCATGCTAATCGAATGGAATGCTCTGCCAGGTGAATTATAGTCCGCTATACCGTGCGTTAATTATTGTCAATAGTGCAAACGATTACGTTTGTTTATAAATATTCACAGCGCATGGTAACTTCGGTTTAACAATATGCCTATAGAATTATTACTTTGAACCATACGCAACATGTAAATTATGAGGAACTTACATAGATATCGATGTCGTACATCCCATCGTACACGGTCAGATTTGGATACACCGCAAAAGCTCGGAAATGTACTGTAATAAAATAATATGATCTTTGACGAAAAATCAGACATGCAATACATAGGGTTTGCGTCCAAAAAGCTTCGGCTTTTCAGTAGATTTTAAGTGCACAACAAACAGAAGTACGAGTATTGTGCTTTACAAAACTTTACGAACGCCATACACAACATAATTATATAGGCTATATACATTATGCATTATAACCAGAATAACTATAGGTATTCCTGTTTTTTTCTTGATTTTTAAATGAAATTTTTATTATTCTCAGTGAGTTCAAATCAATTTTTAAATGTTTCGATGCTGGTCAAATTACTTAACTCGATTGTTGCAAAAAGGTCAACGTGAAATGACACTGACTTCTGTCCAACTTTGGTCAAACTCATGGATAATATCAATCTGGTTAAAAATTTGACGTCCTTTCTATCTTTTTAGATCCATTTTATCACCTGCATCAGCTTTCAATTTCATTTTCAACTACCCTAAATTGTGCCGTTTTGGGAAAGGAGTAACCGATTTGGTTTTTTCAGGGGTCACAGAAGATTACCCCTAATTGGTGGGTCTCGGATGCTACTGTAAGTTAACACAGATTTTAATCAGATTGGGAATATACAAAACGTACCTGTTTGCCCGGGTTTGTACATGGCTTTGTCCGTCTGTATGAAGATGGACACATTTTTACTCTCCAATGTTAGGTCTGTCTGGTTGGAGAACTGTAGACCCTGACCAGTCCCCACAACATGAAGCTGATAAGAGCCACGCTTTAGGTCTTCCGGAACCTATAAAATGGGCATAGAAAAGGGTGTACAATAGTTAAAGTGGCATTTCAGAGATCATTTTTCATAAATTTCACTTTTATTTCTGTCTGAAAAGGCATATTTTCTTATGAAAATTCTGAACATTTCCAGCCAAATTATATTTTGTGCTAAAATTAATCAAATTGTTGTCCACAACAGTTCAGATTTATATGGAATAAGTCATTTCTGTCTCAACTTTAAAGGCGTATTTTTCGTTATAAACAACAACTTCAAAAAACTGATAGCAATTATAAGCATTAGAATAACCAATCGTTGCACAAAAGACATACTTTTAAAATTTGGAATTGGAACACCAAGTCCATTTAAGTCACCTTTAAACAGTTTTGCCAGTGAAAATTCCCTGGAGTACTTTTATGTAAAAACGAATGCATCTTCTGCTGATGAATGGATTAACCCTTTCCCAAACAAGACCTGGTTTTGATGTCTATAATAGAAAACTTGGCTTGGGAAAACATTGAAACAAAAGAAAAAACTGCTGATAACCAGCAGTTTTTCCTTTTGTCCCAATATTTTCTGTGCCATATTCTACACAAATTCTTTCTTTAATAAATTCTGTTTTGTCATTATTTGTGGCAAATTTTGAAGTGGATCACCATTTATATAGATAACAGAATCAGACTGCTTCTTTTCTTCGTGAAAAAAGAACTATCTATTCTTTATGTCAGATTAATGTAGTCCTGAGTCGAAGATATGTGCTTTATTTTAGAAGTAACAGACTTACCTGGAGTTCTAATATTCCTGGTGAACCTGTCAAAATGGAAAAGAAGCATGTTAAAATTCGGTGTTAATGTTTACTTCGAAAATAATCTAAGAAAACACTTTGCGGTCTTCAAGATAATTTATTCAGACTATCATTTTGGTTTCATACCTCGGCGTCATATGAGTCAAAATACGTTAGCCCTTTCCCAAACGACAAAGTACTGGGCAGTTCCAATTTGAAAAGAGCTGCAGAAGACATATTTGTTGTAGGAAAAGAAAGGATCCATGTGAGATATAGCACAGAAAATATTGAGGCAAAAGGGTAGATGCTGGTTAACAGCATTTTGTTCTTTTGACTCAGAAGTTTCCTAAATGAGCCAGGATCTGACGAAACGTCCCTTAAGGCTTTTGAGCCCAACATAGATCCAGATCAGCCTGTGCATACGCACAGTCTGATCAGGATCCATCTTGTTCTCAAATAGCTCCTTCGTGATCTGTAGTAACTTATAGAGTGCAGCAAGGATGCTTATTGGACTCCATTTGACAAGAGCCGATCTTGAAACCCGATTTTGACAAATGCTATTTTTCCAGATCCTGGCTCAAATCTTTTTTAAACAGAGACGTCAAAATCGGATATTTTTTGCAAAAGGGTTGATCATTTAAGAATCAAAGCGGTATGTGCATTACATTTTTACTGTAATTTTTATTCTCAAATTATGTTAAAGTTGAATAAGTTTCTAAGATCATCATCTTACCTTGAGCGAATGTTGCTCTTGATGATACCACACTCTGTTTTGTAGTTTTAAACACTAGACTTGCTTCAACGTTTACATCGGCGCTAGACTTTAGAATGTTTACGCTGATGTTTAATGGTACCCCAGGTCGGAAACTTTTGGGCGTTACTACCACGTAGGAACTGAAAAATGTAAACTCTAAATCTTGTAAATTCAAATCGTGCACTATCAACTTTAATATATAGTCATTATCTTATTTCATCATATTACGTACATCAAGGTATCTTGGCGAAAATTCCCTATTGCATTGGAAACCACTACAGAACTTTGGTAGTTTGTACATTAATGCAGACTGTAGTGGTCTCAGGCGCCTATTCATGCTTATTTCGGAAAAAAAAACATCTGGGGAAAAACAAGCAGCAATTTAGATGAAAAATGTTGACTAATTTATTCGTCCAAATGGACGTTAAAATGTGAAATAAGCTAACTATGCATTCTGTTCGTTACTTTGGTGTGCATTTTTTCAGTAAATTTATTAGTTTTCTGTAATTCCTTAAACAATGGGCACTATTGTAACGTTTGAAATTAGATCATCAAATAATGAAATAGGCTGAAATATTATGAAAATTTCATATCTATGCAAAATATGATAAATTGGTGTTCTATACATATAGCCGAGCCCGGATAGCTCAGTCGGTTAGGTCGGAGTCTGTCAATCCAGGGGTCTCGAGTTCGAACCCCGGCTCGGCCAGTATCCATTCTGACATTTGACAAAAGTCATTTGTCTCTCACCAATGGGTGTGAATCATCTATGTGAGAGAGCAGCTGGAGGCTCGGTTTGGATATTGTGGTTGTACTGGTGCGAGAAATACCAGGAACCCACGGTTAGGTGCTCCAGCCGCCGCGATATGACCCTGGTAGTTGAAAACGGCGTAAAACCCCAATAAACTCTAAAACTCTATACATATAATTGAAATCGATTTAACTTAAAGAAATGTCACTTACTCTTTGGCAAATGAAGCCGAAACGAAAACTGCCAACAAGAGGCAGCGCAACATCTTGCCTGGTAAATAAAAGAGATAAAGATTTTAACCCTTTCCAAAACAATACATGCTTTTGACGTTCCCTAATGAAGAGGCTTGGGAAAACATTGAGACAAAAGAATCAAATGCTGATAATGATATTTGCTATATAAACAATTCCAAACTTTTTCGGAAATCCGTAGCTTTCAGATAAGAGAACTCTAAATGTTTCGTTTGGGAGAGGGTTAAAGGACAAGAAAACATTGTATACCCTGAATGACATGCAGATATAAATTGTTAATTATTTCGTTTAAAGAAGAAGGAAAAGTCAACACGATGTGTTTTTAGATCGGAGATTGCTGTCATTGATATATCAATTCATATCCACTTGCTTTCATTCCAAAGTTGTACTTTCTATTTTTTTCAATACAATTTGCTCATTTTCTTAAAAAAATCGTAATTGCAGCTTAAGACAAGCTGCAGTTACGAGATTTTCGAAGGAAAACGACGATATGTTTGTTGCAAGATGGAACTCAAACGTTAAAAGAGGGCTCACACGTACCATACAAATTAAAATCAGCAGTGTTGAAAATCCCCAATTATCAAAAAAAAAAAAAAAAAAAAAAAAAAAAAAAAAAAAAAAAAAAAAAAATCGTATCAATTGAATGGTGCAAAACGTTCACACTGTACCAATATTTCGCTTTTCAACCAAAACCTCGTAACTGCAGCTTAAATCAAGCTGCAGTTACGAGTTTTTTTTTGTTGAAAAGCGACACAATTTACCACGGTAATGGTAAACTTGGTTAAAGTTGGAATGAAGAATTTTACCGTCTCATCAGACTATGTAAAATTTGTATGATATGTTTAGTCAAAGATAAACCAAAATATTGAATACGTGACGGTCTACAAAATGAAGCTTTTTTAAAAATCAAAAACAAGAAAACATCTTACCGATAGCGCTGTATTTATCAATTTGCGTATTTTGCAAAATTCCCTATATAGCGTATCTAGGTTACTGATAAGATATTTCGGTTGTGACAAAAGTCTCGTCAACCAAATTATGCCCTGATTTCAGACAGGGTTGAATTCAGAAAGTCGACACTTTCAGTCATCTTGGTACATTTAACCCCTTCCCGAAAAAGACCCGGGAATTTAAGAAAATTTCGAATATTAAGACAAACCAATGGATACCATTTACGCGAATCTGCCTTTTGTACAAATGGGCTTGGGATTTGTTAGTATCGCTTATAGAAATAGTAAATAGAATACAATTTTTATCATATACCATTCCCTTAATCCAGATTATCGTTCAATAGGCCTCTGAGTTGTTATTTACTGTCGACTTAAAAACATTGCTTCTACCAAACACCATCCTCTGAATCCAGATTTTGGTCTAAACGGTCTGGGTGCTGTTAGTTAGTGTCACCTATGGAACTAACCAATACAAATGGTATTCTATCAAATACCATCCTCTGAATCCGGATTTTAAATAGTCTAAATGACATGCGAAGTGTAAGTTACTGTTGGATTATACATGTAGTGCTTGTCAATGCAGTTGAGTTCCTATCATAAATTATACTATCCTCTGAATCCAAATAATGGTTTAAAATGGGCTTGGAGTTGTAAGTTGGTGTCGACCATAGATCTAGACAATTGAAATTAGTTGTATCAAATATCATCCTCTGAATCCAGATTTTAGTCAAATAATGCAGGGCCTGTAAATTGTATTTTATTGTCGGCTTAAGTGCTAGTCAATGGAGTTGTGTTCCTATCATATATCATCCCTCGAAACCAGATTATTGTGTGATATGACCAGGGAGTTGTTGTTCATGTCGACTATAGAACGAGCCAATTGAAATGGGTTCCTACCAAATACCATCCTCTGAATGCAGATTTTGGTCTAAAACGGCCATGGACTTTTTCAATTGATGTCGACTATAAAAATAGCCAGTTGAAATTAGTTTCTATAAAATACCATTTTCTGAATCCAGATTTTAGTCTAAAACGGTCTCACATCCTATTACCGGCTATCACTCGGGCCGTTGCAAACCTCGTGCAGTATCATCGATAAATAGCGGGTGTACTGGGTAGGTCATACTTTTTCCATTTTTCTTTTGTGTTAAAACGCTTCTCAGCTATGTTTTTCAGTGTACTAGGCTGGTCATATATTTGAGTACCTACATGTCAAATACTATCCCAGATATTCCTCAAACAACAAAATTATTCAACAAGAAAGTCGTAACTTCACATATTTTATTTAACATCCAACTTTTAGTCAATATAATGAGGAAATGACAATGTGATCGTTAGAATTAATATAACAATTAGAAAAGTCAATCAATTTTCTTACACTATGTACATTGAGAAAACTGTTTGAATCGAATTAAGTTCAGACAGACCGATTAAAATTGAACACTGATGCCGATTTGGCAATCACGGACAGCATATTGAAGCCGTATGTTCTGTTCGTGATAGGATAAATTTGTACCTCACCAAACTTTGTTTGACTATAATGATATAACGGAATAGTTGATCGTCTTCGCAAACGAGTAGTTGTTAGATAATATACTAGATTCCAATTTTGTAATAAAATTTCTACATTCACTTTAGTGTTTTTCTAAATTTTGCATGGAAAGGTGGATTTTACATAAAAATATATGAAATTGCGTCTCTATTGTTGAATAATTTCGTTGATTGAGACATCTTTGGACTAATATTTGACATGTAGGTACTCAAATATATGGTCAGCCTAGTACACTAAAAATATAGCTGAGAAGCTTAATAACACGAAACAAAAATGGGAAAAGTATGACCTACCCAGTACACCCGCCATTTATCGATGATACTGCACGGGGTTTGCAACGGCCCGAGTGATAGCCGGTAATAGGGTGTGGGTCTGGGAGTTTTAACTACTGTCGGCTAAAGAAATGGTCAATTGAAATGGGTTCCTATCATATATAATCTGAATTCAGCCTATGGTCCAAACCGGCTTGGGAGTTGTAACTTCAGTCTCCACTTTAGGAGTGGCGTATTGAAACTGATTCTATCAAATACCATCACCTGAATCCAGATTTTTGTCTGACGCTGCCTGGGAGTTGTTAGTTAGTAAGATTTGTTTTGCTCATACTTGCTTTGTTATCATGAAATTTAAGTAGGCTAAACTGACACAATCACTGTTAAAGCGCTGCTTTTCAACAATAACCTCGTAACTGCAGCTTGTTTTAAGCTGCAGTTACGAGATTTTCGTTGAAAAAGCGAGGAAATGCAGTCTAAACGTATATTATTTTTTTCATTTTCCAAAAGGGCATTATGCAATTACATCACACGTAAAATGAAAGTTGTCTGGTGAAAGGGAAATGACTCAGCAATTACTTGACATTCTCAAACAACACGGGGCATCACGAAACACAATAATTGAAGAAAATCTTTAATAATCTTCAATAATTATGATAGATCTATCTTATATTTAACCTATTTGAATTCTCTGCTTCTGATCTTTTTCAACCCGGTCACACTTAAATCATATCATATTTTTTCTTAAAAGATATCGAACATGTTTCATGTAATTAGTGGAGCGGGAAACATCTCTTTTTTGACAAAATACTGCACTTCCGGATACAAGTATGAGACTTTCAGAATATGTTCTTGAAACCTTTATCTTTAAAATTTTCTCGTTAGCCATCTCAAGTTTTTCCTTTTTCAAGATGGCTACCGCAAATTTCAAGATGGCCGCCAAATCTACTGTGTTGGTTTTGAGCATGGTCAAACCTTTTCCTCTGAAGCTATATCTGAGTGACTTTTTTGCACTACCAAGGCACATTGGTTAACGCCAATGCTGTGAAACTCAACTTGAGGTTCTATATAAGATATAAAACTGTTTTTGTGAAGATTTATTACCGTAAATTGCCTAAATTTTGGTATAAACCAACAAAACATTTTCCAAATCATCCACCATCCCCCCATTTATTGAAACAGATATATCATAAAGGTCAGAATATATAGATTTTAACTTCATGGTATATAAGAAATAGTTACCGGTAAATTGTAGGAATTGCATTTCAACAAATAGTTTTTGACAGTTTAACCCTTTTCCAAACAGCAACATAATTTAGGGTGACCCAAATTCAAAGGTGTTGCAGACGACAATATCAAGTGCATGGAATTCATTTTGTTTTCTATGCGCCCATATTGAGAGATCGGGGCATATTGTTTTACTCGTGTCCGTCTCTCTGTCTGTCCCTCTGTCTGTCCGTCTGTCTGTCCAAAAACTTAACATTTGCCTTTTCTCCAAAGATTGCCACATACAAATATCAAATTTGGTATGTAACATAGGTTTTCAGCTATTGCAATTGATCACGCACGCAAGCAATTCTAACTTATTCAAGTGTAGCCAAAACACGACCTGCCCACCAAGTAACAACATCTGCTCTTTTCAAACTGCTTAGGCGTTGTAGTGTAACTAGATGTACGTTTAAATCTAATGTAGTCTCGCCTTATTCTACGTATATACTTTCTAAATATATGAACTCTGTTCTATCCGCCTAAAAACGAATGATTGACATTCATCATTCGTTTTTATGATCACATTTGCATGAAACGTAGAAAGGCGTAGCATATATACATGTATATGGAAGTTAGATGATTGCAGGAGAGATGGGTTGTTGCTAAGAGTTAGTGACTAGGAATGCTATCTCACGTATATTAAAACTATAATCTTTTACACTTGTTGTTGTTGTTCATGACGTCCAACTGGTTCCACGACATACGTCTATTTGGTGCCGAGACCAGCGAGCCTGAGAAGATGGGTTCGAGGTGAGTGAACTTTACTAAACTCATATTTCTTTCTCTAATTACCATGTCTTTGGGTTGTATTGGTACAAAAATAATAGAAAGATAGGAAATTTAGATGTTGTCTCGATTTATTTCGTGTTTGTTTGAATACCACGCATACTAAATTTCAAACAATTAATAAATTATGGACATTTTTAGACTACGAAATACACAAACTTAATTCAGAAAAACTTTATAATTACAGACATGGACAGGTTTAGACCCGGAAATACCGATTTCGACAAAATGACAGGCAAATTTCCCCTACGGCTTTCACAAAATCAATTTAACTCTTCGCGAAATGAAATAAGTCATGGAGGTAGGGTAGGTCTATCTGTTAGGGACAAATCGACCATGAGATGTTGGCTCTGTAAAAATTTAGGACATTTCAGATTTGAATGTAAGAAGCAAACAAAACACTACCCATTTTTCAACAATCTTTCAAAAAACGCGTAACTTCCGGTAGTGGACGGGTTGACCTACTGGACAATTTAACTTTTGGACACGAATCATGCTTACATCTAGAAGAAAACTCAAAACCATCTTCTTTTCTGATAGAATTACAAAATATTTCAGTAAGAACGATAATTGAGAAGGGTTCTATTGTCAGTTTGATTAATAAACGGATTTACAAAAACCTTAACCCAAAACCAAAATTAACACATTGTGATTTCGTACTAAGAGGTGCATCAGGAAAACATATTCACATTTCAGGTCGTGCAGACATTCCTGTTAAGATCAAACATATTTTGCTAACTCATACCTTTTACATAGTAGACAATCTAGATAGAAATTGTGTATTGGGTAGAGATTTCTTATCAAAAAATGCATGCCAGATAAATTACCAATCACAGACACTAAGAATTAAAGATTGCTTGATAAATTTACAAGATGACGCCGAAATTGCTTCGTTAATCCGTTTATCAAGCGACGTCATTCTAAAACCCCGCACAGAATACATTCTACCGGCCAAATTAAAACAAAACCCATCTCTGCAAGTAAACAAACATTATGAAATTTCGGAAGTCCGCAAAGGGTTTATTAGCACCCAAAAGCATATTCGCATATCTTCTGCTCTAATTCATCTAGGTAAAAGTAGGAAGATTCCTATAGCACTAACAAATTTCTCGAATGACATAGTCAAACTAAAAAGAGGTTGTATTTTAGGTCAGCTGAAAGAATTAAGGAATTACTGTATTGAGAGTGTTACATCGTCTTCTGAGACACATGGGCGCGTAGCTAAATGTAATGACAATTCAGTTGATTTCCTTAACTCTAAAGCTATATTCAATGCCAATCCACTTGATTTCCGTAATTCTAGAACTACTTGCAAACATAACAATAACCGACCGTCAGTCCTACTAATTTCTACAAAAGATCACTCTGGGAAATCAGTTCTTGACCTACGTCGTCTTAATGTTAAGAAAGAGAAAGGAACGACAAAATTTTGTCCAAAATGTTTGCTGTACTATAAGGGTCCGTATGTTAAAAAGGTAAATACCTTACATTCACCAATATACAAACAATTAGGCAAAAAATTAAACTGTAATTTGATTGACAGTCTGACAAGTTCTTCTCCTAAAATGTCGGATATCAATGTTAGATCAAATAGTTCAAGCCCCGAGGAGGTCATTCGATCTAGCCAACCTCGACCTAGTTTAAGGAAAAGGCTACCGAGCCGCGTTCCGAAACCTAGTACGTTTTCTAATCCATCAGCTCAAGTTGCTAATGACATGTACAATGAAGAGTTGGAATATCAGAAACAATTGATATGGTCATTTCTGAAGGCAATGTTAGCCATTATCCTGTTGAAAGGTGTTTATTTCTTATTTACTGGTAGTAGGCTAAGTGCTTATTAAAAGCATGTTGAAATGCTATGAATGTTTAATTCAACATCACTGGTTATGTAAGATCCGTGTCCAAATGTTACAATTAATGACCCATGTATTATGTGTAATAAGTGGTCTTAACATTCTGATATAAGAATGAATGTTTGGGATGTTTTAATCATCCTTAATGAAAAGTACATGTGCATTTCGAGTTATGCTAGGTGTTATGCTAACTATTTTTTTGCAATGTGCCGAAGTTAATGACCGTCAAAATTGGGATGGTTTAATTATCATTAATGGCGATGTGCATTTAGAGTTATGCATCATTGCTGTATTAGCTATGTTTTTGTAATGTGTTAATGTGTCAATGTTAATGACGGGTATGTACGACAGATTCTCGAACGTTCGAGATGCCTAAGGGCATTGTACTTTAACTAGACATTACATGATTTGATTATGACGTTTGTGTATTTAGACTCACTTCTGTACATAATTTCTTAACGAATGTATGATAAATGTTATATTTCAATTTTTGTACCAAAATCGATAGACGTGGGAAAAGGGTTAAAATGTGATATAGGTAAAGTTTCACGAGCTTAGGAGCTCCGCTGCAGAAGGGACTCACACTCACATTGCCACTACAACTTCAAGGTCCACCACCATATAACGAAAATGTACCAAGGATTCAACCAATCACCTCAGCTGCAGAAAGGACTCACGTTGTCACAAAACGGTCTACACACATGGCGACTATACAAGATATTCGGCCAATCATCAATATCACATCACATAATCCGTTATCATGTAGCTGCCACAAGGCCTGTCTTATATAGTCACATTACTTACTGTTCCTGGGTCCTCACAGATAAAGCTAACTCGAGTCACTATGAATACTATATTAATATTTCGACTACATCAAATATCAACATTTCGATTTCAATCAGGGACAAATGATTAGAGACTTTTGATCGAGTTCTACATAATTCCATTCCGATTAAAGAGAGACATTCCTGTCAATCCCAGAGAAACGTCGTTCTTCGTTCAGGGCTATCAGCAAAAGTATGTGTCAAATGGACTATGTGTGCCAGAGAAAACTCCGTCCTTCGTTCCATCAGCAAAAGTATGTGTTAAATGGACTATCTACACCAGAGAAAACTCCGTTCTTCGTTCCCATTAGCTGTGTGTAACCAGAACATTACCAGACAACCAGAGTGAACATTCTTCAAAACGCCGAATGACGCCATATACCGTTTCTTTACTTATTTCATTGTATAAATGCATGTTGTACTTCATTTCATGATCCCTTTCCTCACTATATTTGTAAATCATGGTCGTATGTATCTAAATGCTATAGTTTGGTTAAACAAATCAGCAAGCAATAGGTTAAAAATAAAGCAACAATTTTGAATCAAAATTGAAGCTATATTCTGCCTGTTAAACTAAGATTATAAGATCTCTTCTTGCAAAACAGAAAGTTCATTTATTAGGAAAGGTTAAAAGTTAGAAAATTAATTACTGCCGAAATTACTAGATTTAAATGCATAAATTAATGTCCATTAATTAGGTTATCGAATATATTAAGTAGTTATACATTGATTGAAAAGAAAGGAAAAAAAAATTCAATTTACTGATTCAATTAACCAAATGCATGTCGTTAAGATTGTTGGTTATCAAAAATGTATGTATATTATTAAATGATGTTATTATTAAATACAAGCATTTAAACTTGTCAAATGTTGACAGGAAAGAGAGAGAGTGACATACCTTAGTAAAAAGTATCATGTTTTTGCTACATCTAACTGAAAAATCACGATATTTCTTTAAAGATAAGTATGAAAGTACTGTTTTCTTTTAAAATCATTATTCCAGTATTATTGTTTTCATTTAAAATCAATTGTTGTTGAAATATCATGTTTTTGCTACATACCTGTAAAGTCATGATATTTCTAAAGATTACTATTAAGTACTGTCTTCATTTAAATCATTATTCCAGTATTATTGTTTCATTTAAAATCATTATTTCATTACTTCATTGGAATTAATAGTCACTTTGTTGTTTGTTTCCATGTTATACAAATCACGAAAACATTGATTGGAAAAAAAAATAATAAATAAATAAATAAATAAAATAAAATTATTATATGGTTATAAGATGTAGTGTAACTAGATGTACGTTTAAATCTAATGTAGTCTCGCCTTATTCTACGTATATACTTTCTAAATATATGAACTCTGTTCTATCCGCCTAAAAACGAATGATTGACATTCATCATTCGTTTTTATGATCACATTTGCATGAAACGTAGAAAGGCGTAGCATATATACATGTATATGGAAGTTAGATGATTGCAGGAGAGATGGGTTGTTGCTAAGAGTTAGTGACTAGGAATGCTATCTCACGTATATTAAAACTATAATCTTTTACACTTGTTGTTGTTGTTCCTGAGATCAAACTGGTTCCACGACAGCGTACATATACACAGTATCAAATCGACAATACTGGCGGTGACACAGAAACAGAAGGTTTGGAATATTAGCGAACAAAGGAGGAGGAAGAGCATCTACAGCTTAAAATTTTGAGTATGATACTGACTTTTGAGCTTCCCATATTTGTATGTGTTTATGTGTTCTATTAGAGAAATCACTTTGAACTGTACAGAGTCCTTGTCTGAATTTGTGTCATTCTTCTTTGCTTTAGATCATACAAACTTTGCTAGATGGTAACCAGAGCAGTTGCAGGACATGACATTGATTGAAAAAAAAAATCATCCACAAATGGCATTGGCATTCAAGAATGGTAATTTTAAGACTGAACGTAGGTTTTCAGCCATTGCAATTGATCACGAACACGAGCAGAACAATAGAGCAATAAAGGGTGATGGTTGAGCAGTAGGTTTAACTGAAGATCCAGCTGCTCTACGTAGATGGATGGTTTCGGGTCCAGAAATCAGCAGTTTTATTGAACAGTTTGAGTATCAATATGATCCAGTCAGGGCACACTTCCGCCATCATGAAGATACAGAATCGAGCCAGGCCATATTTCTGGCAAATGTGAAGCAAATGCTTACGGTCCTTGATGAGATAGGAAACTTGTTTATGGAAGAAACAAAGGATCGGATAGTATTGGACCCGAAAGAAATTCTTGACATCAAAATCTCTGACGCACACAAGCCGTTATTGAAACTTGGAAAGGAACAGTATAAAGGATTTGCAAATGTGTTGACAGAAGGGACAGCTTCATGCTATGACCGTCTTAAGAGAAACAAACTACCTCTCTTGTGTAGGAAATCTAAAACAGATGGAAGTACCAGCACATCAAACGATATCAGCCTGTGTGTGTTATTTTCCCGCCTTTTCATTTCATCTCATGCCAAAGTCGACAAATTGACTTGAATGAATTTTTCATACATGGGAATCAGAATACCCCAACATCACTAAGTCAAAATGGTTGCTTGAATACAGGGACAAAATCTTATAGACATTCTTCAGACAGATATAACCATACCTGATGCAGAACCAGACGCAGACGTAATTATCATCAATGGTGCTGCATTGATTAATCAAAAATCTCCTGGAGCTGCACAAACATTTGATGACTATGCTACAGAAGTTGTCTTGCCAGTACTTCATTCATACTCTAGAAAATACCATAGGACAGATTTTGTTTTTGATGTTTATAAATCTGACAGATTAAGTCATCAGCAAGAGAGAAATGGGGAACAGGTAAAAGGCTAAAAGTAGGCAGTACAATCCGAGTGCTTAGCAGCTGGAACAACTTCTTGTGCCATGACGATATCAAAACCAAGCTTTTTGAGTTTCTTGTATCTCATGTAGATCAAGCTATGAACATAAATACAGTCATCGTCACAAAAGGAGATGTTGTTAGCAACACTATTGTTTTGTAAACATGAGATGTCTCCTTGCACACACGAAGAAGCAGATACAATGATTTTCGTACATGCTATAGATGCCTCAAAGAAGGGAAAGAAGAAAACAATTACAAGCAGTACAGACACAGATGTAGGGGTTATTAACGTTGCTTGTTTCAGTGACTTAAACATAGAAAATCTCTGGATTGATTTTGGCAAGGGAATGGATTTTAGTCGGATCCCCGTACATGAATTATGCATGTTTTTAGGCCCAATGGCAAAAGCCCTTCCCTTATTCCATAAATTCACTGGATGCGATACGGTATCTGCTTTTCGGGATAAAGGGGAAAAGTCTCCATTGCAAGCCTGGAATGTGTCAATATCAGAAGATGATATACTTGCTCTTGAGCAATTGGTGGTGGTTCTATATGATCGGTCGATAACTGAAAAGCAAGTAAATGCAGCTTGATTGAATATTTTTTCTGCGCGGAAACAGAAGTTATATAAATGATACCACTCTCCCAGTCAGCCCTTACAGAACACACCAATAGAGCAGCACATCAAGCAGGCCATGTATGGGGTCAAACATTAATTCGTGAACCGGCTATTCCTATTCCTGCTGAGTAAACCTGGAGGAAAAATGCGCTTCAGAGTTGGCAACCCTAGTGGACATCATCACCAGCAATTGCAGCTTCTTGTCAAGAAATCACTAAATGTGGTTGTAAGAAACTCAGCTGTTCTGGGAACTACAAATGCTTTCAGTCAGGTCTCATCTGTCCAGCACTTTGTAGTTGTACATTTCAATCAGACTGAAGATGAGTGGTAGGGATAGGAGTAACGGAATTATGAGCGCTGAAGAAGTAAGGGTAGTTGCAGCAACAGTCTCAGCAGTTGTCAAAGCAGTAGTATGAGCTGTTTTTATTACGATTTCATCGCTGTTGTCATAAAATGTTTAGTCTAAAACAGCAACACCCAATATTGATTAAGTTTGAGCTAAGCAGTATTTCGTCGTTGTAAATGCAAAACCTCGTATCTCGTTTTTGGAAAATTTGAAAAGGGACGGAAAAAGGTGTAATAACTTTCCCCAAACTGAAATGTTTTACTTTATATTTGGGCATATTGTTCACAAATAATCCATTATTAATACTGACCAGTAAAACTATCTCAAAACCTGCGAGAATTTTCTAGACTGGGCACACAAGTTTGTACTTTGAAAATCGCTACAATCGACATACGAGGTTCTGCATTTACACCGACGATTTGCAATCTAAACATGGCAATCATGTATATTCTGATTATTGCTATTATTGGTATCATTAAAATCATCATTTTTATGTTTATTGATTATCAAAATTTGTGCCATTTGCAACAAACATTGCTCAACAGTTTTACATTTTAGATTTAAAATTTTATAATTATAGTGTAGTAATTATTTTTAATCTTTATGATTGGAACAAGTAAACTGCCTTTCAAAACCAATATGAATTAAGTGTAAACAAAGCAGCACTTCCAACCCAAACATGGTAATCATGTATACTGTGAGTTTTGTTATCATTGTTATCATTACAATCAACATTGATATTTTTTATGTTGCTCATTATCAAAATGTGTACCATTTGCAATAAATAATGCCCAGAAATTTTGCATATTAGGTTAAAAAAAATAATTATATCCTAGCCATTATTTCTAGCTATTATGCTAGGTACATGTACATTGTTTAAGCCCCATACTCCACCCACCCAACCCTAGTGTTTACCAATATAACTTTTTTCAGTGATAACTTCACTTTATATTAATTTCAGTGCACTATTTGATAAAAAAGGAACTGATCAATTGTATTCAGTTTCATTTTATTTAGAACGAGAGGGTTTCTCATTGTCAGCTTTTTTTCACCGAAAACTGTCTATTTTGCGCTAGTGTGACCAAATTTGAAGCCATATTCATGATACAAGTTGCTCAGTTAAACTTGAAATTGTTATTTTTTAATTATTCCAACCAAGAAATATCATTTTTTGCCCAGATTATTTTTCTATGTGCGGGCAAAACCTTATTTCCCTTAATTAGGCTCACTCTGGCGGCCATCTTGGATTTTAGAGCTGCCATCTTGGATTTATGGCTAATTTTGATTGGCTAACGAGAAATTTTCAAACCATCCATGCTAATGAACAATTGTGCCAAGTGGCATGCTTGTATCCAGAAGTGCACTATTTTGGTCACTTCCCGCTCCACTAAATGTAATGTATATAAAAACGACACTCGTTATGTCGACATCGTATAAGTCGAATTTTCGCTTAAGTCGAAGTTCAATTCTAGTCCCGTCCTCATCAGTGGACATATTTTTTTCAAATAAAATAAATTCGAACTGAATTTAGCTATTGAAATATAATAGGAAAAGGATAGAAATTGCTCGACACGAGCAAATTCTTTCCTTTTCCAACTATATTTCAATAATAATCGTACTTGATCAGTTTCAAAAAACAGTCAAATATCAACTTTATCGAAGCCGAACAAATTCGGATGAGTCGAACTCTGGATATGTCGAGGTATTTTGACGGCCCCTCCGACTTCGACACAACGAGTGTCGACTGTAATGTACAAGCATCCCTGTCGTACAATGTAAGCATGAATATGAAAGACGGGGTTCTTATGACAATGAAGATCACGAAATATTTTTTTCTTTTTTTTTGGGGGGGGGGGGGGGTGGTTGATGCCATTTTCAACTGCTATGGTCTTATTGTGGCGACTGGAGCTAACCATGTCTTCCTGTCAATTCTCATACCAGTGCTACCTCAACTTCCTAATCGAGGCTCTAGCTGCTCGCCCACATAGGTTACTGATTATCGAACCATTGGTGGGTGACAGTTTTGCCAGAAAGGATATTTACCGTTGCCGGGGATCTAGCCCGGAACCTCACGAGTGAGAGACATGTGCACTACAGTAACTAACTGTGCTATGGTCGAGGCTAGATCATGATATAAGCAACCCTGCCTATGCCTACATGTAGTCCGATCAAGATTCACCTTGTCATTTTACAATTGGAAAAAGTGAAGAGAACAATAACACTGCTTTTCAACGTAAACCTAGTAAGTGCAGCTTAAAACAAGCTACAGTTACGAGGTTTTCGTTGAAAGGCGATGGTATGGACCTTGATCAGACTGTGTGGTTACAAACAGGCTGTATTTGATCTCAGCGTTCATTCTAGCTTTGTGTTCTAGGGGGCCCAATGGGCCCACAACTCTTGGCCAAGTGGGTCATCCAATACAAATATATGGACAAATTATAGAATAAAAAGCTCTCAAACATAAAAAAATTAAACAATGTACATGTAGTAATAAATCTAATATTTGAAAGAAAATAATTATGTCTCTAAGACAGAATTTAAACATTATTTCCATATTTTCATTAAGAGAAACTTGTGATCGAAGTGCACCACTTGGGATCATGCTTCATTCTCAAAAGGTTCATTTGAGATTTTAGGGATCAATTTTGACCATGGCCCCTCTAGATTGAACACTGTGATCTACGTTGATATTTGATATCTTGAAGATTAAATATTCAATATTTTGGCTTGAAATTTTCAGAATTTTCATAAGAAAACATGCTCTTTCAGATAGAATAAAAGTAAAATTTATGTAAAAATAATCGTGAAATGTCACTTTAACGTAGAAAACATTAATATTAATTTTACTTTAGCTTCCATCGATTTCCGACTTTGGCCTTTCTTTTATTTTGTCGGCTGGGAAAAGACTTACAAGTTATTCTAGCGTTGCTGCACGCCGATCTGTTTGTATGCCAGTCCAGTCCCGTCACTTTTCAGCAATAACCCCGTATCTGCAGCTTAAAACAAGCAACAGTTACGAGGTTGATCAACTGTCAGAATGAATATTTTATAGGTACAAATTCTGGAGCTTCAATGCTTTTAGTAGACATCGGTAGTTTTTATATTGCAACAAAATATTGACACACTTCAATAATGTGGTTTACAAATTCCTTTTGAAGTCGACGTATTAAACAAAAAAGAAATTCGGGAAAAAGAACGGAACAAAATACTCAAAATAAGCGGTTTCTTTCCTTTCTCTCAACGTTTTTCCAAGTTATTTCTAGTGGATACGTCTACGAAATGAAAAAAAAGTTAAATATTTGGTCTATATAGTTCGCTTATAGATCTATTTACCTTTAACTCTTCCCAAAATAACATCATTTTAGTGTGGTTCACTTTCATAGCTGCTGCAGACGACAAAAGAAATGTTAATTAAGATAGGAACAATTCAGCACGGAAAGTTTTAATGATCATTATTTCCTTCTTTTTCCTCAATGTTTTCTCAAACCCTTTGTAAAGTGTACGTCAAAACCAGAGTTTTTAATGTAGGCTAATTAGTGTAATTCAATTTATTATTTCTTGTTAGTCATATGATACTATTCAAGAACTTTTGAAAGTATCGATCCAGATTTATCAGCCCTGTATCCTTTCTCTTTTTGAGTCCGGAAATTAGATAATGAGCATGTTTAAGTGGATGACCGAAAATTGCATAAAAACTCTACTTTTACTTTCTCTTTCAATAGAGAAATTTCCAAATGCTGTAATAATATGTTATAGTGACGTGCTAAATCAGAAATGAATATTTTGTGGTTTTTCTATCACATACATGTATATTTGGAATTTACGTATAGATCTACATTGGTTTTCAGTAACTTGAATTCCTAAGTTTTCAATCTAACAGAGATTAAGATTAGACTGAAAATGGCTATGTGTGAAGTAAAGTTATGTACAAAACTAGCTATGTATATGCAGCTATTGCTACTTAATTCGTCATGTCATTGTGGAATAAATCATCATGAAAATATTGAAGTTTCGAGGTAAGTTAATGTAGAATATCCGTAATGTGGCCATATTGAGATGCATAAAACATCGTATTTTTTTCCGAGTGGCGTCGTTACGTTAACGAACTTATTCGGGCGCGGTCGTAAACATGCGGATGTTTTCGACGTCGCTCGAATAATCCCAACGTCGCACGAATCGCATTATGGGTAGATTACCTTAAGATAGACAGATCTACATGGTTTGAAATCACAATATAAAAAAATCTACGCCGTTTTTATAAAATTGAATGAGTCATAAAGTGAAAACGAAAGTAGGCTTCAAGTGTAATTGTCACTCTTAACACACTTAGTCTGACCCCCCCCCCCCTTTTTGAAAAAAGAACAACAACAGCAACAACAAAATAAAATAAAATAAAAAAAATAATAAAAAAAATAAAACAACAATATCAACAACAACAACAAGGGAGAAAAAGACGAGACCATGCGAATATAATATTTTTTCACGTATAGGCCTACTGAAGTTCTGTATTTAATTATGCATTTACACCATTTTTCTGGTGGCCTGTTATCACTGAACAAACAACACTCATAACAGAATTTCCAAAGGTTTTCTGTAATTGTTGTTTTTGTAGTAATAGTAGTTGCTGTGTCACGTGACCGCCTCCTGATTTTGAAACAGTAAGTGCCAATTCAGCATCAAAACCAGTTGCAATACTGTAACATTATTATCATTTCGAGGTCAAAACCTAATAACTTCAGCTTATAAAAGCTGGAATTGCGAGCTTTTTATCTCCGATTACCGTTATTTGATAATTACCGCTGCTTTTCTACGGAGATCTCGTAACTGCAGCTTAAAACAAGCTGCAGTTACGAGGTTTTCGTTGAAAAGCGGCATCATGCTTCTCTCGTTCCGTTGATTATGATCCCATTTTCTCTCTTTTATTTAGGCAGGAGATGTTTCACTATTTAACAGATTCATCGAGATATGATTCGGTCATAAGTCCCAAAATTAATGGAGGTAAATACACTTCCTGCATCATAAATCTCTTTTCCAAACATAGGAACAGGGGGCTTGGGGCTTGCCCCCCCCCTAAAGTTGTCCAAAAATGCCGATTTTTCTTCATTTCACACAGAATATTTAGGGAAAATCCAATTTAGCCCCCCCCCATATTCAGACACTTGGGCTTTAGCCCCTCCAATTTGTAATTGCTTCCTACGGGCCTGAACTGGTATAATTTGAAAGCTACTTCAGATAACAAAATAGAGGTTTGAAAAGATGGATTCATGTCTAGGCCTACCAAAGATTGTTTTTAATAATCATCATTTTCTTCTTTCGTCTCAGTATTTTGGCAAACCATTTTAGGGACGTGAAAAGTCTCGTTTCGGAAAAGGCTAAACTTAATTTCTCCTATTTGTAGTCATATTCCTCCTGAATGAGAACGCAATCCATATTATGTATCTATTTTCAATAATGACAGGTTTTCTCCCGTGTTATATTTACTTATATGGTGTGGGAATGGCGCTTATTTTCTTTACATAAATAGGTCTTATGTCCCCGTCACACACGAGCCGACGTCCAAATCACGTCCAAAACAGTCATGCTGTGCTGGTCACCCCTGATGTGTAGGGGTGGATTTGAGCAGTGGTAACGTGCTAGACTTGTGACACAGGGGTCGAAGGTTGAATACTCGCCACTCTTTGAGTCTTTCGGGTGAGACTTTAAACTGAGGTCTCGCCTCCGTATTACCTTAGCTGTTGGGTAGGACGTAAAGCTGCTCCGGCAGTGATGTTGAAGTTATTTGTGTGACTGGGTATCGTAACAGTGAGACATTGGAAAGGCCAAACCGTACAAGCAGGCATTTCATATTGTGTTTTATAATCATTTATATACATATTAAATCATTTGTATATATATTACATGATTTCAGGAAGGGCAACGAGAGTAGAGATAAAAATCATAATCCATGGACTACATACGATAAGCGCAACTACCATGGTAAGACTAAGCCGCTCTTTTTCAACAAAAAAGTAGTAACTGCAGCTTCTTCTAATCTGCAGTTACGATATTTTTGTAGAAAAAAGACGAAATGGAGGTCTGCAGAATCCTGTATTCTTCTACAAAATATTGTCTTAATTAAATTGATCATTCCATTTTATATTACAAAACATCTGATTGGTAGAGACGTATAGTACAGCCAATCAGATTGTTTTGTAAGATTTTCGTCATAATGTGAAGTAGACTGGTTGGCCAATACCACCCCTAGGGCTTATTACCTGCAATATGCATGAACTTGCTTGTTATATATTGTTTTAATTGATACTACCAAATTCGCGAAATTGATTGATATTTGTGCAATATTGCTAATACTCATGACATTTTTAGCTGGGGCATTTAGAACTAAGTGTATCGTATATATATTTCTAATACATTTCCACTTAAAAAGAAACTAGAAATTTCATTATTAAATGAAATACAATTTCTGATTCTATAATTCCTAGAGAGTTTGTCATTTGTTAGTTGTTACAATATCTTATTTTCGTTCAACAGGACGCCTCAGTTGACATGTTTCTCTATCAAGTATGGCGGGATAATAGACTGGACTACAGTCACAACGAGACGGCCTTCACCCAGCTTGAGGTGGACTCCAAAAGTATCGAATTAGTCTGGCACCCTGACGTTTTTATACTGAACGAAAAACATGCCTCTCTACACTCCGTCACTACGAAAAATGAACTGATGCATATCTACAAGAATGGGACAGTCATGTTTTGTATGAGGTACAGTATTACAGTCAATAGAGAAACATCCATTTTGTCATCTGAACGAAAAACACGCCTCTCTACACTCTGTCACCACGAAAAATAAACTGATGCATATCTACAAGAATGGGACAGTCATGTTTTGTATGAGGTACAGTATTACAGTCAATAGAGAAACATCCATTTTGTCATCTGAACGAAAAACACGCCTCTCTACACTCTGTCACCACGAAAAATGAACTGATGCATATCTACAAGAATGGGACAGTCATGTTTTGTATGAGGTACAGTATTACAGTCAATAGAGAAACATCCATTTTGTCATCTGAACGAAAAACACGCCTCTCTACACTCTGTCACCACGAAAAATGAACTGATGCATATCTACAAGAATGGGACAGTCATGTTTTGTATGAGGTACAGTATTACAGTCAATAGAGAAACATCCATTTTGTCATCTGAACGAAAAACACGCCTCTCTTCACTCTGTCACCACGAAAAATGAACTGATGCATATCTACAAGAATGGGACAGTCATGTTTTGTATGAGGTACAGTATTACAGTCAATAGAGAAACATCCATTTTGTCATCTGAACGAAAAACACGCCTCTCTACACTCTGTCACCACGAAAAATGAACTGATGCATATCTACAAGAATGGGACAGTCATGTTTTGTATGAGGTACAGTATTACAGTCAATAGAGAAACATCCATTTTGTCATCTGAACGAAAAACACGCCTCTCTAACCCCCGGTCCCACTGAGCCCGATTTAATCCCGATTTCGAAAATTTCAAAATCGGCACGAAATCGGCGTACTTCGGGAGAGTCGTAGTACATCCTGATTAAAATCGGCTCCAATTCGGGATCAAAAATAAATCGGGACAAAAATTTCAACATGCGCAAATTTTTCTCCCGATTTCGGAAATCGTGGCCAAGTCGGCGCATCTCGGTACACGTCGTATTAAATCGGCGTTCTTCGTAGTAGGTAAATCGGCGTTATTCGGCGACTACATCGTACTCATTCGGGATACACACCTCGGCGATGAACACCGAATAACGCCGATGTACTACGAGCAAATTCCGATACACGCCGATGAACTACGACGAGTTACACGAATCGTACCCGAGGTACACCGATCTACAGCGAATAACTACGGGCTACTAGGATATTATCCCGAAGTACTGCGAGGTACCCCGAATTCCGGAAAGTATAAAAAACTCAACTTTGAAAGCATAATGGTTAAATTTTATCAACTATATATGACGTAATTTCGGACAAATGATAGTATTTCGCCGTTGTGGTTCTAAAACCCCGCAACTACAGCTTGAGTCTGTTTTTGGCATAAACTTAATTGCTATTCATTCAGTTCTAAACCTTTAAAAAAAGCATTCGATGCACTGTGATCATAAAAGCCGACTCTTGAATAAAGAAACAACTGCCAGCTACTACATAATTGATATTCCTGATGAGTCATTGGTCAACCAACCTGATCCTGATCAGGATCCTGACCACGAACTTGAAGATGGCATCGATACTCAGGGCACCATCATTAATAAAAGGAAATCATTCAAACATATTGATCTGACAGAAGATGACTTGATTGTAGGTTAACATAGGTTTTGCGAACAATATATCGAAGAAATTATTAAGGCTAATTGATTATGAAAATGGTGGTTATTAGTATTTGCTTCTTTTGTCTTAATGTTTTCTCAGATAATTTCTAATAAGGACATACAAACAAGGTCTGGTTTGAGAAATGCTTAAGCCACTTTCGATAGTATCCAATTATATCGTGTCAACAGCTCATTTAATCTTGCCTTTTTGAATATTAATGCCACTGACGATACTTTTGGCTGTTTTGCAGCCTATAGGGCATCTATCTATATTTTCCTGGCTTTCTCATACTATTAACAATGCATAAACTCTATCCAACACACCCGTAAACTCACCAGTACTACACTTGGATCGTCAATGGGGGTCAATTTTATCAAGTAAATCGTGACGTAATTTCGGACAAACAACAGTTATTTTAATGTCGCTTTCTGTTGTTGGCTTGTGGCTACTCTAATAAACAAATTCCAAACTAATTTTTCTGTTGAATTAATCATAATTTATATACCAAGTTACGAAATCGGTGTAAATCGCGACGAAAATGTTCAAAAGTCGTAGTAGATCGGATCTGTCGGCGTATGTCGCAGTAACTCTGTATGCGTCGCAGTACATCGTAGTTAGAAATCGGGACAGTCGGTTTAGTTCGTACTGTTTCGTAGTAACTCGGCTCCTAATCTCGTGGTACTTCGGAACAAAATCGGGACAAAATCGTAGTTAATCGAACTTACCGCTAAAGATGGGATGAGCGGAGAAAATCGGCTCAAATTCGTAGTAAATCGCAGACAATGTGCCTTCCCGAAGCACTACGACTATTTTGGAAATCGGGCTCAGTGGGACCGGGGGGTAAAAAACCACGCCGCTCTACACTCTGTCACCACGAAAAATGAACTGATGCATATCTACAAGAATGGGACAGTCATGTTTTGTATGAGGTACAGTATTACAGTCAATAGAGAAACATCCATTTTGTCATCTGAACGAAAAACACGCCTCTCTTCACTCTGTCACCACGAAAAATGAACTGATGCATATCTACAAGAATGGGACAGTCATGTTTTGTATGAGGTACAGTATTACAGTCAATAGAGAAACATCCATTTTGTCATCTGAACGAAAAACACGCCTCTCTTCACTCTGTCACCACGAAAAATGAACTGATGCATATCTACAAGAATGGGACAGTCATGTTTTGTATGAGGTACAGTATTACAGTCAATAGAGAAACATCCATTTTGTCATCTGAACGAAAAACACGCCTCTCTTCACTCTGTCACCACGAAAAATGAACTGATGCATATCTACAAGAATGGGACGGCCATGTTTTGTATGAGATATGGGCCGGATATTTATATGGTGGTCACACTTTTTTCCAAAAGTATTCCAGCCCCTACAAAATATATACCAGTTTACAGAGAATATTGAGAGAAACATAAAACTGGTTGAATTGTGAAAATCGGACATTGCGTTATGGAATAATGCTTATTCAGATTTTTACAAAGGGGAGATAATTCTGCCGAATTACGTTATTGTTTATTTTTCATAAAACTTCAACAACTTATATATCATTTTCAAGGTCTGAATGAGAGGAACTCAAAACTGCTTACGTTTTTAAAATCGGACATTTAAAATAGTTACACCCCTTTGAAGTTTTACAAAGGATGAAGTTATTCTACCAAACAATTTAGTTCTTCAATTTCTACCCAACAACAATTATATAAATATTTGTTACATCATTTCAACCCTTCCCCGAACAAGACATGATTTTCACGATCATATATGAGAAGGTTATGGAAAACATTGAGACAAAAGAAGAACATGCCGATAACCAACATTTTCTCCCTTTGTGTAAATATTTTCTGCGCTTCGTTGTGCGCATATCATTTCCGTGTCATTGCCTCAGATAAAAACAAGATTTTACGACATATAAAATAGGAATTTCAAACAAAAAAAAATCAAACTTTCAAGTGATCGATTATTAACATTATATCTCTGGCTCGTGAAGAAATAGGCTTTCAAAACATTGACCCAAAAGAGCACCATACATTTCAACATGTCCATTTTGCAACCTTTAAATTCAATCTAATTTTTGGCTGCCTCACCCTTTCCCGAACAAAACCTGGTTAGACCTGGTTTTGCCGTCTTGATCGGATTTTATTGAAGGTGAAAAGATTGAGGCGAAAGAATCTTATTTTCTTTTACACTCATTCGCCTGTCACAGCTTTCGAGTTGGATGACCATAAAGTTTTACTGTTTGGGAAAGGGTTAAATGGATGTTTAGGAAGCACATGAGAAACGCCGATTTTGTAAATCCCTTTGGACTGAGCACGAAGTGCTCAAGATGAGCTGTTGTGGTCACTCACCGTCCGTCCGTCCGTTTGTTCGCCCATAATTCCTTGAAACACCTCCTACTCCTTAACCATTGGGCCGATTTTGACAAAACTTTACAGGAATGTTCCTTGGATGACCATATTCAAAAAATGTTCGCAATTTTTTGATTCGTCAAAAAATATGGGCGTGGCAGGGCAAGGCTTATCGAACTTTGAAAAATCATGATATCATTCTTAACAAATCAACCATTCGGCTAATTTCAACCAAACTTTGCAAGAATGTTCTTTGAGTCACTGTCGTCAACATTTATGAACTAATTTAGGATGAATTGAGTTTAGACAGAAATTATCGATAAATCACGGGGAATTGAAAAACACTTCCCATTGTTAAAGCCTTTGCGCTTGAATGCGCTAAGCTAAAAACACAAGATGTTTTATTATTTGAATAGATAGGATGTTGAAGAACATATATAGGCTTTTCTAGGCTTTTCTGCCGCATAGTTCTTGCCATTTGAAGCCGAGTAAAATGACCTGTTTTGAATACCTAATCATCGACTCATAATTCATCGATTCATCGTATTAACATACATGGATGAATAGATCTATTCTTCCTCTTTAATTTGATATAAGATTTATGAAAATCCGTTAAGAAATGGCAGTGCCAAAGCAATTTTATCACACATACCCACGCGTCGTTCTAAGGTAACGACCGAATTCAAACAAGGAAACGCCGAGTTGACCCACTTTTTCAAATAGAGATTTAACACGAAAAGAACGTGTATAAGGTAAAAGTATTTTATCATAATAAAACTTTACTATTTAGCTTTAATTTTTACACACTTTTTTACACTTTTTGGCAATTTGACAATGTGTTATTTAGGCTGAAAATGCCGTTTGTAAATTGCTCGTTTTTACATAGAATCAGATAGAGACAGTATTTTTAAAACGAGACTGTGACCACACTAATATTTATCACTTTCCTTAACGTTTTTCGAAATATTTATTTAGGGCACCAACTCAATGTAAAGGGTTAAGGAATCTGAATATCATCCTACACATTTGTTGAATGCACAATATTTCTCAGGAATGCGATATAGTGGCTTGTTGTCACGACTGCACATGTGCATGTTTTTGTTTCAACACTAAGTCATTGACAATGCTTTTTCGGGCTTTTCAAGTAGTGATGCATCACTATTTTTCTTCATTAAAAACGAACTTATTTGTACTAGTTAGTCTATTTAAACAACATAATATTAGTTTTCATGGGCATATTGTATTTAATACACAGGTTGTATCTCACAAAACAAGAGTTTCCGCGGACAACGTAGCTCGCCTATACGAAAGCTTGTCGCAAAAAAGAGTCCAATGTCAATTGGCAAGGTCACTAGGTCAAAGGTCATGGTCTCCAAATCAAGGTCATGGCATGAGGTATCCATATGTGAGATATAAAGGCTCTATAATAGTGCATGAGATATAGGCCAGGTTAAAGTTTTTAAAAGTAGGTCAAACTCCAAGGTCAAGGTCACTAGGTAAAAGGTCATGGTCCCAAATGAAAGGTCTTGGCAGGAGGTATATATGTGTAAAGTATCAAGGCTGTGTCTCTAATAGTGCCTGAGATATAGACTAGGCTAAAGTTTTTGAAGACGCGACGCCGACGCGACGCGACACTAGGGCTTTGACATTAGCTCCCCGAACATTAAGCCCCGGCTCGCTAAAAAGACTTTGCAATACATTGATGGAAATGAAGAAAACATAATTTCTTCCTTTCCTTGCAACGTTATCATTGTTATATCTTTGTTAATGATAGATGAGAAACATTAAACTGTACTTTCAGATTATCGATGACCTTGAACTGTCCTATGAAACTCGACCACTACCCGTTTGACAGTCAGACGTGTCCGATTTATGTACAGAGTTGTAAGTTTAACCCTTTCCCAAACAATGCCTGGTTTTGATGTCCCTAAGAGATAAGGCTTGGGAAAAATATTGAAACAAAAGAAGAAACTGCTGATAACCAGCAGTTCCTCCTTTTGTCTCAATATTTTCTATTCCATATTTTACACAAATTCTACCTTTAATAACTTCCATTTTGTCATTTGTGGCAGTTTTTGAAGTAGATCACCCTAAAATTGTGTCGTTTGGGAAATGGTTAAGATGAGCCGGAATCTGGAAAATGGGCCCTTATAGCATTTTTGAAAATCGAATTTCGAGATAAGCATGTGGTTAATTGTAGTCTATATTATAGTCAGTCTTCTAACTTATATATTTTCTTCTGGTCATAAACAACATATTGGAGAACAATGTCAATCTGAATCTGACCATGCGTGTGCACAGGCTGATCTGGATGCATGTTTACATTTTGATAAACGGACCCGAATGTACCGAAGTTCTTTTGTGCGAACATGCTATTGGACTGGGTCGACTGCATTTCACATGTTTTAAATTAAAGGTATACGGTAACCATATTCGAAATAATTAGATACTTCAGCAAATAAAAGTGGGAAAGACACATTAAACTTATCAAACTGTAGATTTTATGTTTGGTAACCGTTGTCTTTTGATTTGATTTTAGAAGATATTCCTATCATTTCAAACGAGATAATCAGCTTCAATGTAATATAGGAATATGGAATACTTTTGTTTTAAGCTTAAATGCCAGTCTATTATATGGATATTTCAAAATAGATAAATGAAGAATATATCAATAAAAAACAGATAAAATTGAATGCTTAAGAATAAAAATAGATAAATTAATAAAATAATTTCCACATTTCAGTCGGCTACACGGCGGACTTTATCGATTTACAGTGGAGGGGAAATAACTCTGTTGACATCAGGAGGACTGAGTTACCGCAGTTTGTGGTTCAGGATGAAGTGACGTACAAACGTACTAACGTAACATACGAAAGTAAGAATCAGCTTTATAAATAGAACAAATATTTTCTTTATAATTCTACTTATTTCCACCTATAAAAATATGTGATGCGCGTATGTTTCTAAAATAACGAACAATGGACTATAATGTGTAAAATTTTAAATCAGTCAAGTTACTATGATTAATATAGATAGGCGACAGCTGTTAGAGCCACTGGTATATTTTACAATCATAAGAATTGTGACATATCTATATTACAGCCGGAGTGTACACATGTCTACAAGCGAACTTCCATCTACAGAGGAAAGTTCAGTTCTTCTTTATTTACGTATTTGCTCCAAGCTTCTTGTTAGTCATATTATCATGGCTGTCCTTCTTCGTGGATCCTCGGGCGGTTCCGGCCAGAATTACGATCGGAGTCACGTGTATCCTCACCATGGTAACGCAGAGTTCCAGTCTATTGCACGTGCTTCCGCCGGTGTCCTACGTCAAGTCTATAGATCTGTGGATATTCACCTGTCTGATATTTGTGTTTGCTCCACTGTTTGAGTATGCCTACGTGAATAGCTTGCTTCAAAGACATGAAGACCATCAAAGACAAGGGAATGACGGACAGGTAGCATTTAAGTTCATTATGTTTTTTGGAATTTGAAATAATGCCATATGGAACACTTGAAAGTTAACTATAGTTATTGTGGTCTATCTAAGGATATAAATTGCACGATGCGCAACTAAAGATAAGAGACGACTCCTGTTTTATTACCGTTGTCAATAAAATGCTTTATTTGAACGTTCCAGCATGTCTTTCCTTTTTCAATTTGAAATGTTATCCTTGTATTTTTAAAGTTTGATCATAAATACATTATGTTTTGTTGCAGGACGGCGCAGACGGAAATGGGGACAATGTTCCATTAGCTGATCAAGCAGACATCAGAATCGTGAGTATTTGTACAGCCCATGTTTGTATCATCTAAATAGCTAGCATTACAGTTTTACATAGGTGTATGAAGGTTAATGATATTGAGGGTGCCAAATATCTAAATGAATGGAACCCGACCATGCGTATCGTTGGTAAGGGGGGGGGGGGTCTGGGGCATGCCCCCCCGTAAAATTTCGAATTCTAAGAAGCCATTTCCTACAATCTGAGCACTTTCAGACAGCAGTTTATACCTGGACCTTTCTTGAAGGAAAATATATTTTTTTCATGGGTGAATTATTGGGGGACCAAAGGATATGCTGGCCCCTTTCTAAATTATTGGGGGGCCTGGTCCCCCTGGTCCCCCTCTTCCTACGCCAGTGTTTTAAATACACTAATGCGAATCTACACTCTGGTCATCAACAACAGTCTGCTTGCAATTGAAGATTATAGGCCTTATTAAACGTTGTGAAATACATAGCGTCGGTGTAAAGGCAAAACCTCGTATGTCTAATTTGCGATTTTCAAAGTAAAACCTACAATTCTTTCAGGTTTTGAAATATTTTTACGGATCAGTATTAATGACACATTAATTGTGGATAATATGTCCCAACTTCAAGTAAAAACTTTCAGTTTGGGAAGAGTTAGTACACTTCTTCCCTTCCCCTTTAAAATCTGCCAAAAAACCAGATACGAGGCATGGGCGTAGCCAGAAATTTATTTATATTACGCACGAGCACCATAGGCCCGACAGGGGGAGAGCACGAGACGGGGTATCCTCGCTCTTAACGTATACAACCCATCATTAGCACCAAAGAGCCAGAGGCGAAGTTTGAAAAGTGCCAGTAAATCCTAAACTGTGTTATATTTCCATTCCAAATACAAACATAAGCATTTTGAACCGTTTAGAATTTTGAATTAATGCATAATTATGGAAATATTTGACAAAAATGTTAAAAATTACCTCCCTTGCATATGAATATAGAGTAAAAAGATATTTGTAAATTATTTTTTTCTTGAAGCATAATCTTGAAATCCGACACGGTGAATCAACTTATTTGAAGTGTATAATTTGATGCATGTCCCATGGCTAGAAAGTGGAGATTTTAATGATGGGTCATATACCTTAAGGGGGTTCGGGGGTTTTCCCCGAGAAAATCTTTTATTTGTAAGACTGGTTGTCGTGCATTCTATCGGTATGTGCATTTTGAGACACATAACGGCAAAGCTGACCATAAAAACGACACATAACAATTTACGACATATCGGCATTTTTTACATTACGCACGTGCGTATTTTGCGTAGTGGGTGCTACTTCCTTACGAGGTTTTGCATTAACAACGACGATAGGTTCTTCCATATTTTGAAGAAACTGTTCACAGATTGATAGAACTTGGTCAAATACCGTCTCTCTTTTCAACAAAGTCCTCATTTATGTCAGCATGCTTAAAGCTGTAGTTACAATGTGCGTGTTGAAAAAAAATATATATTACAAAGTTTGAGCACTACCACGTTAAGGTAGAACACCCTTAATGTGATCATTTTGATATTTTAAAACATTTTTCGAGCTGCGTCGTTACGATTCGGACCCGGTCGTAAACATTCGGTGGTGGACAGTTCCACCGCCGACTGTTTTCGACCTCGCCCGAATAATTCCGACCTCTTCTGAATCGCATTAGGAGAAGTCTATCTTAAAGACGTCCTTACTCATAAAAAAAAAAAAAACAGGAAGAATGGAGTAAACTTCAATATATTTTCTCTGTTTTTCAGATTGCCTGTTACAAAAGAGCTAAACGTGTAGATTGTATATGTAGGATCGTCTACCCTGTTGTGCTATTACTAGCTCTAGGGATATTCGCTCTCGTCTCAGCCCGTTCATAAAGTAGACGTCACTAAAATATTGCATTGGTTCTAGGTCTACGCTCTAAAATCCGTGGAATTAGAACCAGCACAATATCGTAGTCTGTGATATATAACAATAAAATCCGTGGAATTAGAACCAGCACAATTTATCGTAGTCTACGATATATAACAATAAAATCCGTGGAACTACATATAGAACCAGCACATTATATCGTGGTCTACTGTATACACATATAAAATCCGTGAAATTAGAAACAAAACAATACCGTAGTCTACGATATTGTGCTGGTTCTAATTCCACGGATTTTAACCAAGACAAATCCTCTCAGAAAAATGCCGTAGATATTACGGAGACAAGTCCTCTCAGAAAAATGCCGTAGATATTATCTGCAGTATTCAAGATCTACGGGCTTTTACTCGGACAAAACTTAGTACCCCCTCGCCCCCCCCCCCCCCCCTCCAAAGAGTAAGCCTACCATAGATACTATCTGCAAAATTGTAAAAAAGGGCCTACATGTATGTCGTAAGCAGTTTTGAAACTGCTTAAAATAGCATTTATTTTCAATTTGTTATTTTTACGTTCATCGGCGTTCTCTCTATGCAGAGCCCATCATCAAACTACAATGTATCTTTTTAAGAAGGGATCTTAACCCTTTCTCAAACAAGACCTGGTTTTGACATCCCAAATAGAAAAGACTTGGGAAAACATTGAAACAAAAGAAGAAAGTGCTGATAACCAGCAGTAACTTTCTCCTTATGTGTCAATATTTTCTATGCCATTACTTACACAAATTCTATCTTTAATAACTTCCATTTGTCAATTTTACAGTTTTTGAAGTGGATCACCCTAAAATTTTGCCGTTTGGGAAAGGGTTGTTATGTAACATATTATTCTGTCACTATGGTGCCGTCATCTCTATGCACTTATGCATAGAGTAGGAAAAAATAGAATTGTTTGGCTGCTACTAGGTCTAGATTCATTTGTTCAATGGACATGCGTCTTATTCATTGAGCATGCGTCTTATTCAATGTGCATGCGTCTTATTCATAGCCTGAGGTGAATTTAAACATTTTTTCAAACAAGACCCCGAGAAATGATACGAAAGAAGAAAATGCTGATAATCAGAATTTTCTCCTTTTGTCTCAGTATTTCCATATATTGTACAAAAAGCCAAGCTTTATAAACATCCATTTTGTCGTTTGAAGCAGCTTTCAAATTGGACCCGTCTAAAAGTTCGTCGCTTGGTAATGGTTTAACCCATTACCATACAGTGACGCATTTGGACGCCCAGCAAGATAAAGGTTTTGGAAAACATTGTGGAAAATGAAGAAATTGCTTGTCTCAACGAATTTCTTGATTTCCCGCAATGTTTTTCTACACAAAAAAGACCAAAATTTTCTAATTTCATTCTTTTGAAATTGTCATCTGCAACATCTGTGAATTTGGACCAGTCCAAACTTTGCCGTCTGGTACTGAGTTAAGATATAAGGTAGACTATCCGTAATGTGGCCAATTTGAGATTCACAAAACATCGTATAAAACATCGAAGCGTCGTCGTTACGTATCTGAATCTATTCGGGCGCGGTCGTAAACATAGGATGGGAGGTTCTACCGTCGAAAAATTTCGACTTCGCCCGAATAATTCCGACGCCGCGCGAATCTCATTAGGGATAGACAACCTTAACCCTCTCCCAAACAAGACCTGGTTTTGACGTCCCTTATAGAAAAGGCTTGGGAAAACATTGAAACAAAAGGAGAAACTGCTGATAACCAGCAGTTTCTCCTTTTGTCTCAATATTTTCTGTGCTATATTGTACAAAAATCCTTTATTTTTCAATGTCCATTTTGTCGTCTGCAGCAACTTTCCGATTGGACCATCCTAAATTTTTGTCGTTTGGGAAAGGAAGTATAGATTCAGATTACAATGCAGCTTTCTAAATGCACTCCAGGATGACTGTTAACCCATTTCCAGACGACAAAATTTTGGACTGTTCCAAATTGAAAGATGATACAGACGACAATTTTAAGTGAATAGCCTATTATTTGTAATTTTATGGTCTATTTGGGTAGAAAACATTGTGGGAAATGAAGAAATTGCTTGTGACAAGCAATTTCTTCATTTTCCACATTGTTTTCCAAATCAATAATCTTGTAGGGAGTCAAAAAGGGTCATTGTATGGTAATGGGTTAATGCAATAAAGGCCCCCATTCCAGACCCTTAACTCTTTTGTTAAATAACATTCATTCGATGTTTCTTTCGGACTTGTTCTAGATCTATGAATCTCTCACTGTTGTATGTGATCTACTTTGTAGATTTTATTTGTAAAATGTTGTTTTATTAAAATGTAGTTTTATATAGATCTATATTTTAATTAAGATTACTGATTGAATAAAAGCAATGAATTACGAAGAATTAGATCTAGTCATTTTTATTTTTATTTTTTTTTAAACTGATTTATCTCTGTGAACAGAAAACAAAAGTAGCTCTATCATGAATATTATCACGTCTAGATCTTGTAAATCGTCCCATGGACATAGTCATGAATTTCAGGCCCGTAGGAACAGGGGGGATACGGAGGGGGCGGCCTAAGCCTCCCTCCAAAGTTGGCCGAAAATGCCGGATTTTCTTTATTTTACACTGATAATTTTGGGAAAATCAAATTTACACCCCCACATTCAGACACAGGGGCTTGAGCCCACCCAATATTGCCTCCTACGGGCCTGAATACATGACACTGGTGTAATTTTGAATGCGATGATTCAAATTCCTCATTATGTTTTACTCCTGAATTGAAATCAATGAAGTCACTGATGTCTGAAATATGATGACCATCATTTTAGGCTACTGTATCTTAACTTTTCTCCCCGCAGACTGATCCTTCGTTTCTCTCCACATATCATCTCTGCAAGGGGCTATATCGTCGAATCATGGTCTACCGAAGGATAACGTATTTGATTACTGTGTAACTTTTTCTTTTGCATCAGAAGTGATCTCAAATTTAAGTATTGATCTAATATGTATTTTCAAACCTGCTTTTATTCCTTTTCCTGATTTTCACATCCTTCGGTTCCACAGCCTACGACAGAGGCCTTTGTTACGGAGGGTATTAATTAGCTTGACGAGTATTTCTGTAATTTCAGCCCCGAAGGACTGTTCAAAATTTGATTATCCACTTATTCGTGGGAGCATATTGACTTAATAGTCGCTACGCTGTTCGTCCTAACCTTCCGAGCTTCCAAAAGGTTTATATAAAACTTTTGAAATATATTTTAAAATTTGCAATAAAAAGACAAAATAAACAGAACAATTGTATCAACATTACATTTTTTTTAATTATTTTAAACAATTATAATTTATAACTCAGTTTAGTAAAAAGTGGCTAATGGATGAAAGATTTTACGAAAAAATATCAACCAAAGAAAAGAAGAATTAAAGGGACAATATCGTAGTCTACGATATATAAAAATAAAATCCGTGGAATTAGAACCAGCACTATATCGTAGTCTACGAATATAAAATTAAAATCCGCCGAATTAGAACCAGTACAATATCGTAGTCTACGATATATAAAAATAAAATCCATGGAATTAGAACCAGCACAATATCGTAGTCAACGATATTTGAAAATAAAATCCGTGGAATAAGAACCAGCACAATATCGTAGTCTACGAATTACAAAAATGAAATCCGTGGAATTAGAACCAGCACATTATATCGTGATCTACTGTATACACATATAAAATCCGCGGAATTAGAAACAGCACAATATCGTAGAAGGTCTACCCATATTGTGCTGGTTCTAATTCCACGGATTTTAGCTAAGACAAGTCCTGCCGTAGATATTATCTGCAGAAATATCTACACTGTTGTATTACGGATTTCATTTGACCTGACACTGACTTTAGTCAAAATGTGTTCATATTTTGCACATAGCGGAAAAGTCGCCAAAAAGACACGTAGGCTATCATAGTACACAGACATAACTGTATACCAGAAAATATTACTGAACTGTTATTTGTAAAAAAAAAGTGGCCCATTTGTGTAATTTATGATAATAAATGTTAAAGATGTGCCGTGTGAAGTGAAATCTGTAATAATGTTAAAAGGTTATTTTAGCTCTATGGATATTCGCTCTGGTCTCTGTCCGTTCATAAGATAGAGGCTAAGAGCAACATATTAGGGGGGGGGGGGGGGGGGGTCAAACATTCTAAAATTTTTATTCCAAATCCAAACCCTATGTTGTGGGTAGTCATTTGAATCGTCTCCACGAGACGATTTAAATGACTATCCACAACATAGGGTTTGATAAACGATAATTGTAATATTGCATTTAGAAAAGCTCTAGAGATCACTACAGTATTGTACTGTTTCAAGCTCTACGAGCTATTATTCAGACTAAACTTAGTACCCCCCCCCCCCCCCCCCCCGAAAGAGTAAGCCTACCGTAGATATTATCTGCAAAAATGTATATCGTCGCTTTTTAACACAAACCTCGTATCTGCAGCTTCAAACAAGCTGCAAATACGAGATTTTCGTTGAAAAGCAACAATATATCGTCGGTGTTAATGCTAAACCCCGTATCTCATTTTTTGGAAAAGTTTAAACGTTGAGAAATAAGAATTTAATAACTTTTCCGAAACTGGAAGGTTTTATTTGAAATTCGGACATATTGTTCACACATAATGTGTCATTAATACTGATTAGTAACACTATTCTTTAATCTCAAAGAATTTTCAAAAATGCACGCAAAAGATTTTACTTTGAAAATCGAAAAAAAAAAAAAACAACAAAAAAACAACACTACATAGGAGTTTTTGCATTTACACCGACGATATATACCCTATTTAATACCGGTGTGTTATTTGGGTACCGTCATCTATAATGCCCTTATGCAAAGAGTAGGGAAAATCACATTATTGGGCTTCTACTAGGTCTAGTTTCATTTGGTCAATGTGCATGCGTCTTCTTCATAGCCTGAGGTGAATTTAGGCTAACCAATTTTTTCAAACAAGGCCCTCAAAAACGATACGAAAGAAGGAAATGCTGATAATCAGCATTTTCTCCGTTTGTCTCAATATTTCCATATTACATTGTACAAATATCCAAACTTTATCAAAATTCACTTTGTCGTTTGTATCTGCTTTGAAATTGAACCAGCCCTAAAGTTCGTCGTCTAGCAACGGGTTAAGGTAGAATACCCGTAATATGGCCATTTTGAAATTCATAAAACATCGGATAAAACATCGGAGCGTCGTCGTTACGTATCCGAATCTATTCGGGCGCGGTTGAAAGATTTCGACTTCGCCCGAATAATTCTGACGTCGCGCGAATCTCATTAGGGGTAAACCACCTTAAGACGGAAGTATAGATTCAGATCACACTGCAGCTTTCTAAATGCAATCTTGGATGGCTGTTAACCATTTACAAGACGACAACATTTTGGACTGTTCTAAATTCAAAGACGATGCAGATGACAATTTCAAGTGAATATGACTTGATATTTTGGGGTCTATTTTGGTATAGAAAAACATTGTGGAAAAGTAATTTCTTCATATTCAACAATGTTTTTATATCAACAACCTTGTAGGGAGTCAAGCAGAGTCATTGTGTGGTAATGGGTTAACCCATTGTGTACTGGTAATAGGTTAACACCTGTAGACGCCCTTCATGATAAAGGCTTTGGAAAACAGTGTGGAAAATAAAGAAATTGTTTGGGACAAGCAATTTCTTCATTTTTTACAATATTTTCTACACAAAAAGACCAAAAATATAACATTTAGTTCAGTTTGAATTGTCGACCGCAATATCTTTGAATTTGGACCAGGCCAAAACTTTACCGTCTGGAAATGGGTTAATGCAATAAAGGCCCCTTTCCAGACCCAAACTCATTCGTGAAATGCCATTCATTTGACGTTACATTTGGAAATCTGCTTTATCTATGAATCTCTCACTTTTGTATACATTGTATTTGTAAGATGTTTTTTTTATATTTAAAGTATTTTATATTTATTCTTAATAAATGATTGAATAAACAATGAATAACAGATCTTCAAAATTCTGCTAAATTCGTTTACCCCCCCCCCCCCCCCCCCCCCCAAAAAAAAAAAAAAAAAAAAAAAAAAAAAAAAAAGAGAGAAAAAAAAAAAAAAAAAAAAAAAACCACTGGCCTATCTCTGTGAACAGAAAAAAATATCGTGAATATAAGAGCTAAAAGGAGTAACCAAGTACCCGCTACACAAGGCTAGGTACCCGCGGGCAGGGTACAAAGTTGCAAGTACCTGGGCACCCTTTATTGTTCGTTACCCGGTTGTTAATTTTGAACAAATAATTTTAAATGTGTAGACATTCAAAATCTTATTCAATGACGACTGAGTAAATTCGCCTGCATGTTACCATGGCATTGGTGGATTGCTCCTATTCTATAATTGAAGTTAGGCACCTTAATTCAAAATCTTATTCAATGACGAAATTAGTGTACAACATGTTGTCGAGAATCTCATTACGTAGGGGGACTCATTTGGAAATCTAACAATGGGAACATGCAGGCGAGTTCACGCCACTGAGTCAATTCGCCTGCATGTTGCCATGGCATTGGTTGGTTTGCTCCTATACTATAATTGAATTGGGGCACCTAAATTCAAAATCTGATTCAATGACGAAAATAATGTACAGCATGTTGCAAAGAATCTCATTAGATACGATTGGGGGACTCATTTGGAAATCCACCGATGGGAACATAGAGGCGAGTTGACTCGACTGAGTCAACTCGCCTGCGTGTTCCCATAGGTTTGATTGGATTGAGCCACATAAATTCATGAATTATCCATTTGTGCGGGTACCCTGGTACCCGCGGGTAATTCTCAGACGGGCTCCCGGGTAGAAATTTTGTACCCGTTTTAGCCCAAATGAATATTGTCACGTGCATGTCTAGTCAATCGTCCCATGGACAGGCTCATAATAATGTGAGTGCGATTAATTAATCACTTCAAAACTAGTGTAATTTTGCATGTGACGATTCGAATCTTGCAGGTGTTTTACTTCTGAATTGAAATTAATCAAGGATTTTTTTTTCAAATCGGTCATAGATCTATTTTAGATCTAACAGAATTAATGGGAAAATTTTGACCAGGGTTTTGTCACGGGATTCCTAACCGTGAGATTTTGGTAAATGCTGATCGTACAAACTCGGACGCCTGACGACGCCATAACTTAATCTGAACTATTATTTCTTATTTTCAGCCCCGAGGGGCTGTTCAAAGTTTAATTATCCACTTATTCGTGGGAGCATATTGACTTAATAGTCGCCACGCTGTTCGTCCTGCCCCAACACACTTCAATTTTAAATATATAAAATGTTTAAAAAACATTTTAAATAATGCCGTAAGAAGACCAAAAAACAACTAATTCTATCTAAATTTTATTTAAGTTATAATATATTTTAATAAAATATTCTTTATGACTCAGTTTACTAAATAAAGGCTTATGGATAAAGATTTTAAAAAGAAGATATCAAACAAAGACTAGAAGAATTAAAGGGAAGTAATAAAACGTTTCACGAGTAACTTCATTGTACCTTAGCAATGGCAACGAATTTTGTTCTAAAAATAGACTGATGAGGGTAACATTTTGATTAATCATCGGTGTTGTTATAAAATGTTGTAACTGCGACTTGAATTATTAAGATTTTATAATACAATAACACCGACAAAATATTATTGTTTGTCCAAAATTACGTCACAGTTAAATGGTTAAAATCGTTGCCTATTGTTTGATCATGATGTAACCTCAGAGGCACATGAATGTAGATCTAGATCTACTGGTAGATTCTAATTGAAACTAGTTTTGTGTAGCCTACAATAAAGCCAAGAAAATATTGAGGCAAAAGGAGAAAATGCTAATTATCATCATTTTCTTCCTTTGTCTCAATGTTTCCCAAGTCGATTCTCTTAGGGACGTCAAAAGCAGGTCTTTTTTGGCAAAGGATTATGCCTATATTAAGAAGAGAATGGTTAGACTTGAACCAAGGCCAGCTGACTGTCAGCATTTTCTTCTTTTGTCTCAATGCTTTTCTGTAACAATCACTGGTGGTGAACTAAAACAATTTTCGCTAGAACAAGGTATAGATTTTTTGCGTATAAATGTGAGTTTATAGGCCTAGTTTTTTTTCTAATGGCAATGAACTTGTTCTAAAAACAGACCGGGTTTACCGTTTTGTATTGACAAACTGTCGGTGTTGTTATAAAATTTCGTAACTACGACTTCGATAAAGCCGTAGTTACGATATTTTATAACAACACCGACAGAATGCATGCATTGATCGCGAAAAAACGTCCCTCGCTTTGGCAGAGTTCCCCACCAGTGACAATGTCTTGTTTGGGAACCCAGCGAACACACCTACATCCGGCCGATAGCGTCTACAGGCCGAGATAAAGACAATTTTTGCCAATGGACGGCTGAGGTCGTGCACATTGTAGACCTCATAAGTTTGAAATCTTAAGATGCGCTGGTAGTGAACTCGGCCAAAGCGAGGGACGTTTTTTCGCGATCAATGTATTCCGTCGGTGTTGTTATAAAATCTCGTAACTACGGCTTAGATAAAGCCGTAGTTACGAGATTTTATAACAACAACGACGGTTTATCAATACATAACAGTGAACCCGGTCTATTTTTATACCAAATTCATTGCAATTAGAGTTGAAAATCTTTAAAGGGACATTTCATTCCAATTTCAATTTTTTAAAGTATGTCTTGATGCCAAGATTGGTTATTCTAATGAGTGTAAATACTATTGGTTTTTTGAAGTTGTTGCCAGTAAGCGAGAAACACGCATTTAAAGTTGAGACATAATCGATAAATTGCATATAAATCCGAACTGTTGTCCACAACAATTTGTTCAATTTTAACACAAAAATATAAATTTCTCGTAAACGGCGCAATATTTTGGCTCGAAATTTTCATAATTTTCATGAGGAAATATGCTCTTTCAGATAAAAATAAAAGTAAAATTTATGACAAAAAATTCTGAAATGTCCTTTTAAACTCACATTTAAACGCAAAATATCTATAGATCTACCTTGTTGTAGCGAAAACCGTCCCTCGCTTTGGCCGAGTTCACCACCAGTGCGGCTGAGGTCGAACCCATTATAGACCTACAGCCGAGATAACGAAAATTTTTGCAAATTGACGGCTGAGGTTAAACCCATTATAGACCTCATACGTTTGAAATCTTTTAAAAGATGATTAGGCCTATGATTTCTCATAACATCGATCGCTCCGACGGTTAGGCCCTATATCCCAGTGGTCTAATCCAATTTCGTCTATAAAAATTTTGATTAACCCTTTCCCTAACGAAAAATAAAAGGGTGGTCCAATTCTAAAACTTCTATAGATGTACTAAATGGTTGTTGATAAACATAAAATTTCTAACAAAATATAGCTCAGAAAATATTGAGACAAAAAGGAGAAATTGCTGAGTAACAGCAATTTCTTCTTTTGTCTCAATGTTTTCCCAAGCCTATTTTCCCAGGGACGTTAAAACCAGGGGCCTGTTTCATCAAAATATTTAAGACGTATTTTTACTTACCGACGACTTAAAAAACGCTTAATACAACATTCGAATTACATAGCTTTTGGTTGACTGGCGATACGTTATTCTACCTCTAAATGTATCGTAAGACATCGGTGAGTCAAAAATACGTCTTAAATGTTTTGATGAAACTGGCCCCAGGTCTTGTTTGGGAAAAGGTTAAACGAAAGATTCGTCGGCAAAACTTGTCGACATTTAGATCTAGTGGATATGCTTCTCGGGCTGGCGTCACGTGTATCACGCACCCATACCAGTCAGTTTTTGTTTCTTTAACCCTTTCCCAAACAAGAACTGGTTTTGACGTTCCCAATAAAAAAGGCTTGGGAAAACATTGTAACAAAAAAAAAGAAACTGCTGATAACCAGCAGTTTCTCCTTTTGTCTCAATATTTTCTCTGCCATATTTTACACATCCTATCTTTAATAACACCAATTTAGTCATTTGTAGCAGTTTTTTAATTGGATCACCCTATATTTTTGCTGTTTGGGGAAGGTTAATCAATTTTATCTATTATAGTTTCTAAAGATCTGTCTGATTTTCTTTTCAAAATATCAGCGATCTATTCAAAATTAGCGTAATTTTCGTGTAATCCTTCTTAAGAAGCTTTATAATCGGGTTTTTATTAATTTATTCACTGCATAAAAATATTTTGCTGTAGTTTTTAGATCTAAATAATTATAGATAAAAAGTAAAAAAAAGTAAGCATATGTTTGTTTTTGGTGATTGCTTTAATATTTGTTTTTATCCAAAATGTTTACACAATTTAATTCATAGATCTCCGTAAAGTGCCTGCATTTATTTGTTTTAAAAAAGACAAAGTTACTCCCCTTTTGTTATCGTGAATGTCGGCTGAATTTTTCTCAGTCTCCTTCGCAGTTATCTACCTTGAATTTGCTGATACGACTTTGACTAGGTACCAAGATTTTGGATTCTTTTTATGCCCCCGTATCGAGAGATCGACGACATATTGCTTTACCCGTATCCGCATGACTGTCCGTCCGTCTGTCTGTCCGACAAATAACAGTTAATATTAGTGTTTTAGCCTAGGCCTACCAGGCGGTGCATCTCAGGCGTAGAACTTTAGCCAAAATTCTCATCCATCTAGACCTATTCCACCGTGTCCAATCGTTACTGGTGGGTGTGGTTAGGGTAACGCTGAAAGTGTGGAGTATAACGCCGGTTTGTGGCGCAAAACAGATCCCAAGGTAAGAAAATTGAAAAATTGAATCGATGACATTTTTTCTTTGGGAATGAGACTCATCTCAAATGATTTCTTGACCCCAAACAATGTCTGCTTTCTTCAAGAAAGTTGACGTTTTCTTTATCATTCCGTGATTGTAAGGCGTTTTAGGCGAAATCAACTCAGCTTGCCCCTAAAATATTAATTATATATAAGGATAACTAGTTTTGAACCCCAATGAAGCCTGTAGGCTAATTCACACTTTCGCATATAGGCCTATTGCACAAAAATCACATTGAGGTTTGCATCCTCTGCTTCTTACAGGAGCCATGGAAACGGATTTTTCTGGAATTTCAAACTGAAAATGGTGGATGTGGTGCACACAAAGGAATATTTTGTAACGTATGTGGCATGGCGAATTTAAAGCTTTGCGTTTTACCTAATTTAAGCAGGCCTAGCAGATATAGTGACACTTTCCTTTACTTCAGATGCAACACACGTCCTATTCGAATGATCTTGGCAAGTCGAGTTTGGTCTGCATCGATCGGCATTCTTGCCAATTTGGCACGTCAAAAAAAAAAAAAAAAAAAAAAAAAAAAAAAAATCATGTAGCGATCCAGTAGAAAACACATCGGGAAGGCCTACTCAAGTATCGATCGTGTAGAAGATCGAGCTGATTGGGAATCAATCATGAAGATGTTGGGTGTGATCGGGTAAATATCTTTAACCAGGATTTGATTGGATGAACAGGTGGAGCAGACGTCGAGTTGAACGGGATGCATTCGGGAATTACTCGTACAAGTCGAGGTGATCGAGTGCTTCTGACTTCAGTGACTAACTCGAACTATTCGATCGCTTAAATTCCCTCGACCAAACCCGACTAGATGACTTTAATCTCGATCTCTAGTCGATCAACCCGACCTCTACACCCAATTTGATTGGGTGAACAGATGAGGCAGAGGTCGAGTTTGGTCGGGGTGTGGTCGGAAATCATTCGAGTACAAGTCGAAGTAATCGAGTGCACGTTCGGTGCAGGTCGGGATAGAAATATCAACCCGATCACACTCGATCTTCAAAAACGAAGGATTCTCGATAAGGTTGATCAATTCACAATCGCTTCTCGATCATGTTTGTGCCCGATCGCACTCAAGTATTTTTGCACGTCAAAAATATCGAGTAGGAAGCCCGAGAGATGTAGATCGATTTCGATCACCCCGACCGTTCTCGATTACAATTATTATGAATATTTGATAGTCAAAGACAATACAAAAAGATTTTCATTCAGTACACGATATTTCCCGACCATCTACGTCTTGAATAAAATCAGCTAGATCCGGTCGTGTATAGATCGAGATGGTAGGGTCTTGATTGTGTAGGACTCCAATACAGGTCTAAGTGATCGGGTTGAAGTCGGAAAGATGGTCAAGCCGCAATCGGGAAATAATCGGGAGTGCTCGTGCTGGCTTCTAGTTATATTGACTAGAGATCGAGAAGAAGTCGTGTACATACATTTTGCCGGGCTAGATCGGGGAAGTTAGGTGGTCGTGTTGATCGAGTTGATAAGATCGGCAGTGGGAACCTAGTTTTAGGTGCACCAGCCCACATATATCATTTACATGTCCACAAAAGTGATCGGGTACAGGTCTTAATGTTAGGCAAATCCTCACGTCTCGATAAATCGTACATGCTACAAAGAGTATTTCAATTATGGCATAGACAACATTGATAGAAAAGAAGATTTGTTGGTAACTTATTCTCGTTCGTTTTTTATGGCTATTTCTTATCAGGTCGCAAAATCCAATTATGTTATGTGGAAAGCCTATAAAAGGTCGGATTTTTACATAAACGGGTGGATACAAACGGTACTCAAAGTACTGTTGGGAAGCAAATTTGTTAATAATGTAGGCCTGTCCAGAAGTAGAGTACTTTGATTATCCATTTGAATACCTTGAATACTTTGATTCGTAGAGTACCATGATTAGGTACTTTGATTATCCATTTGAATACCTTGAATACTTTGATTCCATGCATCTATTTATAGCTTTGAATTTTCATAGTTCAGTAAACCTGACTGACCCATTTACAAGGAAGGCCATTGGACTGATCTTTGAACCATAATAAAGAAAATCACTACGCCGGTCTTTTCTTCTCTTAGAGACATGATTAATTGAGTGTTTTATTTTCAGTCACACAATTCAATATCTACACATAACTTTTGTCTTACATATTGAATACTTGAATGACTGTTACCTCATCAATTTTTGCTTTTGATAGAACTATTTATAGTGAGCAGGACCGGAAGATGTTGTGCGGCTTGCAGAGAATTGTAAAGTGCAGAGAAAGGCGGCTGTAAAGAAAAGCAAATTTTGCAAAATTTGCTTCCCAAAAATCTTGTGATCACTACATGCATGAAGTTAGTCTTTTTATTCTCAACGTTTTCTCATGCTTTTTTATGGGAACGTTTAAACAATGTCTTGTTTAGCAAAGAATTAATATAAATGCTTATTGGCAAGTCTGGTATTTGCGAACAGGCCGAAGGGAGGTCACTCGCTCACATATTATATCAGAAGCCAGGTTTTTCACAATTTACTATTTCCAAACCCCAAAAATTGAAATTGTTACAATTTGGAAGCGGTTACATATATACAACAAAATGCATCCTTATGAAAAAATGAAAAGATTTTTAAACAGCATAATCAATTAATTAATACAGATAGAATTTGTGTACAATTTAGCATTGAGAAAATAGAACAAAATGAAAAATGGTGATAGTCGCAATATTCTTCTTTGTCCTGATGCTTTATGGTTTTTAAATCCTTTTTTAATATAAGTACTTATTGAAGTAGCATTTTAAAGTAGCATGGGGTTTTTTAAAGTAGCATATGCAAAAGAGTAATAAACGAATGAAAATAAAAGAAAAAAGAAAAGAAAAAAGAAAAGAAATAAGAAAGAAAAAATATACATGCAGTATTTTCATAATTTTTCACCATCAATGCATACATGGTATTTGAACCATGTACGTGTGTCAAATCTAGCAGGACTGGGTGTTTCACAAATCAAGCGCTTAGCCCTCACGGCTATACCGTCAGGATATACAAATAGGTGCGAATAAAGGATTTTAAATCTTATAAATAATTGTGGGATTACTGTTTCCGGTTTTTGTTATAAATAAAGTTTATACCAAAATATGTAAATATCAATAAAATTAAATAATTTCGTTCGCCAACCGTAACTGCTGATCGATGGAATTGCATCAATTTAATTATTTATGCCAATGTTAATGAACTGAACCCCTTATATGAATTTATAATACATGTTAATCATAAATCCTTATCAGAAATCAAATAAAGATAGCATATAAAGGCTATTTTTCATTAAAAATAAAGCTAAAAGCTGTATATCGAATAGGCAAAGTTCATGCTTGTTCATTTTTTTGAGAACTTCCTTTGGTTGTTCTTACAGGGTGGGTGGGGTACCATGCTATGGTCGTGTAGACATGGTAGAATGATAGGGAATACTTGATTAAGGTCATTTGTGCAAGGGGGGATAAATATTCATCGTATTTAAGTACTTTCTCAAACCTTTCACAAAGAAGATCTGATTGAAACGTGCGTAATAGCAAACATTTGGGAAAATAATGAGTCAAAAGAATGAATTGCTGATTAACAGCCTTTTCTACTTTTGCCTCACTATGTTCCTGTCTACCATGCACTCAAATCACATCTTCATTATATTTGTCTGCTGCAACCTGCAAGTTGGACTTCTTTAACTGTTGGGAAAGGGTTAAGAGAAAGGAGAAAATAGTCTTTGTTTGAGAAAATGGCTTATATCAAAGTAAATGACTAATGGTGTGAGAATGTGAGTGACTGGTAACTGTTGTAGTATGCTTGTACAGAGTGAATGGTGATGGGTAAGTGGTGAGGGTGTGATAGGTGAGGGTGTGATAGGTGATGGGTGAGGGTGTGATTGGTAAATAGTGAGGTTGTGATAGGTGAGTGGTGATTGTGTAAAAGGTGAGGGTGTGATAGGTGGGTAGTGAAGGTGTGAATGGTAAATGGAGTGGGTGTGATAGGTAAGTGATGATAAGTAAGTGGACACATTGTGAATGGTAAGTGATGAGGGCTTAATTTGGGGTGTGTGATAATTAGCAATTTCTCCTTTTAATTGTATATTTATTTTGCTATAATGCAATCTCTGCTATCAGTACCAACATGCATTCGTCGTCCAGAGCAGCAGTCAAAGAGTCCAAGTTTTCGTTTGGGACGAAATTAATATAATCTGGTATATTACGTTTAAACCTTTTCAAAACGGCAATATTCTGGACGGTGAAGATTAAATACTGCTGCAGACGACAAAACAGGTGCTGATAAAGATCGGATATGTTTTTAACATTACACAGAGAATGTTGAGGCAAAAGGAAGAAGCATTGGATATTATTTTTTTCTTAAATGTTTTCCCTAAACTTTTTTATAGGGATAACAGGGCCAAAACAAGGTATTGTTCGACAAAAGATTAATGCAAACAGTCAAAGGAACTTCGTAAACACAACATTTTTCAAATAGACAATATCTAACCTTTCCGAAACGACAAATGTTTGGATATTCATAAAAAACATATCTGTGAAATGTCCCTTTAATCAAATGGGATTCGTAATTATCTTTACAGAAGCCGACACACGAGGATGGATTGTAGGACCAGAGTTACAGACAAGTTGTGGCATTTGACTAGCTTGAAATTCATTTCCGTTGGATTTTCCCTTTATTTTCAGTTTTTAGCCAACTTTTTGGTCTAGCCCCCCTAGACCCTGCATCTGAGGAAAAAGCTCTGTATGCCCGGCTATGTTGGGATCCTACGTGCAACAAACCACTTAAAATTGATGCAGAAATCATAAAATTATACCTGTGCGGATCTAGAGGCGTCAGATAGGCCCGGACACATCCCTCTTCCTGGAATTCGCCTGACCCCCTCTGAAAAATATAGTGAAATTAAACTTTGACTTATAAAAAACAAAGCAAATTCAAATTTGCGCGTTGCAACGAGTTTTGCCAACCGAATTTTAATCTTGATAAAGTGCATTATTCCAAACTTCCAGTCAAATTAATTCATACTATTTTGTCAATAGCGTTTCAAAGACATTCATTTTGGTCGTGTGTTTCTTGTTAGTACTTTTCAAGACGAAAGGGTGTTCTTTGGGTTGCTTATAATGAAACCTATAATGTACCAAGAGTTTTGTTAATGGTTTAACTATTAGTAACAGTTTGTTTTCTAGCAGAACATTAACATTAAAGAATTGAACAACTGTAAGTCGTGCATTTTGTTTTCATTTTAAGGTATGTTAGTGAATCATGGTAATAATTTTAAGTGCAGGCCGGAATTATCCGAATCCTGTGCGGTTAAAAACGGAAATCGTTAAAATCTATTAGGGTAATAAATCCGTGGAAAAGTATCAACATTTCATCAAGTGGTGTCAAACGTTAGAAAATCACACTTATTTTGACGCCCCTCAAGAAAAATACTTTGAAAAACATTGTGGAATTGAAGAAATTGCTTGTGACAAGCAATTTCTTCTTTTTCCATAATGTTTTCTACACCTGAAAGCCAAAATTATGCAAACTTTTGCCCGATTGAAATTTTCATCTGCAAAATATCAAAATCTGGGCTGGTCTTAACTTTTGGCGCTTGGTAATGAGTTGAATATGTATCATAAAAACGATTCTAGTATACGTGACGTATCCTTTTGCGACGGTATTGATAATAAGGTTGAAATTATACTACAGTTTATTTGAAGGAATCTTTTTTGATAGGCCTAACAATGAGGAAAAGATTAAAACTGCACGTTTTTGTTTTCAATATAAAATGGCAAGCCCTGTGAAGGTTTGGTAAAGATTACGCAATTAGATTCCTATGATATTTTGACAGAAGATTTGATGATTGCAAACTAATAAAATATTAATATTGATCAGATTAATTATATGTCGTGGTTTCCATAATTTTAAATCACAATGATATTTACTTAGCCAATAGATGGATACATGTATTATAGATATACTGACCCAAAGAGCTAACAAAACACAAACTTCAAACACATACATTTTTTCACAGATCTAATTAAATTTGCCTCGAATGGAGAATGGGATTTGCAGAAGGTATGCCACATTTCATTTGACTCGATTTCATAGTGAGAGCGTCGAAATGAGATCAGAAGTTTAAAAACCAAAATAGGTTCAATATCTTGTACGGACCCTAGCTGAAAGAATTGTAGCTCGACATCTGTGGGTCAGTGATAGGAGATATCGATGAATGACGTTCATGGGGATGTTCATCCACTCTTGAACGAATGCATTGCCAAGCTGAAGTATGGAACGGATGTTGACGAACGCGTCTATCGAGTTCGTCCCAGACGTGTTCGATAGGGGATAGATCCGGTGATTTATCAGGCCAGGGGTTCATGACATTAATGTGATCGAGATACTGCTGTGTAAGACGTGTCACATGCGGGCGGGTATTGCCGTGCTGAAAAAAAAACACGTTTCCGTTATGGGCGTTAACGTAAGGGACAACTACAGGTGCAAGACACATGTTAAAGGGACACATGTTAGGTTCTTCAGAAATAAAAGCAACATTGGGACACTCATAGTTTACATTGTTGTGTGGTGCATTGCATTATCTAGGACCAAAAAGAGAGAAATTTTAACGCTGGAAACAAGTTTTTCACTATCTATCAATGTCTAGTTCTCCATAAATCTTAATGTAAACCTAAAATTCGGGTAGGATTATTATATGCAGACTTGATTAAAAAGGACCAAATGAACTTTATTTGAAATTTCATTGGACAGAAATAATCTAGTTATGCAGGTTGACAATTCCATACGATATTTCTTGAATATATTTTACACGTTTCCATGTCCGACTACCTATTGGTCCCTTTAACTGATTGTGACGAATGGTTCACGTCTCAAGCCTATTTTGTTTATAATAAGTTAACAGTTTTGTTAACAAGCCACATTAGATCCCGCGAAGGTTGTACTTCTAAGCATTAGACGCATAGATAAGAGAATGAATAACCAAAACAATGTTCTCTCTAGAGTTATTCAGTATACTAATACATTTTGTAATATGTCTAGGTGAAAATGCAATAAGCATGCGCTTATGTAATCAGCGCGCACACTAAATAATATAACATACCGATATCTCATCATAATTACTAGTATCTTACTAACTTAATCCTTTCCCAAACAAGAACTTGTCGATGCTTTTCAACGAAAACCTCGTAACAACAGCTTAAAACAAGCTGCAGTTACGAGGATTTCGTTGAAAAGCGACATTGTATTGACTTACCTGGTGGAAATGTCTTCGGAAAACATTGAGAGAAAAGAAGAAATTGCTGATGATTAGCAATTTCTTCTTTTCCTCAAAGTGTTCAAGGGTATAACACACGCGTTTCCGCTCTTAATATGACATTATACATGTATTATCATCTACAAAAGCGATAAAATAGGAACAACACATTGCATTTTTTTTATTTTGCGAAAGGTTATATAATTTTCAACAAAAAACCTCGTAACTGCAGCTTTGAACAAGCTGCAGTTACGAGGTTTTTGTTGAAAAGCGACGATTTACAACTTCCTCGTATAATAGTCTGTGAAAGTGGATTACAGTGAACGACAGGAGAAGAGTGTAAATTCACTACTAAGAAATATTGAAAACAGCTATGGCGCAATATTTTGTTGCAATTGTCTGGTTATGCGCGATGATTGGCTTTACAAATGGACAATTTTCTAATATGACAAGGTAGGTCACATTTTTTCTCTTATCTATTGGACTAAGTCCTTTTCGAAACACCAATGGTAATTCTTAGCATTTGAAAACAGGGGCAAAATGAAAAGAAATCCCGTGTTAAATCATTGCACTTTTAGAAAGAAAAATCAATGAGAAAATGACGATTCCAAGCATTTTCTTTGCTCTTGATGTTGTCAAAACTTGTTTCTTGAACGTTTGTAAAAACATCAAAACCGTGCATCTTTTCGGAAACCTATATTTGTGTCTCTGCGAAATATCAGTCATAGAACCCTCGTTTTATTTGTATAACAATAAAGGAAATACTGAGAAATCATCGAGGCAAATCTAGAAAATACTGTCAATCAGTATTTTCTTTTTGCCGCCAAACAAACTAAGGTATTCAATTATCCTTCCAATTGTTGGAGACAACTGTTCGAAAGAATATACTTGGGATCGAGCCAAGTACCCCATTTATAAGGGAACATTGTGCTTCTAACGACACTTTGGTCGTGCGACAATACCCATTTTCGTCGGTAATATCCAAATACATTTTGACCGTTACCAACGTTCCTGCTATATCCAATCGCAGAGGTCTCGCAGGCTCAATTTCCCAACTTTCGGATAAGACTTTTATCGTGATCCCCTTACCATCACCCTACGTCACCTTTCAGCCAAAACCTCGTAACTGAAGCTTAAAACAAGATGCAGTTACGAGGTTTTGTTGAAAATCATCGCTTAGCTGTTGAGTGGGACCTAAAACTCCAACCAATATTTTTAACTATGAGATAAGCGGATTGTAATTCGGATTGGCTATTGTTTTTGCACTGGTGCGAAAAATACCAAGAACTATCGTTTATGTTCCATAGCTCCCGCAATATAGCTGGAAATTTGTTGAACAAAGCATTAAATGTTGTTAAATCAATATTCTATATAACTATCCAGATCTACTGTACCAGCATGGTATTGTATTCCAGAAAAAAAGCTTTTTAAAATATATATTGAAACAGGCCTGACAGTATTTCCCTCTGGAGTAGTGTCGGAGACAGCAACAATGCATAATCAATAATTTGTAGTCTTTTATAATTTGTTTAAGGGAAGACAATAAGGATGCAAAATGAGTCGATACTTCACACGTTTCGCGCACATTTCCAATTTTAAGATATTTTAACCTTTTCGTAATTTGACACACCATAAAGAATTGTTTATTGACATTTTTTATTTTCTGTTTGCCAATGTGATAGATGACAGTATGTTTTGTACGTTACAAACTATTTCATTAGTTGCCAGCAGGGATACATTTAAGAGAGGAAAATGCATTTTTTGGTTTATTATTCATCAAAATCCTCTGTTATGGGTACTCATTAGAATTGTCTCATAGGGACGATTCAAACGAGTACCCACATCATAGGGTTTGGGGTTGAAATAACATATCATGAATGTCTTTACTCCCTCTTATATGCATCTCTGTGACCGTTTGTATTTTACGTTACAAAGTGTCAAGATTAATTGACTAAATGTAATTTACGTTACCTGCAGACAACAGATGATGAAATACCTCACCAACACATCCAGATACAACTCAGACATCATTCCTGACTATAATAAAGGTAGGATCATAAATGCCAATTACGATTTCTTTTAACTCTTTCCCAGACAAGACCTGATTTTGACGTTCCAAATAGGCTGATAATGGGCTCGGGAAAACATTTAGGCAAAAGAAGAAAATGCTGATGATCAGCATTTTCTCCTTTTGCCTCCATGTTTGTGTACCATGTCATTTACAAATGTCTGTCAATTTTCTTGTCTACAGCAGCTTTTCAATATTGAATGTCTAAATTTGTGTCGTTTGGGAAATGACTTAATTCCTAGAACAGTGCAGCTGTACCTTGTAGAAGCCGTCGTCTAACTTCAGGCCCTGCATTTATGTACTTTTTGTCTCTTAAAAAATCAAGACACCCAACTTTGTCAAACCTTAACAACTATATGAAGAATGTTTATCTGAAATTCTCCAATACAGAAATGTTAAATCAGGCGGCGTCTAATACAGATACCTTCAATTTCCATAAAGGTTTGCATTCAAATAGTCTTCATTAAATGAAATACGAATCCGCTTGGGAAAATACGGAAAATGATTTTAATGACCTTTGAAACCTACATGGATCTAGATCAGACAATACATGTACCTTACTGCAGTATGTTCTCGATCCACGTTGCTTTCCTTGATTTGCCACAAGTGAGTCCATGATGAAAGAAGCGTAAAGAGAAAATTGTGGATTTGTACAAGCTAGTGTACATGCACGGACTGATCTGGATCCATGTTGATCTCAAATTCTGCAAGGGTTTCTTTGCGAAAAACTCGCGGAAGCGTTTTGATAAAATTAAGCGAAAAGGACTAGTTTGATAATATTTCTATATAGTGCTCAGTCTTATCACATATTAAACTGACCAATTGTGCTAACCATGAGCCTACTGAAAGTCTAAGTTTACTGAGACTATTTTTTGCAATGTTATTCTTAAGTAGCTACAGTCCATTCACTATATTATGGTACATATTCACAAATTTTACCTATTATGAAAAATGAAAAAAAGTTCATAATTTCAATACAATTTTAATAAATTTGTTTGAATATTGCAGGTGTGAGTCACCTGCAAGAATTGAACCACCGCATGCAAAATTACATCAGTTTAAAGTTCGATATTGTGTTGTTAGCATAGGTAAATTTTGTAAACATGTGTTATGATATCGCGATAGAACTACAGTCGATATTCGTTATCTCGACATCAGATGAGTCGAATTTTTGCTTAAGTCGAAGTGAAAGTCTGGTCCAGTCATTCAAACAATGTAATTTCGAAATAAACATAGCCATTGAAATATAAGTAGGAAAAGGATACAAATTGCTCGTGTCGAGCAATTTGTTTCCTTTTCCTACTATATTTTGATTTAAAACGCACTTGATGAACAACATAAATGGCCAAATGTCATTTAAGTCGAAACTTAATGAAATCGGATTAGTCGTACTCCAGATATGTCGATGTATTTTTGGCTGTCCCTCTGACTTCGACACAACAAATGTTGACTGTATAAACAAAAGATTGTTCCTTTGAAATAATTTTTATTCGCGTTTATTCCAGAGGAGGCAGCTATCGTACGAATTCAGTTGACGATTCACGATATACATACGATCAGCGAAACATCCATGGTACGAGATTTTGTGTTTAACAATCCTTATCCTGCTCAATATAGATTTCATTTCAAACCAAATGGTTAATTCTTTATGCATTTAAAGAGTCTGGCTTAAGTTTTCCCACAATTGTTAAGTGCATGTAGATAGCAGGCTGTGTCAGCTATGATCAGGCTGCACGTATGTGCAAACTGATCTTAGTTTTAACTGTCTGCAAAACACTCATTCTACAAAAAAGTCCACAATTACTGAAATTCTATGTCCCCCACTAGTAATAAATTCATCGGAAGGTTTTTGTTTTCGTTTCTTTGCTTAAGATTATACAAAAGACACCTTGTACGTATTTCAAGCATGATATAAGACCAGGAACTATTTTTTCTCCTTAAATTTTACATTTCTTTAGCTTATTTTCCACGAATTTTGGTTGTCCCTGCACTGGTGCAATTCAAAATCAGCTTAATTTTAACACAGTTTAATCTATATTTGCCTCGATTATCTTTCTATTCTTTCCCAAATATATTTTCCTGTAGTCTGATTAGTGTTTCGTGGGAATGCAGGACTAAACTTTTTTGAGATAAAGGTTTTTCTGATGTCCCGATTTCCAGCGTAAGATACATAACGCTACTTTAACTGATAGTAAAACACAACATGATGTGTTCATAAGGTCAAAACGGTTTTTAGTGGTAGGTTAGATATCAACGTAAACAGAAACACACACAAAAAGATCAAGCTTATTAACATTTTCGAATAAAACAACATCAAAGTTCAAAAACAAGAATCCCCCCATTTTTTTTCATAAGATACGTTACGGCTTAAACCTACTTTTATTTTGAATCTTTCACCATTTTTCATACACGTGATATACTAAATGATTCCAAACCTTCTTTAGAAAAAAAAATTTGCAGCGTAATTAACCAGGGAACTTTATTCCTGGTGAATTTCTTTAAAAACTAATTTATGAATAAGATACGTTACGATAAGATACGTGACGCTCGACTAAGTCAGGGCAACAAAAAACTAATGTGATCAAATTAGACTATCCACTTGGACTTCTTTTCGAACATAGTACACTTTGGACAAAGAATAGACATCCATCTTAATGAAATCACCATTTTTATACAATAAATGAAAGAAACCAATACAAAACAACCATATGTATTCCAACGCCCTCCAAAGGAAGACAAGCTATGGAAAACTTCTGATAACATTCTTTGTAGATTCGTTGATCCAGTTGGCACACAAAAACGCATGTGTCATTTAGTAATAATTCACGAAGTCCTTGAATTATTTGAAACAATAAAACAAATGAAATCATAAGATACGTTACGAACCATTTTGATTGCACTGTTTTCAAAATAAGTGCTGCATTGGCTAGTTTTACTATAGTATTTTATCATGTTATGTATATGTTTAAATGGCAATTGTTGCAAAGAGATTAGAAAGGGTATTTGGTGCAATTATCCTTTACCATTGATATAATTAAGCATTTCGAATATATTGGTATCTTGTTTAATCCTTATTTCTCGGACTGTCTTCTATAATTCAAGCTTGAAACCAGTGCATTTCTAACCAACGCCTAAGCCTACAGATATTCCTTTCACTTTTCACCAAAAATATACGAAATGTGATAATGTATGCATGTTCAAAAGATAGATATTTTGTGTTGAAATAAGATACGTTATGGCATGGTTCCTTACCTTGTGACAATCACTAAGGCTAAATAAATTAGAATAAGATAATTTTTGTGTTATAATTCAATTGAGTGGTATCTTATCTTTATATTTTCAGCAGAAGTTCATTATATTTCATACAAGGTCTATTCAATTCATTCAAAACAAACAAAAAATAATGAGAGAAACGGTATATCCTTTAAATACGAACTTTAAGGCCTTAATATTTTTATAACAAGTCAATAAATCACCATTTTCTCGCAATACAATAAATTCTTGATCTGGCGGAAACCTAATATGAATCGTCATCCAACACCAATAGACAAAACTAATGTGTAAACAGGAAAACCAAACACCATAACGTATCTTATTATGCATAGACGTCACTGTGTTTGGATCCAAAAATTGAAAAATTCCGGCTTTGTTTGGGTACGCTAAAATTGAATTCTCTAATTTCAACAAATATTTTGCAAGAATAAGTCAAAAACTAAGTCTTTCAGAATGGTCGGTTTTACAGATTTTTATATTTCTAATTGTGGACTTTTTTGTAGAATGAGTGAAAAGCGTTTGGTAGAGAGAAGCTATATGTCGTGAACATCAGTACAAGAATTAATTCCAGCAGCCATTTCGCAAACAAAAATGCACAGAAACAATATGCATGGTCCGAATAGAGCTACATATTTTAAAATGGGCATGGCTTTACAAAGCGTAGGTATCTGTTAAAGTTGGGCAATCTCTATTGAATTATTTTCAGATGAATATCACATACTATGGTTCGTATGCACATGTAAAATAACACATTTACTTGTAACATGACGCAACCCCACTTTTCAATAGCCATGCAAGGGAGATACTACATTAACCCATTACCACACAGTGACTCCTTTGACTCCCCACAATGTAATGGCTTTGGTGTGGAAAATGAAGAAATGTCTTGTAATAAGCAATTTCTTCATTTCTTCATTTCCCACAATGTTTTCTACCCAAAAAGATATACAATTTCGAAATTTCATCACAATGAAATGTCGTCTGCAACTTCTTTCAAATTGGACTACCCCAAAATTTTGTCGTTTGGTAATGGGTTAAAAGTCTGATAACAATGTGACTCCTTCTTTTACAAAAAGATAGAATGTAGGAAAAACTGAAAAATATGGACTATGCCCAAATAGTCGAGAACAATGAGGCAAGTTGATTTCAATCAAAATAAGTAAGTACAATTTTCGTTGTTTCTATTTATGAACAAATTCACTCAAATTTTTCGTGAACGATGCATCATCATTTTTTGAAAATACGAAAGTGGCAAGTTTTGTTAATTGTAAATTGGATTGTTAATTTCCTGCTCTTGAACGGACGTTTTTACGCACGATAATGAATCGACACTTTCGATTTTACTTCCATAATGTAAAAAATATCTTTTGTGAGTAACAAAATTAGCTTCCTGATTTTGAAACCATAGAACTTTTCCAGAAAACACCGGTTTTGACGTGCATAATAGAGGCGATTTTCGCAAAAAATGAGTGTCAGACGGGAAGGAAATGCCGATGACCTACTTTTTCTCCTCTCCTCTTCAATTTTCTCGTCAAATGTAAAAAGTTTATTTTCCGAACACATTTTTGTTCATCTTTAACTTATTTCAAAGTTTCATCTCGGACTCATTTCAATGTTTGGCATAGATTCGTCGTCTTGGGTAAGGAATAATAAAACACATCGACTCTGGAAAGGGTTCCTTTTATTCAATTGAATCCAGCGTAGCTCAAGACCTGCCTGCGCATAGGCCTACAAACAGTCTGATCAAAATAGATACGAGTATTTAACAGGCAGCATTAAGCGTCAGCCGATTTTGAGGTTTGTATCAAATGAACTTTTCAAGTATTTGGCTCAATATGCCCTGAACTAAGATCGAAAGCACCGTAACTACAGCTTATTCAAGCTGTAATTACGACATATTCGATCGTACCCTGCAATGAACCCTCTCCTAATTTTTCAGGATTTCTCCGTGGACATATTTCTACGTCAAGTATGGCGTGACGAGAGACTAGATTTCAGTACCTACAACACGAGCTACACGAAGCTAGAAGTAGACCCTACTAACATCGACACAGTCTTACACCCAGACATATACTCGTGTACACAATTTACCCATGTAAAAACAATATTGAATTCGGACAAACAAATAATATTTCATAGGTGTTGTTATAAAATCTCATAACTACGGCTTGCTTCAAGTCGTTGTTATGAGATTTTGTAGCACCACAGACGGTTTATCAATACATATCGGTACATTAATTTAGTCTATATTTAGCACAAAATTCTTTGCTATTCTAAACTACTTTAATTTTTCCAGGATTTCTCCGTGGACATTTTTCTACGTCAAGTATGGCGTGACGAGAGACTAGACTTCAGTGCCTACAACACGAGCTACACGAAGCTGGAGGTCGACCCCACTAACATCGACACGGTATGGCATCCCGACACCTACTTCCGGAATGAACGGAGAGCTCAAGTACACGCTGTCACCAAGCGTAACGAACTGATGCATATTGGAAAAAACGGCACTATTGTTTATAGTATGAGGTATGAGCATTGTAACGGTGTTTAAAAGATGTAAATTGCATTTGGCTACTTTTCAAGAAGAGCCTCGCAACTGCAGCTTGTTCAAGCTGCAGTTCCGATGTTTTTGTTGAAAAGCAACGAAATTTGTTCTAGAGATTTCACTTCATGGCGAATTCTTGACGAATGTCGTCTTCAAATACTGACATGGTATATAATTTTACAGTGACTTGATCTAAAAGGGGTGTTAAACTATCTGTGACTAGACTTTGAATTCTGGGTATTCACGCCAGTTTCCGTCCTCTTAGAAAAATCTCTTTCGTATCTATTGACCCGTTTCAATTATCGTTTTAGTCCGTACCTATGAGCCGCTTCCGGTGGCAAACAATGGGTTGATGGGAAATAAACATTGTATACACGCAGACACGGCTCCAATTCGTTAGTAAAATAGTAACACATTAGTCGGTTTCTTTCGAGGCTTTGACCTAATTCTGAGCAAAGCATCCCACGTGCAATGGCAACGAACGGTGATTGGCCATAATTGTCATCAAAGGACGACTTCAGGTGGCTGTTGTGTGTTGGGGGGTCTAAGTGGAAATAAGCTAATTTAAGTGTGGAATGCTTTAACCAAGAAACGCGTGATGACGCCTTATATTTTCAGATTATCGATGACCTTGACCTGTGCCATGCTGCTACACAAGTATCCGTTTGACAAACAGACCTGTCCTATTTTTATTCAGAGTTGTAAGTATAGTGACTAAATGCCAATAACACGCCTCACAAAATGTCTGCAAATTTGTCTTTGTGTGCATTGCAGAACATCATGAGTGTCAAAATGCATTTCTTACATAAACTGTACACAGTAATACAGATTAGAGACTAGGCTCCCCAACTAGCACCTTCACGGTGCTGTGGGTTATCAGTCCCACATATCAGTCGGGTTCAGTCAAATGGAGCCTAGCCCAGGGACTAAGTAATACAGATGGGCGTTTTTACCATAGAAAGTTGTGTAGCGTCTGTCTCCAATTGAAGCTCGCTGGAAAAGCTCACCAAAATCAGAAGGATGTTTATTGTAGCATTGAGAATATATAAAAGTAATTACATGCAGACATGTTGCTAAATGAAATTGAAGGGCCGACACACGTTTCGAGTTTTTAATAGTTATTCATCTTGCCTATTTTGTGTGTCATTTATTACATGTATTTGATAAACTAGTTTCTTATATTTCTTTCTATCATTGTCTAATATCAATACCTTTCTTCTGACTCCCCTTTTATAAAATATCTAAATATTTGTTAACTTATTCGGGATATGTTTTGGTATGTTTTCAGTTGGTTACACAGTGGACAATATTGACCTTATGTGGAGAGAAAACCAACCATTGTCAGTTAGAACTGTAGAGTTGCCACATTTCTCATTGAGTCAGGATGTAACAACAAATCGCTTCATTCTAGATCATCAAAGTAAGAACATATCGCTGCTTTTCAACAAAGACTTCGTAACTGCAGCTTGTTGTAAGCTGCAGTTACGATATTTTTGGTTAAAAAGTTATTATTTTTTATTTTTATCGTGAGAAAACCAACCATTATCTGTTAGAATAGTAGAGTTGCCACATTTCTCTTTGAGTCAGGATGTAACAACCAGTCGCTTTATTCTAGATCATCAAAGTTAGTACTTATTCACCTTTGAAATATTAAGATATTTGTTTCCAGCCTTGATATATATTTGGGATTCATGTGTTATTAATGGGGGGGGGGGGCAACATGCGATATTAAAACCAAAGTTCATATAACATATATACATGTACATGTATTCTGACATAACACCATACCGCTGCGCATTTATGTTTTTGTTCAGCTCCGGATAACCGGAGCTAAACCGACAATCCCTACGTCGACTTTCAACTTTATAATACTGGAATGCATCATCCCAAGCCAATGATTCTACCCCCCACTTTGCTCCTATCGGAACAAAGTAGAAATAGACTCATTGCCTTGCGGAGATGATTCGGATGTTCATCGTAAAATGTTTGGACAAATTGACGCGGAAAGTGCGGTGTGCACTTAACTATAACAACTGAAAGTCATTACTGGGGACACGTCACAAACCACATAACGCATGAATCCAATATGTATTAACATTGGAAACCTAAATCTAAATATGATATAGGAAAAAGCATTCCGATTTTAATGGAGCAGGACAAATTGACCAAGAAATGACAATGGAAAATGACCCTGTATAGGACAAATAATTAGGAACACGCTATCCGGGGATACGTGTAGTTGTGACTGTCATGTTTGACTTAATCGTTTATCAATGTGATTTAGTGGTCGCTTTTTTCCGAATTGATCTACCACTACCAAAAGAGATATGCTTACTTACCCTCTCTGCTTCAAACATCATTCAAACAAGTGAAGTTTAACAAAATTATTGAAGAATATCTGAAATTGTTATGTCACGTGATTCCATTTCTTTTTTTTTCATTTCTAGCTGGTTCCTTCTCATGTTTGAAGGCGGAGATCCACCTAGGAAGGAAGGCCGCGTACTATTTTATCCACGTATTTATGCCGAGTGTCCTACTGGTTGTCTTATCCTGGGTGTCATTCTGGGTTGACCCGGCCGCTGTTCCGGCCCGCGTGACGCTCGGTGTCACGTGTGTACTCACCTTGACGACGCAGAGTTCCGGTATACGACAGTCACTTCCGCCCGTATCTTATATTAAGGTAAGAAGAGCTTAATTAAAAACACCACTTTCTGGCCATACGAAATGCATCAAATTACACATACTTGTAAATTTACTTTTCCTACAAGTTGATTCACCGTGCCGGATTTCAAGATTATGCTTCAAGAAGAAAATAATTACAAATATTATTTTACTCTATATTCATATGCAAGGGAGGTAATGTTTAACATTTTTTTGTCAAATATTTCCAAATATATATGCCTTAAATCAAAATTCTAAACGGTAAACGCTTATGTTTGTAATTGGTATGGAAATGTAACACTGTGACAGTTTAGGAATTACTGGCACTTTTCAAATTTCGTTCATTGGTGCTCAATATGCCCTTCTTACCTTAAAGTGACATTTCACATTTATTTCATTTTTTAATAGTATGTCTTGGTGCAAAGATTGTTTATTCTAATGCATAGAAATGCTATAAGGTTTTTGAAGTTGTTATTTATAAGCGAGAAATACACCTTCAAAGTTGAGACAGAAATGGCAAATTCCTATATAAATCTGAACTGTTGTCCCCAGCAATTTGTTTAATCTTAGCACAAAAATATATGCTTCTCGTAAACGGTTCAATATTTTGACTTGAAATTTTCAGAATTTTCATAAGGAAATATGCTCTTTCAGATAAAAATAAAAGTAAAATTTATGTAAAAATATTTGTGAAATGTCACTTTAAGGCTATAGATGTCTGGATGTTCGTCTGTCTGCTGTTTGTGTTTGCTGCATTACTGGAGTTCGCTTATATCAATGTGATACAGCGGAGAAGTAAAAACGGTGGCAATGATTCCGATGATCAGGTAATAATTATTTATTCAAGCTATCGTTACGACATTATCGAAGGAAACCAGCGGTCTACAATATTTTAATGCTTTTCGTCAACTTAGTTACATAAAAAATGTAGTAGATCTAATTAAAACTTATTAAAATTGTAGTTACAGCATTTTTGAACGTAAATAGCAATGTTCTTTCAGATAATAATGAAATATTGAATTTGATATTATAGCTAAAGATGAGTATTGAAAATTTGACAAAAATGATATCTATGCAATATGTTTATCAAAAAAATCTACTGAATATGAAAATGCTACTAAGAATATCAACCAAACAGACAAAACTGTAGATAGGCAAATTTCTCTCCCTAAGGGTTTTTCTTACAAATTGTCCCTGTTTCATATAATGACCCTGAAAAGGCTTGGAAAATATTTTGGCCTTTTGTGGTGATATTTTCAGCACTATATTTTACACAAATCTTATCCTTGTAAATTACATATAATGGCCACACAAAGGTTTGAAAACTATTGAGGTAATTTCGCCTTTTATGTAGATATTTTCAGCGCTATATTTTATAGAAATCCTTATGAAGATCCAGTCTAAAATGTATATTTAAGTTTTTTACAACCATCGTCGATTAAAATTTTAAATGGTATTCCTAAGGGAAAAAATATACAAATATTAAAAAAATTGCTCTATCTCAATATTTCGGCGTAGTAGCCTTATTCTGGAGAAAAATGTAAAAAATTTAACGCTACATTATAATATTATATTATTGTTTGCGATAACGCTTACGGTTAACGTAAACAATAAAATAATATTTTAATGTAGCGTTTTTTTTTTTTACATTTTTCTCATTGTCGGTTATTTTCCACTCTCCTTTACATTGTATTACTTCCTATTTTAACAGGAAGAAAATTCAAAGCAGACAAAAGAGGGGAATACTACGTGGATATCAAAACTATCGTGTTGTAAGGTGAGACGGAAGTTTATATTTATGATCCGTTAGATTAAAAGGGACATTCTTGAAAGTGTAAAAAGTATCGACACTAGTCAGTCTTCTCGAAATGCGTAGACTGACTGGGGTCGAAACTTTTCACTCCGAAGTAACTTCTGAACCTGGATTTTTTTATATCCACCCAAAACAAAAAATAAAAAACGACATCCCGTTGACCTCTTCTAAGTCTGATGCGTTTCCGAAGTTAAGTCTCTAGGACCTCACAGAAGGCCCTGTTAGTGTGACGGTTTACAGTTATTTGAGAAGTATGACATCGCACTTTCTTTTGCAATATGAACCAAATAGAAAAACAACTCGTCAAATACGGAAGTAAAGAGAACGAGGCGATATCCTATCCAATCAGACATCAGTTAGATTTTTTTTCAACTTTTTTTGTCTTTTCATTTATACTGAACGGTATAAAAACTCTCAACAAAAATGGTCTGTAACTGTTTTATTGCATGCAGTGACGAATAAAGGGAGTGCTATAAGATACTTACTACATAAACTGTAAATGAATACGATAAAAAAATTGATAAGAGCATGTTCGGAAAACTAAATATACGCAACATGCTAAAGTGACTCATCCCCTAAACTAGGCGATGCGTTTCTTATGACATTGAGTGTCACTATAATCCTACATGCTCTATAGAAATATATTTCAATATAGTTGAGTTATTAGACTAGCACCTTATTAGTACAGTGTAAAAGACTTTGAATTGTTTACACTGATATTATTGTTTCTAAAAAACGGCAAACGATGTTACCAGTTGATTACAAGTAGTACTATACTAAATCATGTTCATAAGTTTACATATATCCGATAAATGAAATGAACATCGAAAGTAATGATTTGTGTATGCTCACAATGAATATATTCTTGCACATGTGTTGTATATCGTCGCTTTTCAAAAAAAATCTCGTAACTACGAATCTTTTGTTGAAAAGCAAATAATTTCTAGCCTATTGTCAACTTATTTTATCTTTCTATTTTCAATTCCAGGAACAACGACGTGCTAGTGCCCATGACAGAGCGAAACGCGTGGACATCATCTCACGATTTGCTTTTCCTGCAGTGTTTGCTATTTTCCTCGTTATGTTTATCTTGGTCTGCGGGTTCGCTCCAGACCCGGTGGCTAACACATATGTATCTGGTGCATAGTGCGGACATGTTTGATTTAACCATTTCCAAAATGGCAAATTTTATGTCAGTCCGATTCAAAAGCTGCTTTTGACGACGAAATGTGTGTTCATAGATGTATGATTTGTGTATGTTTTAGTACAGAAAATATTGAGGCAAACGGAGAAACTGCTGGTTATTCTTTTGTCCCAATATTTACCCAAGCCTTTTCTATCAGGGACGTCAAAACCAGAGCCGCGTTCTTTAGAGCGAGATTTTTTAAGATTTCTTAAGATGTTTTGATAAAGCGTTTTTAAGACCGAGACTTTGACCGAGCTGTTCTGAATGCTCCATATTTATACAAATGACGTCATCATGACGTCATTTGTATAAAGTATGGAACATTCGGAACACCGCGGTTTATAAATTATGGAGCGTTCGGAACCGAGGGGTTCCGCACGAAGTATAGGGTAATGGCGCCTCCCATTGAGCGTCTTAAAAATCTTGCTCCCTAAAATATCTTAAGAAATCTCAAGAAATCTCGCTCTAAAGAAAGCGCCTCTGGTCTTGTTTGGGAAAGGGTTAATTAAAAGTTACTTTTTTCTTATTGACCTATTTCAAACAATTTGTAATGTTTCTTCATATTCAATGTAATTATGGACCGGGCGAACAAGCGATATCAATTTTTTTGTTGTTATGCTCGAGTTTATTCTGATTGGCGAATTTCAGAAGATGGACATTATGAATAACAAACGTTGTATGTTTTCTTCAAATTCTTGCCTATCAGCAAAAAATAAATTAATAAAAAATAGAAATAAAAAAATAAAACAAAAATGAATTACTTGCAGGCCTGCTTTAGTTTATATTCCCAACTTTGAAGAGCAAAAAGATGCTTGTGTCTCTGTGATATACATATCTCGTATTATGGAACAAAAATATGGCTTCGATAATTGATTTTTTTTCTTTTGAGCAATCTCCAATCCAATTATAGCTCACGAAAAATGACCTGGCAGAGCATCTCTAGCTATTAGCTAGAGATGATCTGTCGGGTCATTTATCGTGAGATATACTGTTCACAATCAGAAAAGGGACATAAAATATTCACACGAAGAAAAAGAATAATTGAGAATATCCTTCTTTGCAACTTCAATTTGAATTAAATAGTGGTAAGAGAGCAGAATTAGTTAACCAATTACCACACAGTGACTCTTTTTGACTCCCCACAAGATAATGGCTTTGGAAAACATTGTGGAAAATGAAGAAATTGCTTGTGACAAGCAATTTCTTCATTTCCCACAATGTTTTCTACCACAAAATACCAAATAATGTTTTAATCTTATTGACCTTTTTTCAAAAAAACAAAATTATAACACAACTTCATATTCAATGTATTTATAGACCGGTCGAACAAGCAATAGTTGTTGTTATACTCGAGTTTATTCTGATTCCATTTGAATTAAATTGTTGTAAGGGAGCAGAATTTGTTAACCCATTACCACACAGTGACTAAAATAATGTAAAATTATATTCACTTTAGAATGTCGTCTGCAACATCTTTGAATTTGGACCAGTCTAAAAATTTTGCCGTTTGGTAATGGGTTAAAGGAATTCTATCCATCATTATATACCATACACTTCGTGCAACTTCGGCGTCATTCGTGACAACGGAAATTGACGAGGTTACTCGGATTTTCAAAAATCCGTATACCTTCGTAAATTTACGTTGTCACGGAAAAGGCCGAAGATGCAGGCGGTATTGCACGAAGTTGTTGGTATCTAATGATGGGTTGGATACGTTAAGATATCATTCTGTATTTTTGAAAGAACATTTTACGTTGCCATATGAATATTGATATACATGTATGTATTTCACAAGAATGGTGAATGTTGTAAAATGTTGCCATTTCTGTACCTTCTCTAAAATGTTAATTATGAAAATGAAAGATTTTGTTACACGGTGTGGTGTATGGCAAAATGACTTAAGATTAAAATTGTTACAAGTTATTTCTTTTTTCACATCTTTGTTCTTTACATTGTTTTGAGGGGCGTAATAATCATCGATGCATCGGAATATTTTTTTTCTTTCCAAAACTCGAAATTTAATAGGAGAATCAAATTACAAACAAATTTTGACGTCTAAGTTACATAATTATCTATGTAATAAGTTATAGCTTCGAAAATATTGAAGGGAACATGTTTTCCAAAACGATAGATTTCAAGGACGCCAAAACTCGGTCTTGTTATGGAACTGTTTCAAAGAAGGCCTGGTAAGAGTTTAATTAGTTGTTTCGGTAGACACCGATCCGGTCCATATATTCTTACGTCATTTCTGACGTTATATAAAGAAAGACTCGGGATCTGAAAAAGAGGTTGTTGTGCCATTGAGACTAACATGGAACCTGATCTGCCTGTGAATACATAGAGTCTGGTCAAGATCCATGATAATTATACTCATATAACTTTTCAGTGATCTATACTTAAAGTGACATTTCACATTTATTTCATTTTTTAAAAGTATGTCTTGATGCAAAGATTGACAGAAATGACAAATTCTATATAAAAATCTGAACTGTTGTCCACAACAATTTGTCTAAATTAGCTCAAAAATACATATTTCTCGTAAACAGTTCAATATTTTGACTTGAAATTTTCAACATTTCCATAAGAAAAGATGCTCTTTCAGATAGAATAAAAGTAAAATTTATGTAAAAATAATTGTGAAATGTCACTTTAAGGTTTACGAACTGAGAATGAAAACTCCACTTTCTAGCCATTCGAAATGTATCAAATTACACACACTTGTAAATACACTTCACATAAGTTGATCCACCATGCCGGATTTCAAGATTATGCTTCAAGAAGAAAATAATTTACAAATATTATTTTACTCTATATTCATATGCAAGGGAGGTAATTTTGAACATTTTTGTCAAATAATTCCACAAGTATGCATTAATTCAAAATTCTAAACCATACAAAAATGCTTATGTTTGTATTTGGAATGGAAATGTAACACAGTTTAGGAATTACTGGCACTTTTTAAATTTCGCCTCTGGCTCTGCATTTCATTCTCAGTTCGTAAACCTTAAACCCCTTCCAAAGCAAGACCTGGTTTAAACGTCCCTACCAAATAAGGCTTGGGAAAGCATTGAGACAAAGAAAAAAGAAAATGCTAATAATCAGCATTTTCTCCTTTTGTCGCAACATTTTCTGTGCTTTATTGTACACAAATCATATCTTTTTTAACACCCATTTGTTGTCTGTAATAGCTTTCCAATATGTTCGGTCTAGAATTGTGCCCTTTTGGAAAGGGTTAAAGGAGCGTGGATGCTGAGTAAACTACCCTTGCGTCGAGTTTGATATGAACGCATAGATCTATTAATCTGTACAGCTTAGCCCCTTCTCTAGTCTGATGTCAGACTCTGAATATGATGTTATGTCTAAAAAAATATCAAGGCACGCAACCGTAAACATCCTTCAGAATAATAGTAAATAATCTTTCCTTGATATCTGATAAATAAGAGAATCAGAGACTTGTATTTTCATTTAAGGGGGAATGCTCCAGTTTCCTAAATTTTTTCCCAATAATAGAATTTATTTATATTTTGTATGTTGAAATTACATGTTATTACCAATTGAAAAATAAAATAAAAATGGGTGGTCAGCGATCTTGTTTAAATTTTATTGGCATTCGTATCACATACCCCTAAATCGAAAAAATGCACAATTTCTTGCACCTGTCCAAGGCCACTAAAATGCTAATAAAAAGCTGTATGTATTCATCGTTTAGTCCCGAAAACGGATTTAAAGTAACATCTTACATTTAATACGAACAGAAAACCCAAAATATGTGCTATTATAAATGCGTAAATCTATAAAAGAGCATGCTCACGTGTTCAGTAAGATCAACAAAGCTTGAGTGTTTTATATCAAAATTTGTATATTTTTGGAAATATTTTAAGTTCTACAAAATAGAATTTGATAAAACTCCCTCATTGTATTAAACAACATGTCCTGGTAATAATTCAAAAAGAAAATGTATAGGTCAGCGCACTTATTAGTGAATTACAGCAATTTTTATCAGCTACACATGAATAAAATGACGCAAAACAGTGGTAACTGCATACACACTTACAACTGTTTTGCTCTAAATAATCGATTTCCATCTTGAGAAAATCAGTTTCGCATAATAGATACACTTTTACTGTTGAAAATGGTAAATTGTAATGATGTGTTATATTATTTAAAAATCTGGTAGCGAAACATATTGGTACGAAACATTTAATTTACTACAGTAATGTCCGAGTGTTCCGAAAAACTGGAGCATTCCCCCTTAATGTCATTTTTTGACTTCAAAATCTCAATTTTTTTATCAGACTTTCACAAGTCCACTCCTTCCCAATCGACACAATTTGAGCGTAATTCAATATTGAATGGGGCTACAATTGATAGAATAATTAATATCATATTTACGCGATGTGTTTAAATAGCATGGTAGAAAATACTGAAACAAATTGTGAAATTGCTATATATTACCATTCTCTTATTTTGCGTAAAAAAATCTTAAAGTTTCCCAAGTCAATAACAGTTGGGATGACAAAATCAGGTCTTTTTTTGGGAAAGTGACAGGGAGTCTTTTGCAGATTTTGTTTCATACAATATAATTTCGCAGGCTGAAGTTTCCTTTCAGCGTACCACGATGGGTAACCCAAGTGACTTTTGGGAAGCGTTCACACCGAAAAATCGTCTGCTTCAAGTATGTTTTGTGTAATTTCTCAGCTGATACGGACTTTGACGAGATAAAGTGCCACGTACGCGTCTTTGAGGGGTTCATGCCTGGTTTTAACCCAATCTGCGCCAAATTGCATGGTTTCTTGAATCATTAAAAATGAACCAGTTCGCTTGAATGTTTCAAGAAACTATCGGATTTTGTGCAGAGTGAGAAAGGATTTGGAATGGTCGTTTCAAAGGAGCGTACGGTAATATTTATTTCGTCAAGCCCCGCAAAGTATTTAAGCTGAGAAATAGAACATAACATAACATACCATGTGAATGCTTCCAAAAAGTCACATGGGTTACCCACCGTGGTAACGTACCACGGATATTTGTTTGGTGTCGATGTCCAATCTTCCGGGATAGCAAAACTTCAACGATTACATTAAATTACGGAAGGTTTTAAAAGGTTGTTAAACAGTATAATTTATTGCAAAATAGATGGGATCCATTACGGAAAGGACACATGGAAAGTGTTTTTTATGCAATCAAAAAGGAATTTGATACGCCACATTCCTTTTGTGTTTGTTAAATCGTGACTCTTTGTACCTGTATATAGCATATCGCTGCGTTTCTTCGAAAACATCGTAACTGCAGCTTAAAACAAGCTGCAGTTACGAGTTTTTCGATGAAAAACGACGATATTATTTTTCTGCTCTGAACGTTTACATTCTTCGGCAAAAAGAAATCGAGCTTTTGTAACAGTTGCGATAAATTGGTCATTCTTACTTTGAAAATCGCAAAATTCCACATACGAGGTTTTCCATTTACACTGACGTTCGGCTTCTTGTATTTTAAGGAATGAATGCAATTTTTCATGTAGGTATTGTCAGCCCATATTAACCCGGGACAACTTAATTTTCATGTGTAAAAGCCGTTAGTTGAGCGTGTATGAATCCAATACAATCTAATATTCTGAGATTTACAAAAACAACAAAACACAACTTTTTTATAATTACTTTTCAAATAAAAATGCACGACGCACGGCGGACGACGCACAACGCTCGACGACGGACGAAACACGGTCGCAATAGGTCACCATGACCTTCAGTCATGCTTAGGTCAGACGGACATGTACGGATGTCTGCGGATGCATCCGTAAAATAATTAATTTCATCCGCAGAAATTGTTGAAAATCTGCGCAAAAAGCCAAAAAAACACGGTAGATACGCATGAGATACGGATGCAATACGCATGAGTTACGCAAATTCTTCGGATGTTCTGTGGAAGACACCCCTTTGGCGGATGTGCCACGCTAGAGTCACTTAAGTTCTGCGCAAGTGATACGCAATATGCGGTCTTAGATACTGATGTTCTGCGGAAGATACGGAAGTCCTGCGCACGATACGCATGCGTGCCACACGGATGTCGGTTTTCTCCTTGCCCGCAACATCCGCATATATACCGCGACTTTTGGAGCATCATTTCAATTGCGATTCGCTCTTTGGAAAGAACACTACTAGATTTACTAATACTAGGATACGTTGTCTGCCACGATGAATTACGGCATGTCCCGGTCGTCGTTTGGCAGTGGCTCTGGGTGTGGGTGGTCGACGGTGTTGTCAATGAAGGCTTGGCACAGAGAGCTCTCCAGCCAGAGCTGAGAGTAGGTGCAGGACCCAGGGGCTCCCAGCTGCACCCAACGGAACTTGTAGTCACCATCGACAAGGGCAAGAAGCACGATGGAATTGAACCCCTTGTAGTTGTAGTAGGTGCTGCCAGCATCGGGTGGAGTCTTGATGCGATTTTGCTTCCCATCGAGGGCACCAAGGACATGGTGGAAGTTCCATCTGCGGGAGTAGACTTCAGCAATCTCCTTCCATCCGTCTGCTGTGGTAGTGTTTTTCACCAGCTCAGATTACTCATCACATATGGCCTGGCACGTCTCCTTCACCAACACGGAGATGGTGTTGTGGGGCACGTAGAAGAGATACATAAGAGAACGGCAGTTGTCTCCTGTAGCCATGTAGCGGAGAGTGATCGCCAACTTGAGACCAACTGACAGAGGTTCTCTGTACCAGGTGTTGTACTTCTGCAGACGGGGAGTGAGTATGTGCACCATGTCTGCAAACATCTGGGTTGACACCCTGGTGAAGAAGTTCTTGAAGGACTCCAAGTCTTCCGCCCTCAGGATCGTCATGAGGTTGGCGTAGGCACCTTGATGTGGCCTCAGGGTGATCCAGTGGCGCACCCACACTTTTCTCGTCGTCCTCTTCCTCGTCATCTTCAGGTAGCGGTCCACCAGCACAGCCAGTCGCATGTTGGCCGTCTTTAGTTCCAGCACCAGGTTCAGCAGTTCCAGCTGTCCACGATCCATTTTCAAGCCAGCAGCAGATGTACTACAGTCTCCGTCGAGAGTCAGGAACAGAATGAAGATCACCTCACTAGCCTCTGTCCTATATATCTGGGTTGCAGACCAAGTGTAGACCACTTGACACCGCTTGGCACCTGATTCCATGAAATCGACAATGCCCCAAAATCCCTATCCTTCCATATCTTCCGCAGAAGTCCGTAAATATCCGTAATTGTCCGTAGATGTACCGTATCCTCCGTAAATATTGCGTATCTAGCCCGTATTCATGTACGTATCAAGCGAATTGAAAAGAACGGCATTGAAAAATCGAATACCTGCGCATTTTTACCTAAATTTTACGGATAGATACGGACGTTTTACGCAAAGATACAGATGAATACGCATAATGCGGAACAATACGCACATTCTTCCTAAATTCTGCGCAAAGGACCTTGCGCAGGAAATTTAAAATAATTTTGAAATTTTCAAAACTTTTTCGCGGAAGACCCTGATTCCTGCGCACGGATTTTTACGGATGCACTTACAGATGATACGCATGATACGGATTGCTGCGGATTTCTACGGATTTTTACGGATGCACATCCGCAGACATGCGTATCGCACGTATTTGTCCGTCTGACCTTAGCATCAGGTGACCTAAAAATCGACACCAGTACAGGGATAAAATTCTACAGCATGTTGGAATTTAATCCGATTTTTCTATTATGAAATTCGCTCTTTGATATGTTGATGTCGCTCATTTACACCAGAGGGCACTACCATTCAAAAACAAAGGAAGGTTCAGCACAAGTTGTGGCACTTTGTTCACCGTCCGATCTTAAACGATATCCTTAAAACGCCTTTTGATGCCGATCAATGAACCATTTACTATCATGCCTGGTGAAACATTTAAGACCAAAAAGTATTTCTAAAACGTTTATAGGCAATGTTTTGCAACAACCCTCACCTGAACAGCCATCGATTACAATGACCTAATTTCCTTTGTTTTTGGTAGTGCACTCTGATGTAAATGAGCGAAATCAACTTATCAAAGCGCGAATTTCATCAGAGAAAACTCTTATTAATTTGAATTACTCATATAAAACATGTTTTACAACATAGCTTATTCCCTTTGTGATATTTGACAAACAGTCATCGAAGGTACACTTTTATAAAATTTGATTTCAAAGAAAGTGTTCATGCTCACTATTTACATGACATAGGAAAAAGGCACTCTCCGTCAGGTTAAATTCTTTTGAAGGAATTTAAAATTTGGTCACCAAATACAATATTAAAGCATATGAAATGTTGAAATAAAAAGGAGGAAACGCTGCATGCTTCCGTCATAACTAGATGATATTCAATCTCCGCTTTTCAACAAAAACCTTGTCACTGCAGCTTCTTTTAAACTGCAGTTGCGGGGCTTTTGTTTTAAAGCAGCGAGCAAATGGTTTCAAATTTGAAAAAATATAGTTAGATGATTAAGAGTCTTTGTAAAAAGGTGAAGAACATGATGGAAGAAAGGTGCCGTTCCGGACAATTGAATACCTTTGTGTAACTTGTGTTGAGACATTTGAAAGAAATCTAACCGACCATTCACCGGATGTAAATATTTTGATCTGTCATCAAGACTGCGATCTGTCATCAACGCAGCATTTTCCACGGTGCAAGCATGGATATTGCACCAAAGAAGACCAAACCATTCAAGCAATTTATTTGGAAATAAACGCAACTTTATTAGCGTATTTATGTTTTATTATCAGTCCTTAGCATTGTCCTCACTTCCTGATTACACCTCTATTAGCCCACGGTGGAGATTGTGCATCATGGGATGGATAACAACTACGGAATAAGATGTCCCGCTTCAGGTAAGAAATTGTGAAATAACTTTCTTTTTTTCTGCGCCAAATTTCAAGCGATTTGTTGCATGTACCCCGCCTTATTATGCTCTTTCCTCAGATATATGACTTGTTTTTGGAGTCCTTGTACTTTTGCATTGATTCCAACCGACAAAACAACGACAAAAAATCAGATCAGATCGTTTTTCTGGTCGGGTGGGATCACTTTTTGAGAAATTAAAATAAGTTTCCATATAAGTAATACACACGAGGAAAGTGTTTAGTAAGGCGGGGTACATGCAATAAACTGCTTAAAATTGACACTGAATTGAGAAAGTTATTGCACAAATTCTTACCTGAAGCGGTGATAATTTGGCCGTAATTGTTATCATTCCGCCCTCTGGTCGGTTGGGACAATATTTTGGGCAAAGTAGCAAGAGTTTTCTAATATGTCATACATCCGGTGAAAGAGCTGAATGAGGCGGGGTGCATGTAACAACCCTTTTGAAAATTGACACAGAAATAAGAAAATTGTTGCAAAATATCTTACCAGAATAGAGCCTTTTTTGTCCATAGTCGCTATATCCACTCCATAATTCACATTCTCCACCGTGTAACCCATCAAGGTACTTTGACTTTTTTTGTCTCCCCATAACATTAATGCTTTTGAAAACGTTGTTGAAAATGGAGAAATTGCCTGAGACACGTAATTTCCTCATTTCGAGCTATGCTTTCTATCCCCAAAAGACAAGAAAATGTAAAATCCCATGCGCTTGAAATTGTCGTCTGCAACTATTTTGATATCTAAACAGACTCAATAAGGCCTTTTCCGTGACCTAGTCTGATTGTCTTCTTGTTCGCCACCACTGACCATTATTGGCACTAATGTATTGACCGTATGTATGCAAAGTATTAACTTGAACGGAGCCTTGGTTTGGAAGATACCGGTCGGTATATGAAATCAAAGTGGGTGGGGTAATTCACACGTTATGCCATCAGGTGGTAATCAATTTCTTATACAGCTTTACTTACAATTACTAATTTTGATACTGATGAGACAGAGAAATACGTCATGCACTTTTAATATATGCTGTAATTCATTCCATTGGAGGCTATGTGCAGGAGAAAAGAGGCATTAAACATGGTTATGAATTATTTACACCTTTGCTGTCCGCCAATGGGTGCGATCCGTCACGTTAAACGAGACCATCTAGGAAATATAAAAAGTATCGATAATAGTCAGTCTGCGTGGATTGCACAGTCTTACTAGGATTGAAACTTTTCCCTAGATAATTTTCTGAAACTATTATTATCTTCTAACTCGGTAGATCTATACTGTATTAACCCTTTCGCAAACGGCAAAAATTTATAGGCATATTACAATCAAAACAAGCGACAGACGACAAAATATATGTTAATACAGATATGACTTATGTAGCCTACAATGTAGCAAAGAAAATATTGATGTAAAGGAGAAAATGCTTATTATCATCATGCTTTTCTTTTACCTCAATGATTTTGTAAGCCTTTTCTATTATGGGCGTAAAAACCAGGCCCCGGTTTCTCGAAAAAACTTAAGTACGTTCTCATGCTCAAATCTGAGCACCGTGCTCAAATCGCACGAAATTCATGCGAACTTCAATTGAATACCCTTCAACGTCGGAGAGTATCCATTTGAAGTTGAGCATGTTCTCATTAGAATTTACTTAAGTTTTTTTCGAGAAACCGGGGCCAGGTCTTGCTTGGGAAAGAGTTCACAATGGTGTTCAGTTTCAAACTTCGACACGTAGTTGGCCCCTGGTACTGAAGTCTGACCCATTTTTAAATAACAGGTGTTTTTTTTACTTCCCGGACGGTATCCTTCAGCTTGACAAGTCACATAAAATAATTTTATTACCGTAATCCGAGTCTTCTCTGACAAAAATTCGCTCTTTGATATTTGGATGTCGCTATTTACGTAAATAGCGACATCCCAATATCAAAGAGCGAATTTCAATAGAGAAGACTCGGATTAATATTACCGGTATAATATTATACCTGCATTGCAGTATACTGTCACATTTTTTGTATAAACCTGAACATGATGGCAAGAGTATCTCTAGGAATTATTGTTTTAACTTCTGTGACCTCATCGGTTGTTGCAAGGTACATATCGTCGCTTTTCAACGAAAACCTCGTAACTGCAGCTTGTCATAAGCTGCAGTTGCGAGGTTTTCGTTGAAAAGCAGCAATAAAATAATTCACTTACTATACTTATTTCAAATTATTTGTGATATTTATTTTAAAAATACATGTACATATATTTATAAAAAATATTCATGTATTTGCCATAATTATTGTTTTAATTTCTGTGACCTCAGCGGTAGTTGCAAGGTACATGGAATTATTCACTTATTATACTTATTTCAAATAATTTGTGATATTTATTTTAAAAGTACATATAGTTACATTTAGTAAAAATCATTCATGTATTTGTCATTATTGTTTTAATTTCTATGACATCCGCAGTTGTTGCGGGGTACATGGAATTATTCACTTATTATATACTGAACAAAAGTGAAAACGCTACACCTACTTTGCTTGTTTTATTCCTTCTAAAAACAACAAGTAAAAAAATCAAATGAATGTGTTTCGCATTGTTCATTTACTTGGTTGTGCAAAGCACTAAATTTTTTGTGGATCTTAATTACGGGAATGAAAAACGGGCCCTTCTAATGTGACAGGTGTCCGTTTTTTCCGGTGTACAATTTGAACGGAAATTATACACAATTTAAACCTTCAAAAATCCAAGCAGAATAATGCAAACTATGCCATACTTTACGGAATGGTAGTCTGACGAGTTACCAGGCAGAAAATGAAAAGAAACTTGCATAACATTGTGGCAGCGTTTAGAAAATGATGTTTGAAAAGTGGTATTTTCACTAGGTTCCAAAGCTTGAAAATGTTACAATGTAATCTCCATAGGAAATTGAAATCGCTATTGCATGGAAATCTGGGAACAATCCTTGTCGAAGAAAGGGTTCAAAAATCCCCTGTAAGGCCTGTATGATGTTGCAAAAAACCCAATCGAAAACCGTGATAAATTTGTGGATACCAAACATTTTAAATTCCCTATTTGTTTATGTTAAAGGGAGGTAATTTGCAAAATTGACTGATTAGACCTTGATTTTAGAGCTTGCTATAAGAGATAAGTGAGATTTTAAGTGTTTTTTCGACAACCCGGATATGACCAATTCCGAAAAAATAATGAAGTGTTTTCTGCGCATGCGCATATGCGGTATTAGATGAAATTAGCCTTAAACGCATTAAGGCCTATAACTCTGACATTAAAGGAGACAGGGCAATGAAATTTTGACAAAACGATAGCTGAAAGCCTGGGAAATGACGCCAAATTATATTTCAATCTATTAGTTATATACTTTTCCAGAAATTAGAAATTTTGCAGTGTAGCGTTTTCACTTTTGTTCAGTATCAAAATCTTAATATTATTTTTGTATTACATTTTTTTCTTCTATGGAAGATCAAAAACTCGTAACTCAAGCCTTTACAAGCTGTAGCTACGAGGTTTTGATTCTCCACCAAAGATCTGAGTCATTTCATCCTTCGTCTATCTTTATCATTTTTCCTGTTGTGATGTACTTTGCATTTTAAAAAAAAATTAATCCTCAATAACTTACATTGTTATCGATAGTATTCTTTAAACTTCGTCATGTTATCGGTGGAAAATATGTCGCTGCTTTTCATCGAAAACCTCGTAACTGCAGCTTAAAACAAGCTGCAGTTACGAGATTTTCGTTGAAAAGCGAGGATGTATTAAGTATCATTTAGCTCTATCCAAAACAAGACATGTAATAAAATTGACGTTAAAAAAATCTATAAATTCTTGTTTGAGGTCGGTGTGAAGTTTGATAGATTGTCGGATAAAAAGACAAACAGAAAGACAGATAGGCCTTACACGGGCCCATACTAGTTTTTTTTTTTTTTGTTTTTTGTTTTGTTTTGGGTTTTTTTTTGGGGGGGGATAAGAACAAAATTGGTACAGTCAGAGTTACATTGTTGTGTGGTGCATTGCATTATCTAGCCCCACATAGAAATATTTTTAGCGCTGGCAGCAAATTTATCACCTTCAATCAAGGGTCAGTTTCCCATAAATGCTACTAAAAATATAGATGGCGGGTCAGTCAATTATAAATAGATTCGATCTAGAAGGACTAAATGAACTTTATTTGAAATTCCCTTGGATAGAAATAATCTTGCTGTAAGGTGACAATTCCATACTATTTTTCTTGGATTCTTTTTTACCTCCAATAAACTGGCACGAGAAGGGCAACAGCCCATATGTACAATAGGCTCATATATGCAGGTCTGCCGGGAGAAGACATAAAATCAACCAATGACAAAAAATAGTCGCTTTTCTTCGAAAACTTCGCAACTGCAGCTTGCTTTAAGCTGCAGTTACGAGGTTTTGTTGAAAAACATCGATATGATTTGAGTTGATTATCTCCATTTTGATACATATTTCTTCAGAGATAAAATTCATTTACTTTACAAACCCTTTTCCAAATGGTTAAAAATTGGAATCCTAAAGGCATACGTTACAAATAGATTGCTTCCTGGGTTGAGTTCTATCAGCAGAAGAGGCTGATTAACGGATTAGACCATCCGTTTCAGACGTCTTGCGATACCCATAGTCTTGCTACGATGTTATTGACAACATTACTTTCAGTGGGTTAGACAGCATCTATTGTTTTCTAAGGACAATTGCATAGCATGTATTAAGTACAGTTCTCTGTAAAAATCATGCAATCACTGCTACATGGGGGTCAACGGATTTTATTGATATTTGGTAGGTTGGTGTAATATGTCTCCAGTTTTGCAAAAATGTTGAAAAAAAATCAAAAATTCAATTTCGGTAACCATGGCAACGACTTTTATACGATTTTTTTCTTGAAAAAATGGCATTTTTTCTATATTTTCAGCTTAAATAACTCCCTTCTGTAGAAAAATAATTAAGAAACAACTCTGAAATATTGTTATTTAAATATTGAACAATTATTTAGAATGATTTTAAGTCGAATTCACACAAGCTTTTCAACATTTATTAAGGAATAATAAAGGGAGGTAATTCAAATTCAGACAAAAAGGGGGCTTTTTGGGTCAATTTTCAATGTTTATTTTCAAAAATAAAGGAAAGGAATAGATAAAAGTTATTGGCATATATATAACACCTTCATGTACTTAACTGTTGTAGCATAAAAACAATTTCCAGGAAAACTCGAAATCAGAGATAATTAAGTCCAAAATGAGTAAATTTTCATTTTTTTACAAAAAATGACATTTTCAACCCAAAAAATCAAGTGAAACCCAAGCTAATATAATCAAGTCATTTACAAATATAAGAACCCAAGATGTCAGAGAATATTGCTATGTATGTACTTTTTTGTGCATTTTTTTCATTTTTTTACATTTTCCAATCATTAAAGGGAGATAATTCAATTTTTGAAAAATCCATAGTCAATGATTTTTATACATTATTACACCATTTAATCTTCAAAAATTTATTTTTTTGATTGATACACATAAAAATTAGTAAATATAACATCCTTAATTTCAAAGGGTCATATTTCTATTTGATTTTAAGTTTTGGTTACCATGGTAACGGATTTTATAAATTGAAAAAAGTGGTCAAATAGTCCATAAATTGACACCATTTTGGTCTGTCTTTCTTCCTCTTGCAAGAAATATTTGTTATGAAAATTCAATTTTTATAAAGAAATGGTTGCCAAGGAAACCACAAACAAATCTAATCACCAGTTTTTATGCTGCTTTTGTTATAGAAAATAACTATTTATCGACTGTTTTTAAGTGACAATTGTTCACTTCTATTAAAAACCATGATGTCAATTAAAAATGCCTATTATATCTAAAAGTTAATACCATCTGTTACAATTTTAATATAAAATACATATAATGTTAGATCTAAAGTTTTGGTTACCATGGTAACAATTTTTATAAAATGAAAAGTGGTAAAATAGTTCATAAATTGACACCAAATTGGACTAAATATCTCCATCTCGTAAGATTTTCTTTTCCTCAAAATTTCATACATGTCAATAAATAATGCTGTAAAAATCTAAAAGCCAATTTTTAGACTTGACCAATACAAAAGCTGCTAATTTCACAAAGTTACAGGCTATAAAGAATGGGTTTTTGTAAATAATGCTTTGAATTTAGACAAAGGAGAAATTGTTGTATATATCAACACATATCTTCTTTTTTAGCTCCACTGGCCGAAGGCCAGCGGGGCTTATGTCATGGCCCTGTGTCCGTCGTCCGTCCGTCCGTCCGTGCGTCCGTGCGTGCGTCCGTGCGTAAACTTTTTCTTTAAACATCTTCTTCTCCAAAACTACTGGACCAATTTCAACCAAACTTCACAGGAATCTTCCTTGTATGAACCTCTTCCAAATTCCTTCAAAAAATTAAATTCCATGCAGAACTTGAATTTAAATTAATTAAATTAAATTTTCGAAAAATCTTTTAAAATCTTCTTCTCCAAAACTATTGGACCAATTTCAACCAAACTACACAGGAATTTTCCTTACATGAACCTCTTTTAAATTCCTTCAAAAAAATAAATTCCGTGCAAAACTTGAATTTTAATTAAATAAATTAAATTAAATTTTCGAAAAATCTTTAAAAATTCTTCTTCTCCAAAACTACTGGACTAATTTCAACCAAACTTCACAGAAATCTTCCTTGCATGAATCTCTACCAAATTCCTTCTAAAGAATAAAATCTGTGCAGAACTTTAAAGTTTCAAAAAATCTTTAAAAATTCTTCTTCTCCAAAACTACTGGACCAATTTCAACCAAACTTCACACGAATCATTCTGCATGAATCTCTACCAAATTCCTTCAAAAGAATAAAATCTATGCAGAACTTGAATTTTAATTAATTTAATTGAATTAAATTTTTGAAAAATCTTTAAAAATTCTTCTTCTCCAAAACTACTGGACTTATTTCAACATAACTTCACAGAAATCTTCCTTGCATGAATCTCTACCAAATTCCTTCAAAAGAATAAAGTCTGCGCAGAACTTAAATTTTAATTAATTTAATTTATTTAAATTTTCGAAAAATCTTTTAAAAAAATTCTTCTCCAAAACAACTGGACCAATTTCAACCAAACTATACAGAAATGTTCTGTGCTTTAATTGCTTCTTAGTTCCTTCAAAAAAATAAATTCTATGTAGAACTTAAATTTTAATTAATTTAATTAAATTAGATTTTCGAAAAATCTTTAAAAATTCTTGTTCTCCAAAACTTCTGGACCAATTTCAACCAAACTTTACAGAAATGTTCCTTGCATCAATCTCTTCTTAATTCCATAAAAAAAAAATTCTATGTAGAACTTAAATTTTGATTATTGAAATTAAATTAAATTTTCGAAAAATCTCCTTTTCCAAAACTACTGGACCAATTTGAACCAAACTTCACATCAATCTTCCTTGCATTTATCTCCTCTAAATTCCTTAAAAAAATTATTTGCGTGCAGAACTTAAATTTTGATAAATTTAATTAAATTGAATTTTCGAAAAATTATCAAACAATCTTCTTCTCCAAAACTACAGGACCAATTTCAACCAAACTTCACAGGAATCTTCCTTGCATGAATCTCTTCAAAATTCCTTCACGTTCGGATGAAAAGCTTGGTGGGCTAGGCTTTTTTTAGCTATATGAAACAGTGTGATTTTAAGAATTTTTTTAAAAACATTTCTGCTCCTTAATCACTTATTGGATTTCATTCTGGTGTAGCATGAATCTTCTTTGAATAGACCTTTGTTGTATTCCTTGAAGAAATTTGTTGTCTAAATGTCTTAAAGCCAGTGGAGCGATACAGGGCCATCTTGGCCCTCTTGTTCTCATTTATCTCAGGCGTTTTGTATTAGAGATGTCAAAACAAGGTCTACTTTGAGAAATGTTTGAGAAATGCATAGGCCAAGCGACTTCTCAAGAGCTACAAAGAAGAGAAATTGGTGGCTTTTCCCAATGAAACATTTCATTTACTGTTCATCAAACCACATACTGTGGGAACTGATTGTATTGTCCCACTAAGGCAAATCAAATGAGTACCCACAACAATGACAATGTTGAGTTACGGACTGACAGACAGATGGACGGACAGACAGAGGGACAGAACAACATAGGGTTTGGATTTGAAATGGCAAATTTAGAGTACCTTTTCCCTGCCCCCTTCCCTTATATGTTGCTCTGTTCTATACATAGACAACTATTTTTTTCTGTTTTTAACCAAACATTGTTTTGGCTTTCTGGGTGGAAAACATTGTGGGAAATTAAACAATTGCTTGTCACAAGCAATCTCTTCATTTTCAACAATGCTTTACCAAAGCCCATATCTATCCGAGTGACAAAATGTACCATTAAAAATTTATGTGGGAATGGGTTAAACACAGATTTTTTTTTGGAAGTTGCAATCACAATGATAAATCAAATTGCAGTGTTCCATGACTTGGAGTGTTCCATTCTTTGTTAATTTTTTGTTTGTTTTCTTCTGAAATTTAGATGAGGGGATGTCATAAATTTTATGAAGTATGAAGCATTAGGAACACAGCAGTCAAGATCTTATATAATAATTATCTAAATCTAAAGAATATTTATCAAGATCAAGATTGATTTAAGGTATACAGCCCATCATTAGATACACCACCTTCTATCCATATGAAATGCATCAAATTGCACACATTTGTATAAACACTTCACATAAGTTGATTCATCATGCCAGATTATGCTTAAAGAATAAAATAGTTTAGAAATATTATTTCACTCTATATTCATATGCAAGGTAGGTAATTTTGAACATTTTAGTCAAATATTTCCATTTGTATGCATTAATTCAAAATTCTAAACTGTTCAAAATGCTTATGAGATGTAACATATGTTTGTATTTGGAATGGAAAAGTAACACAGTTTAAGAAATACCGACACTTTTCAAATTCGCCTCTGGCTCTTTGATGCTAATGATGGGTCGCATACCTTAAAGTGACATTTCAGAATTATTTTTACATAAATCTTATTTTTATTCTATCTGAAAGAGCATGTTTCCTTATCAAAATTCTGAAACTTTCAAGCCAAAATATTGAACCGTTTACGAGAAATATATATTTTTGTGCTAAAATTAAACAAATTGTTGTGGACAACAGTTTAGATTTATATAGAATTTGTCTTTGCATCAAAACATACTCTTAAAAACCGAAATAAATGTGAAATGTCACTTTAATTAAAGAATGCCCATTTTTTTCTGTCATTATTATTCTCTTTTCATTCAACGTTTTCAAAACATGTTCTTTTGGCACATCAAGTATCGTTGTTTGAAAAAGGTACAACTTCACCTTTCTCAAACAACCATTGTAGGGTTCTTTGAAGTAGAAGGATCTCTTTTGGACATTTTGGCAAAAGGCGACATAGCTGACTACAATTATTTTCTCCTTTGTTTACTTTAATGTTTTCTTTATCAGAGGGCAGAAATACTATACAGTGTAGTTTACATTAGGGCAGGTTTAAAAAAAATGTGACCAAAGTGTGACATTTAAATTTTAAGAATAACAGCTATTTTTACAGAATATCATCCAGATATCTTAATTAAGATGCCTAAAAACTATTCTGAATGGTTAAGCAGTGTCCAAATTATATTTAAAATTCATGTTCACTAACTTTTAGCTAAAATTGTGTGCACAATCTTGCAAAATGACAACAAAAAAGCGTTCACTCCTGACAGCATATATATTGCACAATATTAGAAATTGTAACCCACGAATCACTAAATAGTAGAGTGCAGAATGTCCACAAGGTTGATGGCTTCATAAAACAGTTTGAGTGGTAGATTTCTGGCTGAATAGACAAAAATGAGAACACATTTTAAAAAATAAAAGTGTTTCACTCCTGACATAAAATTTAGAGGGTTGTTGTATAAAACAGGCTCCACATCCTAAACCAGTGAAGATAAGATGAAAAGGTAATTTTAAGATGATGATGCACATGTTGTTTTATGAATTACAATTGCTTATTGTAGAATCCTGTCACTATCTTTTATTTACCATAGCTTAGAAATCTGGTCAAAGTGTTAAGTGTCACACAAAAAGCGTTTCACTCCTGACATTTTTGACATGTTTAAATGACATATCTTTTTTTATTTGTGAAGCAATTTTCTTTAAACTTGATACCCAGTATAAACACACAATAACACATCTTTTTAGCTTTGATTGGGTAGAATATGTTTCTCTGTAAAAGCCGAGGCATGTAAAAAGTGAACGGTCACATTTTTTTTAAACTTGCCCATTACATTGATATAGTTGTCTGCAACATCTTTCAATTTGGATCAGTCTAAATCTGGTCATCACAGAAAGAGTTATTCATATTTAAACCTTTGTCTGTGGCAAAGAATGGGCAAGTATACAAAGTAGATCTATAACATAAGATAAAAATATTACATACAATTTTCATCTCTTCAAAGCCAATTTGTAACAAAATTAATCTACTTTGTTGTATATATCAACATAAAGTAAAGATCAGTCCTTCTAGTAAAAACAATTATAACTTGTCTATATTCAACACTGTAAGTCCAAAACTGCAACTTGGTGTGCATCAGCAACTGGAAAATAGAGAAATTTAAATATTTTATCAACCCTTTCTCGAACAGAAAACGGTAAAATTTCTAATTTGGTCTAAAATTCAAAGGTGTGACAGACAACATTATTTCAAGACGCAATACATATGGAGTTAATCAAATCTTTCGGGTGATTCTCTTGAAAATCAGCAATTTCTCCTTTTCCTTCAATATTTTCTGTGCTATCAAAACACATTTCATATAATAATATTAAAATATTAGACACAACTATTTCCCATCTATAATTCTTTTTTAATTAAGAGCAGTCTAGAAATATTAAATTTGTTAAAAAGTTAATCGACCAGTACAAAAAACACATTTTGAAACTCTAAACATTTTACCAAACAACAAGTTTTGGAGTCAAAGATGTTGCATGGGCAGATCTGGAGGGGGTGGGGGGGTCCGGACACCTGGCATTGGCTGAAAATTAAATTTTGACTTTATAAATCTAGTGTATCGTTACATATTTACTACATTTTAAGCCATAATTTGAGTTTGGACACCCCCCCTGGAAACAAATCTTGGGCTTGGACCCGCCCCCCCACCGCCCCCTGGAAACAAATCTTGGGCTTGCATCCCCCCCCCCCCTGGAAACAAATCTTGGGCTTGGAACACCCCCCCCCCACCCCCCTGGAAAAAATTCCTGGATCCGCAGACGACAATTATATCAAGTTAAGGAAATTTGAAGTCTTTTTGTCTTCTTTGTAGAACACATTGTGGGAAATGAAGAAATTGCTTGTAAAGTCATTATCTTGTTGTTAGTCAAAAAGAGTCTCTGTGTGGTAATGGGTTAATTTTGATAAATCCAGATAAATTGATTGGAGAAGGGTTTCATAATCATGCCATGTTGAATAGAATTAACAATTTTATTGTGGCAGCTAGTTACCCTCACTATGTATCCCTATCTTTACAGTTACAACGATAAATCAATATCTTTCAATATTTAACACACAATTTTTTGCATCCAGTAAAAAATACCAACAATAGACATTGATAAATAACATTCCATGTTAGTAAATATTCTTTGAAGATTCTCACCATTATCTTTTGAATTGAGGGTCCTGAATCAAATTCATTCTTTCTCCATAGCCAATAATAACCAATTCATCATTCTGCAAAATAAAAGAGACAAACATAGTCAATGATAATCAATGAATGAATTTTGTGCAAAGACAGACTAGGTTTACCATTATGTTTTTATAAAATCTTGTAACTACAGCTTCAATCAAGCTGTAGTTGCGGGTTTTAGAATTACATCAGCAAAATACTACTGTTTGACCAAAATTATGTCACTGTTTACTTGATAAAATTGAACCAGAATCCTATTCATCATTCTGAAAATAAAAGACATGAAGTGAAATGAAAGTAGATGTATAACTACTTTAAAATTAATTTATTGATAATATCTGGTCAATGAGTTATGATAACTATAATTTTTCTGTGACACAGCCTCAATTTGAGAAACAGAGAATGCAGTCCCTATAGCCTATATAGGGATTATCACACAGAGTTCACATTATAAGTTTCGTTGAATTTGGTCCATTGGTTGCTGAGATCTGGCTGTGGACGGACCAACAGATGGATGGATAGCTAGGCAACTTTATGCTCTCCCAAAATTTTTCGGGGAGCATGAAAATTTTTTGGGCCGCATAAAAAGTATGGAAAACTAATTGATTGGCCTGAAAGACACACAGATATACTGCAAACCTGAAGTCCCTTTCAGCTTCAATGGTAGGAGATTTAAGTCCAATATAAGAAGTCGTGACAAAATACTAACCATTGCCAAACTCATCAGAAATATTCCTGTCTAAAGTTCTATATACTGCCTAAACTCCCCTGTAAATCCTCTGTTTATCTGGGAGGGACGGAGGTGGTGCAGTGGTAACGCGCTAGACTTGAAACACAGGGGTCGCTGGTTGGATCCTATGCCTCTCCAGTCTTTTGGCCGAGACTTTAAACCGCGGTCCCATCTCCATGTGACTTTAGTAGTTCAGTGGGACATAAAACTTCACTCAATCCAATCTGTTTATAAGGACTTATTTGTACCCGAGTCATTGCCTGTGACATATGAGCTTGACCTTCTCCGACATTTATGAAAGCAACATCGCTTCTTTGGTTGCGATCCAATAAAAAATGGCATCTATGGCAAACATGGCAGTCTACTATGGTTCCGAAATCCGCTCCTAAGTTCAGCTGATTTAGCAATGCTTTTTTCAGCTTGCAGATCGAGTAAATTTCCCTCTAATGATATTCCCTGTTCGATTTTAGGTGGCCATGCACTGATCTATATCGCTGTTCTTTAAAAAGAATAACTTTTCCTCTGATAATTTGTCATACTTTCCATGCGATGTACCAAAATACAGTCACAATGAATCTGAGTTGACTGGAGGCAGCCATTTTTGTTGACATTAGTTTCAAGGGAAGTAACTCCATTAGACTGGAATTAGACTGGAATTGTAGACTGGGATGCTCATTTTACTGTAATTTCGTCATCTTTCTAATTGAATTACTCTAATATCACAAATTTGCACAAAAAAGTACGAACACCAGATAAAACACCAAAATATCATCTTTCAACTTTTGAAGGTTTAAATTGGATATCTGCTTGGGTTTTACAATTTTAGATCCACTGAAAAACACCACTTTTACTATATATTCTATGTAAAAGCAAATAAAAATTAAAATGTTTACCATTCAACCAATCCTTAAAGGATAGACTTTTTGAGCTATATAGCATTTATTTATGTCATAATCTATTGATTTTTTACAAAAATGATATTTTTGGTGATAGTGTATGTAGCACGAAATATGCCATTTTGCATGATTTTTACAGAGAGCTGTACTTAATACCAACGGTGTTCACACTCGAAAATGTCTTGTAAACGCGAATCTTATCCTTATCCACATTCAGGAATTGTTACGGTAATATCAAGTATAGTAATAAATTGACAATTATTGAAAGTAAAAGATTAAATGTGCATTTGTAAAATTGTATTCAAGTAACGTATGCAGTCAAGGTGTTAATTAAAAAGGAAATGCGCAAAAAAAAAAAAAAAAAAAAAAAAAAAAAAATTGGAATCCTCCTCTTTGATGGCTACTGCAGGCGACACGATTAGAATAATTGTAAACAGAATATTCGTACATTATATGATATAGTAAATATTGAGCCAAAATGAGAAAATAGCTACATATCAGCATTTTCGTCTTTCAGGTTTTCCCTTACCTGCTTACTTCAAATAAGACACGTCAAAGCCATGGTTTTAAAGAAATGATTATGTTATATGAAACATGTCCTCGAAATGATAGCTAACACAAAATTGTAACAATAGACGTGAACAAAGTATGTAAAATCGGCTGTAAAAAAACTGCTCAATATCCATTTTCAAATAGGTTACGTTGTTACGTTGCAATATTATAACCAGACGTCTCATACCGCTGATTTTCAACAACAAAAAACGTAAGCTGAAAGCTGCAGATACGAGGTTTGGTTTGAGAAACGACGACATAACGGCCTCAGATATAATTTGCCTTTTTCAAGATTATATTCAGTTACTACTTACCATTTCCCAAACGGCAAAATGTTTGGTACTCCAATTCTAAAGCTGCAACAGATGACAAACTTGGTCTTCTAAAGCCTCTCTTACAACCGGTCGTACGTGCAACTGCGTGTGGTCTGCGTCAAAAAATAGGCATACTCGTGCAATGCACGCACGTGTAACGTACGATTTTGGTGGACGCAACCACGACGCAGACTGCACGCAGCAAAGAATTGACAAGGCAATTATTTAGCCTCTCTTACAACCCATCGTGCGTCTTTATAAATCGTGCGTTTAAAGACGCACGATTTATAAAGACACACGACGGGTTGTAAGAGAGGCTTTATGAATATGATGTCAGTACATTATAAGTTGTTTTCAGTTTATTTGGGGATAGCAATTATCCTCGAAACTAAAAGAAATGTTATTTTGTAAACTTGATGAAACTGTAGAAACAATTATCGTCGGGTTAATGTAAAACCTCGTTTCTACAGTTAAGACCCAGCTGCAGTTACAAGGTTTTGCAATAATACCGAATACATACTCCTATTGGTTTCAGCAATCAGACGTCCATAACTGCCCTGATCAAATGGCTCCTGTCGGAAGAAAACTACACCAAAAACTTTCCACCGGGAATAGATAGGCAGGGAAATGGTATGGCATGTTGTAATACAATAGGGAACGATTTTATCCGGGGTATCGTGACGTAATTTCGGACAAACAAAAGTATTTCGTATGTGTTTTCATAAAATCTCGTAGTTGCGAGATTTTATTCAAACGACGGTTTATCAAAATAAAACGGTTACGCCGTCTTTTTGTAGCATAGAATTCATTATAATTCTGCCCATTCCAACAAAATGGCGCTTTTTGACGCCCCACAAGATAAAAAGCTCTGGAAAACATTGTGAGATTTTAAGAAATTGCTTGTGACAAGCAAATTCTTAATTTCCCACATTCGTTTCTGCCCTGAGTTAAAGTTCATTCTATTGAAGTTTGTGTTTGCAACATTTTTGAATTTAGATTAAGATGTCGAATTTAGTTCACAATAATTTTGCTGTCCTGTAATCGGATAAAATTTCAATTTGAAATGTAAATCAAATCTTACTCGTGTCTACCTTGAAAACATTTCAGGGCCATTATTGAGAGAGAAGAGGGAGAAAAAAAGCATACTCAGACACTATAGGCTTAACTTTCTGTATTTTTTTATTTTTTCCTTTTCTAAGCAAGAATGGATTCTGATGCCCAATTAAATCTTATTTACGAAATTTTTGGTATCTGATGATAGATGTAATACGTTAATTGCAGATACCCAAACAGAAGTGTTCGTGGAGTTACTAACGAGTGATATACACTCGGTCAGTGATGTAAAAATGGTAGGTGCTTGATAGTTGCAATAATGTAACCGAAACCCTTTTGAATTTTGATCTGGGTTTCGGTTACAATTTCTTCCTATTGGTTGCAATGGAGCAGGTGCTGGAGTCATTCGTTCCAGCAAGTTTAGCTTAGCCAAGCTTCAAAATAAACCTATTTAATTTAGTAACAATGTTACCTGTCAATCCAGCGTAGTTTTATGTTGAAATCACTTTCAAATACAGTTAACTTAATTTTGAAGCGGACTACCCACCCAATTTATTCTACCGAGACTTGAATTTTCCATCGTACGAAAGAAATGAAAACAATTATTTTGATACTTTTTTTTCCAAATTTATGACATGGAATTTCTTTTTATGGGATTGTACTTCTGATATGTTGGTTTTCAAAAAAATACTGCAAGAAAATGTGTTTTCTACTTATTGATCTTGCTCCAACAAAGGGAAGGGGCGGACTCGTATCCACAAACCAATACCCATCATCAAGTTTGTGGCTACGATATCGCAGCTCCAAATTCACACACCTCATTATGAAAATGAAGAAATTTGAGCCCCTATATCCCAAATATTACAAATGTCATTTATTCAAAAGAAGAAAATACTGATGACAATTCTGTCTAGAAATGTTCTATCGTATATTTTTATGCGAATCGTTTCTTTATCTACAAAAATAATGATGTCTTCATGATGATTAAAATTAGAACAGTCCATTTTTGTCATGTTTTAAATATTTAATTAACAGGAGTTCCAAATGGAGGGCTATGTCCACCTTAGTTGGTTAGACGAGAGGTTAGACTATACAGCCAACTTATCATCACTCGCCCAATCATCCTTGGTCAACACCAGTGGACTGCAACTGGATGTTAGTAGTATAGAGGGAGTGTGGAGACCAAATATTTATTTCACACGTGAACGAGAAGCCGAGGTGCAGGATGTACCACGTAGGAATGAACTGCTGTTTATATATCCGAATGGAACGGTTGTTTACAGCGTGAGGTAAAAATCTCGATAAATGACCACTCCAGAGCATCCCTAGCTATAGCCTATACTAGGGGCATTTATTAGAAAATAAATGACTTTTGTCAGTCAAAATTTCAAGCTACCATTTCCCAAAAAAGAAAAACAAACAACAACAAATATGCATATGAAAACGTTCCCAATATTTTTATTTTGTCTAAAAATTAACAGCAACGTTTAGCAAACCCATAATTCTTATCTTAAAACTCAAATGTAGGAGAGACCATTTAAAATAAACGTTACTGATGCTAGTATACATGTGCTGTTTCAGGTTATGGTTAAGACATGGCTGTCCGATGTTCCTGCAGAAATACCCGTTCGACTCTCAGACATGTACAATCGATATCAGAAGCTGTAAGTTACACATAAAAAACAAGACATGCACAAGGCGGAGAATCTCGCGGCACAACAACAACAACAACAATAGAAGAAAAAATCCAAATATTTACTGTTTAAAAGTAAATTTTTGTCATCTCTGTTTCACACGTTTTCATATTCGAATATGCCATTTTTAATGACAGATGGTCCAGTTTTTTCCCACGGTAAGATTTTTTTTTCATTTCGTCTCAACTTAAACAATGCAGTATGAGAAGAAGAAAAAATGACTTGAAAAATGAAAATCACTAAGTGAATTAAAGAGTTGTTGGTTTTCACGGGAGACTACCCTGTCCAAAAATGCAAAAATGAGGTGTCATTTCAATACCTAAAAAAGGGGTTCAGAATGACTAGAAATACATAAATAAGTGTTTATCGTATACTTCATGTTTTATTCTATCCAAATAAGAAGTAATTTTGAAGTATTGAGAGATAATTTTGAAATATCAGACAATACATTGTTAAAAAGTGGCCAAAATTGCTTTTTTATAGCATTTTTCAAAATAAAAAGAAACCTAGCGGTAAGAAATTTTTCCTTTTTCGTATACCAAAAGTGCTTCGTCATACCTACAAAAACGAAGAGAGAAAAAAAGATATCAAACCAAGTGTGCCTTTTTTTTTCTTTTTCCCCCTTTTTTTGAGATACAAGTAAAGTTTGGTCGAAATATTGTAAAACTGTTCGAATTTCTCGCATGACTTTTTCTATCTATTATACCTAAGCTTTCCCTGTAATGCAATGCACTTTAGATGTTACAAATCATCGTCTTACGATGAGTTATGTACCCTTGAAAGATGGCGGACACGAATTTTTAGTCGGATAGAACGGGTCATATAAACAACAAAATGGGAGTAGATATTGATACGTATAGACGAGCTATTGGATGTTTCCACCCTAGGCAGAGGTTAGTCAAGTCATTTAACAAGCTATTCGTCCCGAGAGGCTGTATTAGACGACTTTTCCTTGGTTTGAGACTGTCTATCTGTTTGGCCGCCATATTGCTGACGTGTGACGATGTTGAATCGAACCCGGGGCCTAACACTCGCGTGGAAACGCGTGCATCCCGACAAACTACACTATCATTTAGCGGTAAAACTATGTCTACTGCAAGTCTAGATGAGGATAATTATACCCCACAAGCGTCAACATCTACGGCCCGTCGTAAGTCGCTACAACATAGTCAACCACCCCCACCCACCCTATCGACATCGAAAAAGGCTAAAGGAAAAGGAAAAGCTAATGACTCTGATATTATGGATTTTCTACAGGATATGAAACTAGACTTTAAATCTGAGCTTTCGAATTTCAAAGGCATTGTGAGGTCAGAATTAACATCCATAAATATGAAAATGGACACAATTAGTGATTCTATCCATGAGCTGAGATCAGAAAACGAATCGCTGAAGGCCGAAAACCAGAGTATCAAAACCGAGCTAATTTCAATCCAACAAAAGCTCGATTATATAGAAGGACAATCACGTCGTAATAATCTCAGATTTTATGGCATTCCGGGTAGGATTAACGAACAGTGGAACATTTGTGAGGAAAAGATTCGATCTTTTATCAAAAATGATTTAGGTTTGCCCGATATGGAATCAGTGGGAATTGAACGCGCGCATAGAGTAAAGGGTCGACAACCAAATACATGCCCTATCATTGTAAAATTCTCTTCCTACAAAGATTGTAATGACATTTTACAAAAAGCTAAGGACACATTCATGGGAGATGGTCTATGCTCGGTTCAGCCAGATTACACAGACAGGGTTAAATATCATAGACATGAATTAGGCAAAATTATGATTGAGGAGCGAGAAATTGGGAATTTTGCAGCGATTCGGTTTGATAAACTTTTGATAAATGATTTCATTTATAAATACGATGAAAGTAAAAAGGGTATAGTGAAGATAGGTAAGCGTCGTAATCGGCAAGTTGCACGTGCCCATCGAGAAGGCGGGAATAGAAACCGGGAGGACAATCCGCATTCATTGGCTGTTGAACCGAATCACGATTTTGACCCTAGTCAACCTTATGCAAATGAGACACGTGGACAGGTCGCTACTAGATACCGGGAAAACAATCCGATCTCATTGGCCGCAGAATCGAGTGACGTTATTGACCCTAGTCAACCTTATGCAAATGAGACACGTGGAGAGGTCGGCTTTACATACCGAGAGGACAATTCGCACTCATTGGCTGTTGAATCGAATGACGTTATTGACCCTAGTCAACCTCATGTAAATGAGCCACGTGTTAATGAAGGCATGAGTGACAATGTACTATCTAGCCAGGCATATGAAAATGAGTCTGAATAGGGGGTAGGCCGAGGCCAATATGATACATTAAAGATTATCTCTTGGAATATTCAGGGATTGAATAAACATGTATATAATGTTGAATTAATTGAATATTTGTCTATTTTTGATGTAGTATTTCTATGTGAAACTTGGGGTAAATTTTCCGGTGAATTTAATTCCATGCTACCTTTCCATAAATGTTTTGATAATGTCAGACCAATCAATCCTAATGCTATTAGAAATAGTGGAGGTGTAACCGTATTCGTCTCTAACAAGCTTGCTGATCTCAATCTATGCAGTAGAGTATGTGATCAGTGGTCTGATTGTATAGTAATATTGCTTAGATTGTCGTTAATTTATGACGTACAAGACGTTATTCTATATTTTGTTTATATTTCTCCGGAAGGTTCCCCAATTTATCACAACTTAGCTGAACCAAATGGAATTGTTATTATGCAAGAAAATTACGATTTTTTGCAGCACATGTACCCAAATGCAAATATAATGATTGCAGGTGATTTTAATGCGCGAACCAAGGATTTTGCAGACTTTATATTTGAGGATGATATTTCATTTATTCATGGAGAAGTAGACTATGTTTCTAGTGACTTTGATATACCACGTAATAACAAGGACTGTTATAGATTTAACAATTTTGGTAGATCTCTAACAGACTTTTGTAAATCACGTGACATGTACATAATGAATGGTCGATTTTCTGATGACAAACTTGGTAATTATACATGTTTATCTAATGAGGGAAAAAGTGTTGTTGACTATTTTATCAGCAATAAGAATGTTTTTCATTGTGTTTCATATTTTACCGTTGGTGAAAGAGATGAATCTGATCATTTTCCACTTATTTGTCATTTATCATTGTTAATGATTGAACCTACTCTAAACACTCAAACAGTAGAACCGCCCTTGGTTAAATACACTCAATATAAATGGTGCGATGAAAACAAAGATTCTTTCTCTGAAAATTTTCAATTGTTGCTTCGAAACGGCAAACGAAAAATAATTCAAAGCATTGAGACTGATGTCAACAAAGCTGTAAATGAAATTATCTCTCTTTTCACAGATTCTGCGCCTCGTATGCGTAAAACACTTTCTGGTTTAAAGATAATCATGAGTCAACCGATTTGGTGGGATCAAGAATGTGAAGATTTGAAATACATTAAATACAAAAATCTTCGTAAATTTAGAAAAACAAATAATCAACTCCACTACAGAGATTATATTATATCAAGGAATAAGTTTAAAGCTAATGTTTTGAAAAAACGATTACGTTACCAAAATGAAAACAGAAAACGATTAGTACAAAGTAGACATGACCAAAAAGATTTTTGGCGCACAATAAAATCATCTAAGCTATCTACTAATACAGAATCGCGAGCGGATATAAGCGCTGTACATTTGCAGAATTATTTCAAATCTTTATTAAATGACTATTCGGTAAACCCTCTATTATTTGAGGATAACACAGATTTCGCAAAACCAGAGGCTGACCAATTAAATACCAGAATTTCATCTGACGAAATAACCAGTGTAATTAAAAATCTACCGACCGGTAAAAGCTCAGGCATTGACGGTATTCCGTCAGAGTTCTATAAAAATACAATTAATGATATTGTGCCAATTTTAGTTAAGCTTTTCAATGTAGTATTTTCTACTGGAAACGTGCCGTCTATTTGGTCTCAATCTATGATAAAGCCTATATATAAATCTGGCAGTAAGAAGGACCCATCGAATTATCGCGGTATTTCTATAACTACTGTCATGTACAAAATATTTTCTTCCATTGTCAACAAACGTTTGTACAATTGGGCAGAACTTAACAATAATATAGACGAAGCTCAAGCCGGTTTTAGACGAGACTATTCAACAATAGATAATATCTTCTCTTTACAAGCTATGATACAGAAATATTTGTCTAAACGAGGAGGGCGTTTCTATTGTTTATTTATAGACTTTAGTAAAGCCTTTGACAAGGTTAATCATTCATGTTTATTTGACTGTATAAAACGTTTAGGCATCCATGGTAACTTTCTCAGAACATTAGTAGCTATGTATTCAAATATTTTATCATGTGTAAAAACTGAAAAGGGTCTAACAGAGTTCTTCAAGTGTAACGTCGGAACCCGTCAAGGTGATTGTTCAAGTTCTACAATATTTTTACTTTTTATCAATCAGCTTTGTGCTAGACTTAGAGAAGGTTGTAGAAATGGGATTTATATTAACGATAATATACAAGAAATATTTTGCCTTATGTTTGCAGATGATGTAGCCAATTGTTCAGATACAGTTCGAAACCTACAAAGTCAGTTGAATATTATCAAGCAATTTTGTTGTGATACCGGTATGGAAATTAATTTGAGCAAAACGGAAATTATAGTTTTCAGAAATGGCGGTCCTTTAAGGTCAAATGAAGAGTGGTTCTTCGGTACCGAAAAAGTTCGAACCACTTCATGTTACAAGTACATGGGTCTCTATTTCACCCCGATGTTGTCATGGTCTTCTGCACAAGAAAAAATAGCTGCACAAGCCAGAAAAGCTATATATTCGATTTATAATTATCAGAAATCCTTTGGTTATTTCCCACATTATGATATTTTCAAATTATTCGACTCCACAGTCAAACCAATACTATGCTACGGGTCACAAATTTGGGGCCACACCTACTCTGAAGTTTTGGAATCTGTACATTTTGAATTCTGTAAGAGGCATCTTAAAGTAAATAGTAAAACCAACAACATGGTTGTCCTAGGTGAATGTGGAAGATATCCACTCTATATAGATTACCACTATAACTGCATAAAGTACTGGTGTAAACTTCTAGAGATGTCTATTGAACGATATCCTCGCAACTGCTATTTAATGCTTAAGTCTTTAGATGATGTTGGACGTAGAAATTGGGTTACTTTTGTCAAAAATCTTCTGTTTACATATGGATTTGGACACGTTTGGATTGCACAAAATATTGGTGATGTCAATCATTTTCTAAAATCGTTCAAACGACGACTTACTGACTGCTTCAAACGAAATTGGAATTCGAACATTAACGACTCAAGCCGTTGCTTTCATTATAAACACTTTAAGTCTCTGTTACATCCAGAAAAATATTTAACTTGTGATTTACCCTACAGGTATAGAATAGCATTGGCACGTTTTAGATGTTTTAACCATAAATTTGCAATTGAAACCGGACGTCATTCTAATATACCTCGTGAGAACAGAATATGCATTTATTGTTTTCAAAAGTTTTCTAAAAGAATAGTGGAATGTGAATTGCATGTATTCTTTCATTGTCCGAAATATAAGGATATAAGAGAACAATTTCTTTTTAGCTGGTATAAACGAGGTACTGATTCTACTGATTTTTATAGATTAATGCAAACTGAAAATTTTGAACTGTTAAGTAAACTTGCAGCATATATTCATCTTCTTCTTAAACATAACAATTAATGGGTACGTTTCTCTTTATTGTTTATATAAACTGTTTACATTGTATGTAAATTGTATTTTGGGCCGGTGGCCTTATTACTTAATAAAATGTCATTGTCATTGTCATTGTCATTGTCATTGACCATATGAAGCAGATCTGTTCATGAAGATACCACTTCGCTTCATTTTTAGCGCTGAAGCTGCATTTGCATTGTGTAGAAGACAGCCAACCGGTACCGTCCGAATACAATGACCCTTTGATTGACCAAATACAGAAAAAAGAAATTACTAATAAAATTTAGGTCATTTTATCAACCAAATTGAAGACTATTAAATTGCCATAACTTACTTCTCATACGTCTTTGTATCAGTTCAGAAAAAATGAAAGCTTGCCACTGGAGAAAACTCAACCAACTGTCCTTAAAGCAGAATTATTATTACGGCTTTTCTGCGATTGTTCTTGTTGTGCAACGTTTGTACTTGTCAATCGTAGTGATTGTTGTGATTCTTAAGGTCTGGTTACACAGACTGCTGATTACCGCGGCAGATGTTTAACAAAATGCCAAGCATTTGGGGGTCGCAAATTCTTTCCTACATGTAGAAGTGTTCAAATTAGATTGGTTTCAATTTTTAAAATTTAAATGTAAAATGTTGAAATTTTTATGCTTTAGGTACATGTACATATTTGTAGAACATGACTGTATCTCCGTATTTTCCAAAGGTCTATTATCAGTTTCATATTACAATAAAGTCAATATTCTGTACAAAGATAACACGCATTCAAAAATGCTACAAATTCTTATAACGCTGTCCATGAACGAACACAATGTAGAAATGCATCATTTCCATATGATCATTTGATATGCGAAAAAGTTTTACCAGAATTAAATGAGTCGGTACATGGGAATGTGTCGTTTCGGCCTTTGAGGCCAAGATTGCACAAGATCAGCCAGTGCATACATATATTCTGATCAAAATCAATAGGCCCCTATATTAATAATTTCTTTCTAATACATGTACCTTGCTCAATTGCTTTGTTTGTATATTTAAAGACTCCATATCAACAACCTACCAAAAGCTTCGGTGTCTAGAAGAGAAGACAGGTGTTAATGACATTGAAGTTGCAGAGTTCGTCATAGATAATCAACTGATATGTGGAGAATATCAAAACGCGGGGAAAAGTAAGTTTGTGACTAATCTCTATTAATCTTAAAATATTTTTTCATGAGAAACTTTCCTTCGTAAATACACGTGATGTATATTTTTCTACCATTGAACGCACATATTAATGAGAAGAAAATGGACATTTATGAACGTACACAATGTATTATTCAGTAAATCAAAGTGCCCTTAATACCCAGTTTTGTACTAAAATATCATCGATTTGGAAAAAAAATCCTGTTCTTTTCCCGCAAAATTCCTTAATGTCTTATATTCACATCGGGAAATGATGTGATAATTATTTATTTCATTTACTGTTTATTTCATATATTATTTATTTATAAGTCTATCTATTTGCATGCTTACACACTTAGGCTACTGATTTATTTACCTATCTATTCATCTATTATTAATTCATTCATTAATACACAATTTCAGTCGACGTGTTTTCTGGAATAAAACTGACCATGACGATACACAGAAAGATCGGTAACTTCATCATGTACGTGTTTCTCCCGTCTATCTTCATCGTGATGCTGTCGTGGATATCGTTCTGGATTCATCCTGAGATCGTGCACGGTCGTCTCTCACTCGGCATCGTCTGCGTCCTGACTATGGTCGCGAAGACGGCAAGCATCCTTGATGAGTTACCTCCCTTGTCATATGTACGGGCCATCGACGTGTGGATGATTGTATGTCAGTTCTGTGTAGTGTCAGCTCTCATGGAATATGCATATGTGTACCATACATGTGTAAACATCCCGACGGAAAAAACGGTCAGTACGTTGGATTAGGCCGAATTTTGGCCCTATCTCCCAGTTAATCGTTTCCCTTTAATGCAAACTTAATCTAATCTTCTATGACTTCTCTTAAAGCGAAATATCTAACACTGATTAGATCTCTAGTCAAGAGTAGTATATATCTCTTGCGGAGTTTAATGCCAAATTAACATCAATGGTGATGTAACGGAAAACTAAGAATCTGGGGATGAACAACGGGTTATTTCATTAAATAATACTTTAAAACTCTCAGCTCATTAGGAGCTCTGGTTTAGAGCAATATTCTTGCAGATCTTCAGGAAAAACTAACATCAATTGCGTGTGATGTAGGGAATTACTATGGGATTGGGGATGAAACGCGAGTGAGATCTAATTGAATTATACAAAGAAAACTTTCAAATTCTAGGTTGACAGGAGTTCTAGTTTAGATTTAAGTTTTCAAGTATCTTCTGGTAAAACAAATCAATGTATTGTGATATAAGGAATAAATGTTGGTCCGGGGATGAACAACGGGTTACTTAGATACTGTGTGTCACGTCACACTAAAAGGGACATAATCAGACCTACAAAAATCAAATCCAAATTTTGACAAACTTATCAGACTCAGCACAGTTTAACCAAATCCCGTATGAAATGAACATATAGTAAGATAGGGAAAACATTCAGGATTTAGAAAATTACATAAAAGTGAAAAGTGGCGGCCCTAGTCTGGCTGTGCGGATTATGCAGACTCACTAGGGTCGATATTTTTCACACATCCGATAAAGTCCCTTTTAGCGTGACGGGACACCTATGAAGAAAATTTACTTTCAAAATTCTAGGTTGACAGGAGCTCTGGTTTGGAGGAGAGTACTCGAGTATCTCCTGGCCAAACAAACTCTGATCGTAACCAAAGTGATGTAAGGGGTAACACTGGGATGGGCGATGAACAAGATGTTGATCTGAGGCGAGAGTTTCATACAAGCTTACAGCTGGATAAAAAAGTGAGTTTTCTAATTGCAAAATTAGCATGTATAGACCTTTAACGATTTGAAAGGAAATTTACATATAATCTATGATGATGTTGACTTTTTGGAAAATATAGAATTTTCTAAAGATACTTGATATTCAAGAAGATTTATTTACACGAATACTAGAGTGATGTTGAATTTGACATCTATACATGTACAATATCCAAAGCATACATGTATGTGACCGTTTCGCTAAAGGGTTTCATTTTGGAAGCTTAAAATGCGGATTGGACAGGTTAACAAGTTCGAAAGACTTTAGATGTTTGTATGAATCTACATCTACAGTGTTTTATTCACTTTACTATTTGTTCATTTTTGGAATGTTATATCGTGTTAAAGCGCGTTTGTTAAATGTTTGTAATTTATTTTACGACAACTAGCCCAGAAATGAAGGGAAGGTTTTGGGACTTTTCTTTTTTTTTCAAAAAAAAAGAAAAGAATAAAGGAAAACACGTTAACTACAGCCGAAGACAACCTGTTGTTTCAAAGCTTGTGATCCAAAATAAAGAATTTCTTTCAACAATTTTTATGTTGTGCACTTTTTGGTTAAAAGTGTACGATGTGCAGTCATAATTCCTCTTTCGTGTGTGTTTTTCTTTCAGGAAAGTGAAAGAATAAATGTCGCCATGCCACAACCAGTTACCGTGAGCCTCAATCCAGTAGACAAGTGGTCACGTGCCGTGTTTCCAGTAGTTTTTGTATTATTTGTTATTGGGTACTTTGTAACATGCTCATATTTACCTGACTAGTTACACTTTCTCAACATAATCGAATGTATAGCTTGTTTAAGCTGAATTTACGATAGTTTGGAAACATCGATCCCGTAGACAAACAGTCACGAGTCGTGTTTCCAAAAGTTTTTGTATTATTTGTTATTGGGTACTTTGTAACATGTTCATACTTACCCGACTGCATCTTGTTGTTGGAAGGCGACGATATCCTAAGCTCAGCTCTTTTAAGCATACACGATAATTTGGAAGCATCAATCAAGGAGACAAGTTGTCACGCATCGTGTTTCCAGCAGTTTTCGTTTTATTTGTTATTGTATACTTTGTAACATGCTCATACTTACCCGACTATAATCGATTCACTATTAAACGAGAATAATTACAGTTGAACTGCTTTATCAAAACAACTGAAATTATTCTCGTTTAATAGTGAATCTATTATACAGTTGGCGCCACATCGTATGGCACATGTTTGTATTTTGTTAAAATGTAACAGGGAATGATCATATCAAGTAAACAGTGACGTAATTTCGGACAAACAAGTAGTATTTCGAGGGTGCTTGTTTTTATAAAACCTCGTAACTACGGCTTGATTCAAGCCGTAGTTACCAGATTTTACAACAATACCGACGGGTTATTAAAACATAACAATTAAACCATTCTATTTTTAGCACAAAATTCATTGTAATGAACACTGAACAAATATAAACACGTGCCATCAGATGTGGCGCCAACTGTAGTTGCACGTCGATGCTTTTTAACACAAACAGCGTAACTGCAGTTTGAGACAAGCTGCAGTTACGAAGTTTTTGTTGGAAAGAGACGATATCCTCAGCTTGTTTAAGCTATGTACACGAAAAAAAGAAAAATAATAATAAAAAAAAAAACTTGAAATTATAATTGTTAAAGCTGTATGCACGATATTTTGGAAGCATCAATTCAGTAGACAATTGGTCATGAGACGTATTGTTAGTACTTTCGTTTTAGTTGATATTTTATAATTTTTGCGATATCCAGATTTACCAGTAGATTACCTTTCGTCTTTTTTCTTAAAAAGATCGTTCCTACACCTTTTTTAATCTGTTTATCTGCCCAATAGTAGGAAAGCTTTTCCAAAAGTTCTTGTTGTTGTTGTTGTTGTTGTTGTTTGGAAATGAGTCGGATCTGAAAAAGGGGCCCTGCATGAAGGCATTTAAGACCAGCATTTTTTAAGGTAGAATACCCGTAATGTGGCCATTTACAGATTTATACAACATTGGATTCTTCTTTCTTTTTTCGGTCACGGTCGTAGAGATTCGGCAGTGGAAAGTTCCATCGCCGAATGTTTTCGACCACTCCCGAATAATTTCGACGTCATGCGAATCTCATTACGGGTATTCTACCTTAAATCAGCCTGCGTTTGCATACAGTCTGTTCAAAATATACGCTGATCTCTAAAAGCGTTTTAAAGACTTAGACATCAAACTCAGGATAATCAAGAAATTACACAATCTTTAATGAACAATTTCCAAGATTCCATTTTAAATGTTTAAGACGCCCATCAAAATAGAAATCAATTTCGTAAAGTTATTTGAATGGCGTTTCTACGATTGTGGGCAGCAGAGCAACAGAAAATGTTGCTTTATAGGGGGTTTACGCCTACTATGGTCATATTGTGGCGGCTTGAGCACCTAACCATGAATTCCTGGTATTTCTCTCACCAGTACTACCACAACACCCTAACCGAGCCTCCAGCTGCTCCCCCACATAGGTTCACAATATCAAACCATTGATGGGTGACATTTTTGTCAGAAAGGGTATTATCCGCCAGGTATCGATCCTGGGACCTCAAATATGGGAGGCAGATGCGCTACCAACTGCGCCATGGCCGCGGATAGCAACAGAAAAGAGGGGGTGGGTGGTTTGTGAATACAATCTAAATTCGTTATTTCAAATTCAAACCCGATATTGTGGTTGCTCATTTAAATCGTCTCGGAAAGACGATTACAATGAGTACCAACTACTACCACGGGCTTTATGAACAAAAAATGAAGCATTACATTTTGAAAATGATTCAACCTTTCTTATATGGAGCTTTTGTGGGCAGTATAATATTTGACCTGTCATTTAGCTATGGACGGACGACTAAATCAACGTCGACGGCGTCATTTCCTTTTCTGTAGTTACCATCAAAACAAAAAAAAAATACCTAAATGAAAGAAATGATGATTACAGGCTGTTAAACCAGCTTGTTTTATATATCTATTTGATCGCTTGATTAACTTTTTATTGATAAGAAAGAAATAATGTAAAAAACAACAACATTTTTTTCGTATTTAGCGTCGAGATTATTATGTAGGTATAAACTGAAAACGATAATTATCACACTGGCTCGGACGAGTCAATGTCATGTACGGGAATACAGGTAAATTATCCGATATGGTTGATTGGTTTAATTTTGATTAGGTATAAAAATACTTTTTGACGTAACTGGCGGAAGTCAGAGTGGTCTAATGGTATCGGTCACAGACATGAAACACAAGTGTACTTTTGGTGTGGGTTCGAAGCTCACAATCGTCTACGACTTTGTTTTTTATTTCTATTTCATTTTTTTTCATGCACCAAGCTGATAAGTTATTTAACTCTTTTATTATGCTCGACGAATATATCCAGCATAATCTATGCAAATATAGGCATAAATTATGTTTATTGAAAATGGCCTTCCAACCAAAACCACAAATCATATCTTTTCCTTATATCTACAAATGTTTAGAAAAAGAAATAATATACAACAAATATACATGTAGATTTGGTCATGAAAATTTGCCATTTCATTTTTCCAAATTATTTTAACATTCAAAGCGGTGAACATCAAGGGAAAATCGAGGGGTAACGACAACTTTTTTCCTCAAAGATTCCTCTTTTTCTTTATTTTTAAAGTTCACAAGCGCGTTTCTTAAAAAGATTGGTTGGACACATTTGCATAATTGTTGTCTATAAATGGGTTAATTACAAACATTAAAAGGAATAAAAAAAATAATGAAATGAAAATCCTTAAAAATAGATTCCGCATGTCTTGTAGCATAATCGAACCTGGTCCGTTCGGGCAGAAGTCCTACGTATTTCCACTGCGCTAATATTACAGTCTTACAGTAGTCCCAGCCGAAAATAACAGTGACGTAGGCTGATGTTTACTGCTGCAAAACCAATCAATTCGTCTGATTTGCACCGTTACAAATACGAACAGAGTTGATTGGTTGTCAAGTAGTAAACATTAGCCTACGTCACTGTCAATTTCGGCTGGTTCTATTGTACATAATTACGGCTTCATAAACGATTTTTTTCTAAAATCAAAACCTGTGGATTGTTTTCAATAACATGGACAGGTCAATGTACATAAATGAATGATCAAATTATCGTGCGGCCTTTATATACACCTTACTTTATAATTGTCAACATTTCCACGTGCTGGTTCGTGTAGTCATGAGTAACACACGCATGATTTACCTTTTGATTTTTGTAAAGTGTGATTTATAACCCGTAAAGGAGGAAGGATCGCTGCAATATTTTAGTGCACTGTCCATTTTGCTTGGATTTAACGTTATGTCATCCAGTTATTGTGAGCAATTTGGATAACGGGACTATTAGAGCGTCTAATTAGAGGTAAGGTACAATCTTTTTCAATAGCATTTAATTTTGTTCTAACATTAGACTGGGTTTACCGCTATGTTCGATGAACAGTCGGTGTCGCTAAAATATCTCGTAACTATGGCTTGAACAAAGCCGTAGTTACGAGATTTTATAACAAGACCTACGAAAAACTATTGTTTGTCCGAAATAACTTAACCTGGTTGGTGAAATTTCCTGATCGGGCAATCTTGCCCGATCTGGCAATAGTGAAATTGAAAGAAAACAACAAAATGACAAAAAGTGGCGAACCGCCTCGGTGTCGCGTAACCAAAGTTTTTGGGCATTTTGGTTAGACATCCCGTCACACATCCCAAAAGTAATTTTTATGCCCCCTTTCGAAGAAAATGTGGGTATATTGTTTTGCAAGTGTGTCGGTCGGTATGTCGGTAGGTCGGTCGGTTGGTCGGTCGGTCGGTCTGTCCGTAGACCAAACCTTGTCCGGAGCATAACTCAAAAAGTATTGAAAGTAGAATTATGAAACTTTACAGGCGGATAGATCTCATTACGGAGAGGTGCAGTGCACAAGAACCGTAACTCTGTCGATCATTTTTTTGAGTTATTGCCCTTTGTTAATTTTAAAACCTTATTCTTGTCCGGAGCATAACTCGAAAAGTATGTAAGGTAGAATAATGAAACTTTACAGGTGGATAGATCGCATTATTGAAAGGTACAGTGCACAGAAACCGTAACTCTGCCGATCATATTTTTTGAGTTATTGCCCTTTGTTGATTTTTAAACTTGATTCTTGTCCGGAGCATAATTCAAAAAGTATGTAAGTTAGAATCATGAAAATTTACAGGTGAATAGTCATTATGAAGAGGTGCAGTGCAAAATAACTGTAACTCTGCTGATCATATTTTTGGAGTTATTGCCCTTTGCTGATTTTCAAACTTGATTCTTGTCCGGAGCATAACTCAAAAAGTACGTTAACTAGAAGCATGTTCAACTTTAAAGGTGGATAGCTCTCATTATGGAGAGGTGCAGTGCACAAGAACCGTTACTCTGCCAATCATATTTTTGGAGTTATTGCCCTTTGTTGATTTTCAAATTTGATTCTTGTCTGGAGCACAACTCAAAAAGTATGTAAGTTAGAATCGTGATACTTTACAGTTGAATAGATCTCATTATGGAGAGGTGCAGTGCAGAATAACTGTAACTGTGCCGATCACATTTTTTGAGTTATAGCCCTTTGTTGATTTTATAACTTGATTCTTGTCCGGAGCACAACTCAAAAAGTATATAAGTTAGAGTCATGAAATTTTACAGGTGGATAAATTTCATTATGGAGAGGTGCACTGTACAAGAACCATAACCTTGCCGAACAAATTCTTGGAGTTATTGCCCTTTGTTGATTTTTACACTTAATTTTTAACCTTGCCTATATCTCATGTCTTTTTACACATACAGCTTTGATATCTCACACATACATAGCTCCTATCAACATCGTTCACATTTGACCATGACCTTGTGACCTTGACCTTGGAGTTTTGACCTACTTTAAAAAAAATTAAACCGGGCATATATCTCATGACCTATTATACATATTGCCTTGATATTTCACACATGGACACCTCCTACCAATACCTTTCACAATTGACCATGACCTTGTGACCTTGACCTTAGAATTTGACCAACTTTTTAAAAACTTTAACCTGGCCGATATACCATGTCCTTTTACTCATACAGCCTTGATATTTGACACATGGAAACCTCCGACCAAGACCTATCTCATATGACTATGACCTTGGACCTTGTGACCCTGACCTTGGAGTTTGACCCACTTTTAAGAAAATTAAACTAGGCCTTTATCTCATGTGCTATTACTCATACAGCCTTGATATTTCACACATCGACACATCCTATTAAGACCTTTTACATTTGACCATGACCTTGGACCTTGTGACTTTGACCTTGGACTTATTACTTTCTTTTAAAAAAACTTTAACCTAGCCGATATATCATGTCCTTTTACACATACAGCCTTGATATTTGACACATGGACACCTACGACCAAGACCTTTCACATTTGACCATGACCTAGGATCTTGTGACCTTGACCTTGGTGTTTGACCTTCTTTATAATACATTAACCTGGCCTATATTTCTTGTCATTTTACACATACAGTCTTGATATTTCACAGATGGTCACTTCCAACCAAGACATTTCACTTTTGACCATGACCTTGGACCTTGATCTTGGAGTTTGACATACTTTTAAAAAACTTAAACTAGGCCTATATCTCATGTCCTGTTACCTATACAGTCTCAATATTTTACACATGGACACCTCCTACCAAGACCTTTCACATTTGACCATGACCTTGGCCTGTGTGACCTTGACCTTTGATTTTTACATACTTTTAGAAATCTTTAACCTAGCCCTTATCTTATGTCCTATTACACCTACAGCCTTGATATTTCACACATAGACACCTCCTACCAAGACCTTTCACATTTGACCATGACCTTGAATATTGCAACCTTGACCTTGGAGTTTGACCTACTTTAAAAAAAACTTAACCAGGCATATATATCATGTCCTTTTACACCTACAGCCTTGATATTTCACACATGGACACCTCCAGCCAAGACCTTTCACATTTGACCATGACCTTTACCTTGGCATTGTGCCGACTTTTAAAAACTTTAACCTGGCCTATATTTCATTTTACTTTTACATATACAGCCTTGATATTTCACACATAGACACCTCCTACCAAGACCTTTCATATTTGATAATGACCTTGGACCTTGTTAACTTGACCTTGGACTTTGACCTACATCAAATGTAGGCCCTTGAGGGGGCATATATGTTTTACAAACATCTCTTGTCCATCTAAGTAGCCCAACTTCTTGCGCACCCAGCATCTTTTAAGATACACCGTAACATATATGAGAGTGAAATGAAGTATACAAACTTACTTTTACAAGCGTTTACCAGCGCGAACTTTTTTCACCGACCTTCCACCGCCATTTTTATTTCAACTGGACCGGTACAAAACGCTGATAAGAGACGGATTCGGGGCTTTTCGTAGGTGACGATTATAATACAGTGTGGGCCCGAAAGTTATGAGTGACTTTTTCTTTAATTAATAAATGAACTTGAAAATATAAAAAAGGTGTGTATTTTTCATGCCAAATTAAGGAATCCCATTTTCAAACGACCAATCTTCTTACATGCATGTACAAAACGTGTAGTTTTTATAGTAAGCACGGGATATTGCAATATAACTGCAATTATGCTTATTGTGATTTCTTTGTTTCAGACCAAGGTTTTGTGTATTAACTGAACTCACATTTAATGTCTATCCGTCAGCTCCTACGTATATTGGAACCAGGATGTGGAAAAGGACCCCTTACCAAAGAAGCAAATTTTAGACTAGTCCAATTTGAAAGATGTTGCAAAAAGCCAATAAGCAATTTAATATTCATATGTCATCAATGTTGTCCAAAGCCATTCTCTTGTAGGGAGTCAAAAATTGTGTGGTCTTGAAAGATTTTTGTCAAAACAACTGTAACGATTCTGATTTCATTTAGAACGTAAAATACAAATGAAAATTATCAATTGCTTTTAATTTCAGCGAAAACCAGAATATTCATGTTTACAACATGATGGCATTAATGAAGGAGATAAAAGTACATACATGAAGTTTTCCAATAGAAAGGTGAAGAGGGAAACAAGGGAGTACATTATAAAAACAGGGAACATTACAACGCATGCCCTCGGAATTTGCGAATCATGCAAAAATCATTTTGACATCGTCAGTCGTGTAAATAGATCTACACAAATTGACATAGACAATAAAGTAAAAGCAAAACTAAACAATGAATTGTGCCAGAAGGACATTATTAAATTGGCTGAAGCATTAGGTTAAATAGTGCACAACAACATTGTGAAAACCAACAATACAGATGACAATATTTACATTCCAGAGTTTATATACAACGAATGTTTGTTGAGTGAAAAACATTTTATTACAATCATTTACGGATTCGTGCATAGGATTCGAGTTGTCTACAAATACCCAAAAAGCAGTACAAGGCAACTGCAAAACAGGCCATATACAAGGCAAAAATGTTAAACTATGTTGCACCGATGCCTTTTTATACAAATGTGTTAACGTACTATTTAAGTGACAGTGGCACTTTGTGCAACTTATTGGGCAAAGTAGTGCCAGCAGGATGCTACCAAACAGTCAGAAAATGGATAGATGCTCAAGGGTAACAGCAAATTAAGTCACTGGGTAATACAAGAGACAATGTTACCTTTTTAACAAACAAGTTTTATGTCTAAATAGGCGTGTCAATTATGATTACAAGTGTAAAGCGAGTGTAATAATCACAGTGGCAACAATACAAACAGGACCAGAAAGTCAAGTACAGCGAAACAAAGATTTAAACCCTACAAACTGGTTATATAATACTTGGGATTCCAGAGTCCTTTTAACAGAAATTAAAAAAATAGTGATGAATACATTGAGAATATAAGAAACATGTTTCTTCAAAACAGAATTTAAAAAATATGTGGGAAAATGAGGATGGAAAATGGTAAATGGACAGATGACATATCACGATTCATTGCAGGTTTGTACATGTATATCACTTTATATAGTAACAATACTTCTGCAATAAATTAACCCGTTACCAAACGGTACATTTTAGACTTGCCCAAATTCAAAGATGTTGCAGACGACAATTTCAAGTGGACGAAATTTAAGATTGTTTGGTAATTTTGTGTAGAAAACATGGGAATTTCTTCATTTTTCACAATGTTTTCTAAAGCCTTTATCTTGTGAGAAGTAAAAAAGAGTCAATGTGTGGTATTGGGTTAAGGTAGTCCACTTCAAGTGAGATTCAGGCAACGTCACCTGAATAGGTTCAGATACGTAACGAATCATGAATGTTTTTACAACATTGCACGAAAGATTCTGTTGTTGCAAAAATCTTATAGGGTTGGATTACCTGAAATAAATCGTTATAAATCGTATTACAATTGCAGTTGAAAACGTTGTTGTAAACCAATTACGCAAGTGACGTTGACGTTGACGTATGTTATTATCTTGACGTAAGCTCGTTATAAACGGCTAATCAGGACGCTGATGCTCAGCAGCAATCCGAGTAGATTTGCTACGTTAATGAAAGTGAAAAATCGTCGATTGGTTTACATTTAAACGTCTCGTACATTTTCGTTGACAAATACCCGCTTAGAATAATCCAACAATGTGTATGCGCTCATCGCAATTTGGTCTCTTGGCTTTATTTTTTGTTTAATCATATTGATTGAAAAATAAAAGTAAATTCTTTCCATTAGGATATGGAATATGAAAACAAAAATCCAGTTTGTCACCTAAGATGTAGTTACGTAGACGTTATCAAAATTTTGCACGTTGACGTCTTACGAAAGAACGTGGTAACTGACTGCAATAAATTTTGTTGAATATTGTGTCTTACTGGTTGAAATGTATATCAAAAGTACAAATTATTGACTTCTACTAAGAAAATATCTTAAAAAAAGTGGTGCGTTTTTAAAGTCAGTCAGTATATATATAAATAAACAAAAAGAAAGCCAGGTAATCCTAAATTGACAGTTGAATCTGGAAATGTCATTTGTTTAACCCCTTCACTGCCTATACCCCAAGTGCCGCTCGGGGTAAATTATATCCCATATTACAGCCAAATGTGTCATAAGAAAGAAAATCCTTTCGTGAGTTTTCATTCGTTATATGAAAAGCTCACAATTTCTGACATTTCTGTGGTCATATGAAAGGAAATCAATATGAATTTGCTGCTATTTGTGTCAAGGAAGCTAATTCTATAATTAATTTGAACCATTAAAAACTGGTTTGGGTGCAAGATCATGTTTTAGTTAGAGATATTTTATAGTTTCAAATGTTAAATCTCAGCACAGCACCCTATAGCCTTACTATTCTGTGGCAGTGTAGGGGTTAACCCTTAAAAAATGTTTAACCATTAAAAATATACATGTATAATGTTATATAGACGAAAATTGCAGTGATCCGGTACGACCGGATCGACCGACGCAAGAAAAGTAAAAGTCGAAATAAAGCAAATAGACTTCACTTGCCATTGATAGTTACATTTCACTAAGCTAAACAAACAGGTTTCGGCTATCGTCTCATCAATGTTATAAGAAATGACGACATAATTACATTATATTCCATAAAACCTTTCCCAAATAACAATTTTCTAAGGTGGTCCAAGTAAAAAGCTGTCACATACAACCAAAACATGTTAATAAAAAGGATTTGTGTATAATGTAGACACGAAATTGTTAAGACAAAATGAGACAATGCTGATAATTGAGTTGTGAAAACCATGTCTTGTTTGGGAAAGGGTTAATTTTGTTCCCATTTATATATCCATATGTTCTAAAAAAAATTCAGATGGCGTATTACCCGTTCTGGAAACATCTGAAAAAGACCCATACAACTGGATTGATAGCAACCATCCTGAAGAGAATACCCATGTCCACGTGGAAGAGTACATCATGGTTAACCATTGTTCCTTCGAAGCAGTTAAAAAGGTGCTTAATGTAAGTACATGTACTTAAAATGTTTGGTCTTGTATAGTTCCAAACAATTGCAAATGAAAATACTTTATACATACATCAGGGTTGCCAATTATTTTCCTTTTGAAAATAACATGGCTTTTCCCTGACCAAATAACATTTTATAGACATACAATAACTTTTAATCACATCAGTCATACTAAATTATATACTGACGTCCAAAAGAAACGCCCCAGTCCTAATAAATGTCCAATTATTCAGTAAATCTGATTTGAAATTACAAAAACTTATTTCCATCTGTAAATTTGATTATCTGTTGTTGAAAAATGGTGATAAAGAAATAATCAAATTGTTACAGTTTAGAAAAACGCCACATTAAAACAGAGCGGTATCAGAATTTTTATTTGAAAATCTGTAGCACGTGGTTCAAACTTTATTTGCGACGACAAAAAATACCGTAAAACGGCTTATTTGGTGACCACAATTATTGAATACTAAACGCGACGTTGATTTCAACGTTTCAAACCTGAAACGCAAATGACGTTAACGTAAGACGGCTTTTTGTATAACAAGCGTTACGCGAGGTCTACCTGACTTTGGGCGATTGGCAAATGTTTCTCTAACTCTAACTCGTCGACCAAGATGCCAGATCGTGCAATGAAAGACGTTAAAACGTCAGGCGGCTTGTTTTTCTCTTCCCCGTATTCGAAAATGGCTTATCTACGAGCTCTATTTTCCAAGCAGTGTGTCTATTTCAAACGTAAATGACAACAACAACAGTTACCCCAAAACATCTTTTTTGACCACTACAGTAACAGACTACTCGACAGAACATCGATCCCAACGTCACGAACCTGAAACGTGCATGACGTTAACGTGGAGAATTATCATGCTTTATAGGCGTTAAATGAGGTCTACTTGATCGTGACCGATCGATAGATGTTCGCGGAACTCTAACGCGTCGATCAAGACACCGAATCGAGAAACACAATATGTTAAACCATCTTGCGACTTGTTTGTGCATTCGTCGCATTAAAAAATGCCATATTACGCGCTCCCTTTTCAGAATTTAGTCTTGGTATCCTTCAATTTGGATATTTCAATAGAAAATCTTGAAACTCGTGGTTGCCTATCCACTAACACATACCACTGTGTAAAATGTGACCCATTTCATCACGTGATAAACATACACGAAACGCACGTAGAGAACGTGACCAGTCACCGGAAATGGACATTGGCTAATAAAAACGCACATTTTTCATTTGTCGTAATTGACGGTCAAAATGATAATATACAGTATACATTTTACTAACATTTTAGCAGGCATAAGGAAAATAATGACAAATTTCATTGGGGCGTTTCTTTTGGACGTCAGTTTATAAATGTGTACAGTTTTACAATTTCCAAAATGGAAAAAAATTAGGGTGGCCCATTTTGAAAACTGTTGTCAGTATTTTAACACTGAAAAAATTGAGACAAAAGGAGAATCCTTCTCCTGTCTAAATATTTTCCAAACCAAGATTGGTAAGAGTCGTGAAAACCAGGCCCCGGTTTGTCGAAAAAACTTAAGTATAATTATACTCATGACTCCATGGTCAACTTAAATGGAATACTCTCCAACGTTGAAGGCTTTTCGATTGAAGTTCACATGGATTTCGTGTGATTTGAGCACGGTGCTCAGATTTGAGTCTGAGAACGTACTCAAGTTTTTTTCTAGAAACCGTGGCAAGGTCTTGTTTGACAAATGTTTAAATGTATGAAACAAGATAATTTCAACTTTCTTCACACTATGTCATTGTCAAACATAGCTACAGATAAGAGATATGCTTTTCATAATGCAACATTTGATTAACCCTTTCCCGAACGACACAATTTCAGGGTGATCCAATATGAAAGATGTTGCATACGACAAAATTAAGATTGAAAACCATTGGATTCGTGTAAATTATAGCATAGAAAATATTGAGGCAAAAGGAGAAAATGCTGATGATCAGCATTTTCTTCTTTTGTCTCAATGTTTTCCCAAACCTTTTCTAATAGGGACGTTAAAAGCAGGACTTGTTTGTGAAAGGGTTAATAAGCTATGAAACCATATGTTGTGCAACCTTAACCCATTACCACACAGTGACTCCTTTTGACTCCCCTCAATATAATGGCCTTGGAAAAAATTGTGAAAAATGGAGAAATTGCTTGTGACAAGCAATAATTTCTTCATTTCCCACAATGTTTTCTACCCGAAACGCTATACAATTTCGAAATTTCTTCACATTGAAATGTCGTCTGCAACTTCTTTCAAATTGGACTACCCCAAAATTGTGTTGTTTGGTAATGGGTAAATGGAATGGTAAGTACTATCCAGCCAATTAAAATGTATACTACCCACAACAAAGGGTGTGTAATTGACATGAAAGCTACAATGGCTTTAACATCTCTTATCTGTAGCTCTGGTTACAATCTACATCAGTTTTATCTTTTTACTATTTCCAGCGCATCAAACTCACAAGGGACGTTACTGATGAAATCTGGACAACTATTGGCTGTGGTGAAGGGCCATATGTTCTTGCCCAAAATTGGCTTTACACAAAGAATCAAGAAACATCATTTTAGTGCCAGGAAATGGACACATAGCAATGAATAGACTAAGTACAAAAGTGATATTTAAACTTCTATGACATGTACTCATAAAATATTTAGTTGAACTACGTGGATTTAAAAGCCCAAGAGTTAAATTATCAATTAAATCTTGTTCTTATCACCATAAGGCATGGGCCATTTTAATTATTTTCTTTTATGGGACCATGGACGAAATTGTAACAACATACATCAGTGCTGAGGGATTGTACATTTGTAACCTCCAAGGATTTTACACATATATTGGAGCATCCAAAGATCCCAATTATTGCTTTATGTGCGATATTTTGTTCAAGCATTGTTTCCACCTACTCTGCTTTCGATGTGGAGTTCGACAGGGAAATGCTAGTGCAATTGATGCTGGGCGGAACTCCTTGATGAAGCTCTTCTTTGGAACATCTGTGCCGAATTACCAGATGTTATTATAACATCATTTAAAAACCAAAACAGTAGCGCCACAGCAAGCGCGACAATTCATGGAAAGCATTGAATCAATGTCAGTGTCTAAACATGATAGCAAAGGAGAGGGTGGCGATTGTATTCTCGAATCTGTCAACCGAAAAATCAAGAGATGGCTGCCACCAGGAGTTCCATTGAACACACATTGGACAAACATTTGCCGAAGTTTGGGGAAATTGGAAAAAGTAATTAACTTCATTTCTCTTCACTGTATAAAGCTACAATGAACTGGTTAATGAGTCATATGAATAAAACATACTGTCTGTTTTTCCAAATGATAAAAATATTAAAAATCTGGGCCATAAGCTACAATATACATAAGAAGGGAAAAGAAAACACTCGATCATATCCCGCTTTTCTCCAAACTTTTGTATCACAGGTATTTTATATACCTACTAAGTACATTATCTATTGTCGTTTTTCAGTAAAAGCTTCGTAACTGTAGCTCAATACAGACTGCAGTTACGAGGTTTTCATTGAAAAGCATCGTTATATTATATTTTTTTCTACGTCTATACCATCATCACCGGAACACATAAGTTTATTTGGATAAATGTATTTTTTTTGTACATGTATTATGGACAATTTTGTCTCATACAATAAAGAAACTTGAACTTGTACATAATGTATCTTGGCTTACATTCCTGTTTTTTTTTCTGGTGGTGGACCATTGGTACACAACCAAATCACTAAGTACTAGAATCAGATATCAGAAATAGGTAAAATACAACATAGAAAATCATCCAAAATATTAACCCATTACCAAACATTGAATTTTAAGATTGTCCAAATTAAAAGAAGTTGCAGTGTTTTCAACGTGATGATTTTTTTTTAATTTTATGACTTTTTTTATTGAAAACATCGTGGGAAATGAAGAAATTGCTTGTCACAAGCAATTGCTTCATTTCCTACGATGTTTTTCAAAGCATTGATCTCGTAGGGCGTCAAAATCACTGATTAACAGCTCCCAGGGCCGTTTGCACGAAAAGCTGGATCCAGAGTATGATATCTGGTAGTAAGTTAACAAAATAAGCTAGTTCTTTAGGCGAAACTGATAAACAGCATGCAAGCCCGTTTGCACCAAAATCTGGATTCAGAGTATGATATTTCGTAGTAAATCAACAAACATATCTAGTTTTATAGGCGACACTGATTGACAGCTCCCAGGCCCGTTTGCACCAAAATCTGGATTCAGAGTGTGACATTTCGTAGTAAATCAACAAAATAAGCTAGTTCTATAGGCGACACTGAATAACATCTCCCAGGCACCTTTGCTGCAATACCTTGATTCAGAGTATGATATCTGGTACTAAATAAACAAAATAAGCTAGTTCTATGGGTGACACTGATTAACAGCTCCTAGGCCAGTTTGCACCAAAATCTGGATTCAGAGTATGATATTTGATAGTAAATCAACAAAATCAGCTTCTTCTATAGGCGATACTGATTAACAGCTCTCATGCCCGTTTGCACCAAAATCTGGATTCTGGGTGTGATGTCTCGTAAAAGATCAACAAGATAAGCTAGTTCTATAGGCGACACTAATCGCCAGTCCTCAGGCAAACTTGCACCTAAATCAGATTATAGAGTATGATATATCGTAATAAAAATCAACTAATAAGCTAGTTATACAGGCGACACTTATTAAAAGCCCCAAAACCGTTTGCGCCAAAATCTGGATTCAGTGTATGATATCTCGTGGTAAATCAACAAAATAAGCTAGTTCTATAGCGACACTGATTAACAACTCCCAGGCCTGTTTCCACCAAAATCTTGATTAAGAGCATTTTTTCTGGTTTGTAAATCATCAAGATAAACAAGTTCTAAAGACGATTTTAATTAACAGCTTCCATGCCCCTTTGCACCAATATCTGGATTCAGAGTGTGCTATCTGGTAGTAAATCATCAAAATAAGCTAGTTCTATAAGCAACACTGATTGAAAGCTCCCAGACCTGCTGGCACCAAAATCTTGATTCAGAGTATGACATCTGGTAGTAAGTCAACAAAATAAGCTAGTTCTATATGCGACACTGATTAACAGCTCCCAGGCCCGTTTGCACCAGAATCTGGATTCATAGTAAAAGATCTGGTAGCACAAAAAGAATAAAAACTAGATTTATAAGCAACACTGATTAAAAGCTCCCAGGCCCGTTTGCATAAAACTCCGGATTTAGAGTATAATATCTGGTAGTTATTCAACAAATTCAGCTGGTTATGATTAACAACTTTCCGGCCCGTTTGCACCAGAATCTGGATTCAAAGTATATCTGGTAGTTAGTCAACAAAATAAGCTAGTTCTATATGCGCCACTAATTAAAGCTACCAGACCCGTTTGCACCACTATTTGGATACAAATAATAATATCTCGTGGTAAATCAACAAAATAAGCTATTCCTATAGGCGACACTGAATAAGAGCTCTCAGTCCCGTTTGCACGAAAGTCTGGATTCAGAGTCTGATATCTCGTAATAAATCAACAAAATAAGTTAGTTCTATAAATCTTTAATCTGGATTCAGAATATGATATCTGGAAGTAAATCAAGAAAATAAGCAAGTTCTGTAGGCAACACTGATTAACAGCTCCCATGCCCGTATGCATCAAATTCTTGATTCAGAGTATGATATCGATAGTAAATCAACAAAATAAGCTAATTCTACAGGCGAAACTAATTAACAGCTTTCATGCCCGTTTGCATCAAAATCTGGATTCAGAGTATGATATCTGGTAGTAAATCAACAAAATAAGCTAATTCTATAGGCGACACTGATTAACAGCTCCCAGGCTCGTTTGTACCAAAATCATGATACAGAGTATGATATTAGGTAATTAATCTATCCAATAAGGTAATCATATAGGCGACACTGATTTTTAAAACAGCTCCCAGGCCCGTTTGCACCAAAATCATGAAACAGAGTATAATATCTGGTAGTAAATCTACCAAATAAACAAGTTATATGGGCGACACTGATTAACAGCTTCCAGGCCCGTTTGCATCAACATCTGGATTCAGAGTATAATATCTGGTAGTAAATCTACCAAATAAACAAGTTATATGGGCGACACTGATTAACAGCTTCCAGGCCCGTTTGCATCAAAATCTGGATTCAGAGTATGATATCTGGAATTAAATCAACAAAATAAGCTAGTTCTATAGGTGACACTGATTAAGAGCTCCTAGGCCCGTTTGCACCAAAATCTGGATTCAGAGTATGATTTCTGGTAGTAAATCAACAAAATCAGCTTGTTCTATAGGCGACACTGATTAGCAGCTCCAAGGCCCGTTTGCACAAAAACCTGGATTAAGAGTATGGTATCTGGTCGCAAAACAATTCAATATAAGCTAGTTCTAAATGTGAAACTCATTATCTGCTCCCTGACCCGTTTTGCACCAAAATCTGGATTCAGTGTATGATGTCTGGTAGTAAATCAACGAAAAAGGTAGTTCTATAGGCCACTTTGATTAACAACTCCCATGCTCGTTTGCATCAAAATCTGGATTCAGAGTATGATATCTGGTAGTAAATCAACAAAATAAGCTATATATAGTTCTATAGGCGACACTGATTAACAGTTCGCATGTCCGTTTTCACCAAGATCTGAATTTAAAGTATGATATCTTGTAATAAAATTAACATAATAAGCTAGTTCTAGGCCTATATGCGACACTGATAAACAGCTCCCAGGCCCACTTGCACCAAACCATGATTCAAACTATGATATCTGGTAGAGAATAAGAAAACATTAAATTAAATAATAAGCTAGTTTCATAGGCAACACTGATTAACAGCTCCCAGACCTGTTTGTACCAAAATCTGGATTCAGATTATCATACATGTATCTCGTAGTTAATCAATAAAATAAGCCAGTTTTATAGGGGACACAAGCTCCCAGGCCCGTTTGCACTAAAATCTCGATTGAGCCGTCAGAAGAGGAAATCCTGCATCTTAACGTTTGCCTAAGCCTTTTTCTCCTAGATTGCACGTTAAACTATAAATGCATATAATTTTTTTGAAAAGGGTCTTGCCCGTAGGAAGCATTGTTACAACCTGAATTTTTTTCAGGGGGAGGGGGTATGTCCTGGCCAGCTTCTGTAGGCCTATATTGGATGGGCTAAGTTGGATTTTCCCTATTTTTTCAGTGTAAATTAGGCCTACTGAAAATTCGACAGTTAGTCCTTTTTCCTACTAGGTGCGTAGTCATTTTGTGATGTTGAAGCCCAATACAATTAAGTGTGTTTGGTCGAGTGTTATAGATGCTTATTAACACCCCTAAAGATGAACGCTCTGGAAAACTTTGTGAAAAACGGTAAAAAAAAAAAAAAACGCTTGTCCACACGGCAAACAATCTCTTCCTTTTCTACAATATTTTTTGCCAAGAGAGACCAAAATGTCAAATTTCATTCGAGAACGAGAAATAGACGTCTGCAACATCTTTGAATTTGGAAGAGTAATATTTTTGGGCCTATATTGTCAAAGCTCGGGCTTTCGGGCTTGGAGAACCGCCTAGCTGTGAGACTGCCTAATTTGAGGGTTAATTGAATGGCAATGAATTTGTGCTAAAATAGACCGGGTTTAATGTTATCTTTTTGATAAACCGTCAGTGTTGTAAAAAAATAAAGTAGATCTAACTAAGGCTTGATTCAAGCCGTAGTTACGATAGTTTATAACAACTCTTACGAAATAGATTCTACTATTGTTTGTCCGAAATTAAGTCACGGTTAACTGGACAAAACTCTTCCCTATGTTAGAACTACATCCATACAGTACAAGGACCCGTGACTAAAAAAACACTTTTTGGTATATTTCATTGCAAAAAGATTTTTTTTTTGAAATATGGAAAATTCAGTTTAACACCGTTTGGGAAACATTTTTCAAAAAATTCTACTTCTCAAGGAACTACCTTTAAAACGGCATTTTTGTATTATATTGCTGTTACATAGGTGTATTATCAGGATCCTTGACCAAAAAACCACTTTTCGGTACCTGCCATGACTAAAAGAGAAAATGAAATCTGGACACTAGACTTTACACCGTCTGGGACAGATTTTTTAATAAAAATCAAATTTTCAACGTACTTGTTTGGGAAACATTTTTCAAAAATTCTACATCTCAAGGAACTACCTTTAAAACGGTATTTTTGTGTTCTATTGCTGTTACATATTGCATTATCAGGAACCTTGACCAAAAAAACACTTTTCGGTACCTGCCAGGGCTAAGAGAGAAATTGAAATATGGACACTTGACTTGACACCGTTCAGAATGGTATTTTTGTGTTGTATTGCTGTTACATGCATACAGTACAAGGACCCGTGACTTAAAAAACACTTTTTGGTACATTTCATGGCAAAAAGAAATTTTTGAAATATGGAACATTCAGTTTTACACCGTTTGGGAAATATTTTTTTAAAAAATTCTACTTCTCAAGGAACTACGTTCAAAACGGTATTTTTGTATTCTATTGCTGTTACATAGGTGCATTATCACTATCCTTGACCAAAAAACACGTTTCGGTACGTGCCATGGCTAAAAGATAAATTGAAAAATGGACACTAGACTTTACACCGTCTGGGACAGATTTTTTCAAAAAAATCTAATTTTCAACGTACTTGCTTCAGAATGGTAATTTTGTGTTGTATTGCTGTAACATCCATACAGTACAAGGACCCGTGACTAAAAAAACACTTTTTGGTACATTTCATGACAAAAAGAAATTTTTGAAATATGGAAAATTCAGTTTTACACCGTTTGGAAAACATTTTTCAAAAATTTCTACTTCTCAAGGAACTACCTTCCAAACAGTATTTTTGTGTTCTATTGTTTTTACATAGGTGTATTATCAGGATCCTTGACCAAAAACCACTTTTCGGTACCTGCCATGGCTAAAAGAGAAATTGAAATATGGACACTTGACTTTACACCGTCTGGGACAGATTTTTTCAAAAAAATCTAATTTTCAACGTACTTGTTTCAGAATGGTATTTTTGTGTTGTATTGCAGTTACATCCATACAGTACAAGGACCCAGGACAAAGAAAACACTTTTTGGTACACTTCATGGCAAAAAGAATTTTTTGAAATATGGAAAATTCAGTTTTACACCGTTTGGGAAACATTTTTCAAAAAATTTTACTTCTCAAGGAACTACCTTTAAAATGGTATTTTTGTGTTCTATTGCAGTTACAAAGGTGTATTATCAGGATCCTTGACCAAAAACCACTTTTCGGTATATGCCATGGCTACAAGAGAAATTGAAATATGGACACTTGACTTTACACCGTCTGGGAGAGATTTTTTTAAAAAAAATCAAATTTTAAACGTACTTGCTTCAGAATGTTATTTTTTGTGTTGTATTGCTGTTACCTCCATACAGTACAAGGACCCGTGACTAAAAAAACACTTTTTGGTACATTTCATGGCAAAAATAAATTTTTGAAATATGGAAAATTCAGTTTTACACCGCTTGGGAAACATTTTTCAAAAATTTCTACTTCTCAAGGAACTACCTTTAAAACGGTACTTTTGTGTTCTATTGCTGTTTTATAGATGCATTATCAGGATCCTTGACCAAAAAAAAACATTTTTCGGTACGTGCCATTGCTAAAAGATAAATTGAAATATGGACACTTGACTTTACACCGTTTGGGACAGATTTTTTAAAAAAAATCTAATTTTCAACGTACTTGCTTCAGAATGGTATTTTTTGTGTTGTATTGCTGTTACATTCATACAGTACAAGGACCCGTGAATAAAAAAACACTTTTGGTACATTTCATGGCAAAAAGAAATTTTTGAAATATGAAAAATTCAGTTTTACACAGTTTGAGAAACATTTTTCAAAAAAATCTACTTCTCAAGGAACTACCTTTAAACTGGTATTTTTTTGTATTATATTGCTGTTACATAGGTGTATTATTAGGATTTTTGACCAAAAAACCACTTTTCGGTACCTGTCATGGCTAAAAGTGAAATTGAAATATGGACACTTGACATAACACCGTCTGGGACAGAATTTTCAGAAAAAAATCTAATTTTCAACGTACTTGCTTCAGAATGTTATTTTTTCTGTTGTATTGCTGTTACATCCATACAGAACAAAGACCCGTAACTAAAAACCACTTTTTGGTATATTTCATGGCACAAAGAAATTTTTGAACTATCGAAAATTCAGTTTTACACCGTTTGGGAAATATTTTTCAAAAAATTCTTCTTCTCAAGGAACTTCCTTTAAAACGGTATTTTTGTATTCTATTGCTGTTACATAGGTGTATTATCAGGATCCTTGACCAAAAAACCACTTTGCCGTACTTTCCATCGCTAAAGGAGAAATTGAAATATGGACACTTAACTTTAAACCGTCTGGGACAGATTTTTTTTAGAAAAATATAATTTCCAACGTACTTGCTTCAGAATGGTATTTTTGTGTCGTATTGCTGTTACATCCATACAGTACAAGGACCCATGACTAAAAAAACACTTTTTGGTACATTTCATGGCAAAAAGAATTTTTTGAAACATGGAAAATTCAGTTTTACACCGTTTGGGAAACATATTTCAAAAAATTCTACTTCTCAAGGAACTACCTTTAAAACGGTATTTTTGTATTTTATTGCTGTCACATAGGTGTATTATCAGGATCTTTGACCAAAAACCACTTTTCGGTACCTGCCATGGCTAAAAGAGAAACTGAAATATGGACACTTGACTTTACACCGTCTGGGACAGATTTCTCAAAAAAATCTTTTGTTCAACGTACTTGCTTCAGAATGGTAATTTGGTGTCATATTGCTGTTACATCCATACAGTACAAGGACCCGTGACTAAAAAAACATTTTTTGGTACATTTCATGGCAAAAAGAAATTTTTGAAATATGGAAAATTCAGTTTTACACAGTTCGGGAAATATTTTTCAAAAAATTCTTCTTCTCAAGGAACTACCTTTAAAACGGTGTTTTTGTGTTCTATTGCTGTTTCATAGGTGCATTATGATCAAGATCTTTGACCACAAAATCACTTTTCGGTACCTGCCATGGCTAAAACAGAAAGTGAAATGTGGACACTTGACTTTACACCGTCCGAGAAAGAAATTTTCAAAAAAATCTTATTTTCAAGGTACTTGCTTCAGAATGGTATTTTGGGTAGTATTGCTGTTACATCCATGCAGTACAAGGACCCGTGACTAAAAAACACTTTTTGGTACACTTCATGGCAAAAAGAAATTTTTGAATTATGGAAAATTCAGTTTTACACCGTTTGGGAAACATTTTTCAAAAAAATATACTTCTCAAGGAACTACCTTTAAAACGGTATTTTTGTATTCTGTTGCTGTTAAAAATGTGCATTATCAGGATCCTTGACCAAAAAACCACTTTTCGGTACATGCCATGGCTAAAAGAGAAATTGAAATATGGACACTTGACTTTACACTATCTGGGACAGAATTTTCAAAAAAAATCTAATTTTCAACGTACTTGCTTCAGAATGGTATTTTTTGTGTTGTATTGCTGTTACATCCATACAGTACAAGGACCTGTGACGCAAAAATTACTTTTGGTACATTTCATGGCAAAAAGACATTTTTGAAATATGGAAAATTTAATTTTAAACCGTTTGGAAAATATTTCTAAAAAAATCTACTTCTCAAGGAACTACCTTTAAAATGCTATTTTTGTGTTTTATTGCTGTTACATAGGTGTATTATCAGGATCCTTGACCAAAAAAAACACTTTTCGGTACCTGCCATGGCTAAAAGTGAAATTGAAATATTGCCACTTGACTTTACACTGTCTGTGACAGATTTTTCAAAAAAAGAATTTCAACGTACTTGCTTCAGAATGGTATTTTTTGTGTTGTCTTGCTGTTACATCAATACAGTACAAGGACCCGTGACTAAAAAACACTTTTTGGTACATTTCACGACAAACAGAAATTTTTGAAATATGGAAAATTTAGTTTTAAAACGACTGGGAAATATTTTTTTAAAAAAAATCTACTTCTCAAGGAACTACCTTTAAAATGATATGTTTGTGTTCAATTGATGTTACATAGGTGTATTATCAGGATCCTTGACCAAAAAACCACTTTTCGGTACCTGCCATGGCTAAAAGAGAAATTGAAATATGGACACTTGACTTTACACTGTCTGGCACAGATTTTTAAAAAAAATCTAATTTTCAACGTATTTGCTTCAGAATGGTATTTTTGTATTGTATTGCTGTTACATCCATACAGTACAAGGACCCGAGACTAAAAAAACACTTTTTGGTACATTTCATGGCAAAAAGAAATTTTTGAAACATGGAAAATTCATTTTTGTGTTCTTTTGCTGTTTCATAGGTGCATTATCAGGATCCTTGACCAAAAAACCACTTTTTGGTACCTGCCATGGCTGAAATAGAAATTGAAATATGGCCATTGGACTTTACACTGTCTGTGACAGATTTTTCAAAAAAAAATATTTTCAACGTACTTGCTTCAGAATGGTATTTTTGTGTTGTATTGCTGTTACATCCATACAGTACAAGGACCCGTGAACATAACCCCTTTTTGTTACATTTCATGGCAAAAGGAAATTTTTGAAATATGGAAAATTCAGTTTTACACCGTTTCGGAAACATTTTTCAAAAAAATTCTACTGCTTAAATAACTACCTTTAAAACGGTATTTTTGTGTCTATTGCTGTTACATAGGTGTATTATCAGGATCCTTGACCAAAAAACCACTTTTCGGTACCTGCCATGGCTAAAAGAGAAATTGAAATATAGACACCTGACTTCACACCGTCTGGGACAGATTTTTCAAAAAAAATCTAATTTGCAACGTACTTGCTCTAGAATGGTATTTATGTGTCGTATTGCTGTTACATTTATACAGTACAAGGACCCGTGATTAAAAAAATTTTGGACACTTGACTTTACATCGTCTGAGACAGAATTTTCCAAAAAATCTAACTTCCAACGTACTGGCTTTAGAATGGTATTTTGTGTTGTATTGCTGTTACATCCATACAGTACAAGGGCCCGTGACTAAAAAAACATTTTTGCTACATTTCATGGCAAAAAGAATTTTTTGAAATATAGAAAATTCAGTTTTACACCGTTTGGGAAACATTTTTAAAAAATTTCTTCTTCTCGAGGAACTACCTTTAAAACGGTATTTTTGTATTCTATTGCTGTTACATAGGCCCATTATTAGGATCCTTGACCAAAAAACTACTTTTCGGTACCTGCCATGGCTTAAAGAGAAATTGAAATATGAACACTTGCCTTTACACCGTCTTTGACAGATTTTTCAAAACAGATGTATTGTATTGCTGTTACATCCATACAGTACAAGGACCCGTGACTAAAAGAACACTTCTTGGTACAATTCATGGCAAAAAGAATTTTTTGAATTATGGAAAATTCAGTTTTACACCGTTTGTGAAACATTTTTTCAAAAAATTCTTCTTCTCAAGGAACTACCTTTAAAACGGTATTTTTGCGTTTTATTAATGTTACATAGGTGCATTATCAGGATCATTGACCAAAAAACACTTTTCGGTACCTGCCATGGCTAAAAGAGAAATTGAAAAATGGACACTTGACTTTACACCGTCTGGAACAGACTTTTGAAAAAAAATCCAATTTTCAACGTACTTCCTTCAGAATGGAATTTTTTTGTGTTGTATTGCTGTTACATCCATGCAGTACAAGGACCCGTGACTAAAAAACCACTTTTTGGTACATTTCATGGCAAAAAGAAATTTCTGAAACATGGAAAATTCATTTTTGTGTTCTTTGGCTGTTACATAGGTGCATTATCAGGATCCTTGACCAAAAAACCACTTTTCGGTACCTGCCATGGCTAAAATAGAAATTGAAATATGGCCACTTGACGTTACACTGTCTGTGACAGATTTTTAAAAAAAAACATTTCAACATACTTGCTTCAGAATGGTATTTCTGTGTTATATTGCTGTTACATCCATACAGTACAAGGACCCGTGACTAAAAAACAACTTTTTGGTACATTTCATGGCAAAAAGAAATTTTTGAAATATGGAAAATTCAGTTTTACACCGTTTTGGAAACATTTTTAAAAAAATTCTACTTCTTAAGGAACTCTACCTTTAAAACGGTATTTTTGTGTTCTATTGCTGTTACATAGGTGCATTATCAGGATCCTTGACCAAAAAAACATTTTTCGGTACTTGCTATGGCTAAAAGAGAAACTGAAATATGGACACTTGACTTTACACCGTCTGGGACAGATTTTTCCAAAAAAATCTAATTTTCAACGAACTTGCTTTAGAATGGTATTTTTTTGTGTCGTATTGCTGTTGCATCCATACATTACAAGGACCTGTGACTAAAAAACACTGTTTGGTACAATTCGTGGCAAAGAGAAATTTTGAAATATGGAAAATTCAGTTTTACACCGTTTGAGAAACAATTTTCAAAAAAATATTCTTCTCAAGGAACTACCTTTAAAACGGTTTTTTTTTTTTTTGTATTCTACTGCTGTTATATAGGTGCATTATCAGGATCCTTAACCAAAAATCCACTTTTCGATACCTGCCATGGCTAAAAGAGAAATTGAAATATGGACACTTGGCTTTACACCGTCTGGGACAGATTTTTCAAAAAAAAATCTAATTTTCAACGAACTTGCTTCAGAATGGTATTTTTGTGTTGTAATGCTGTTACATCCATACAGTACAAGGACCCGTGACTAAAAAACCACTTTTTGGTACATTTCATGGCAAAAAGAAATTTTTGAAATATGGATAATTCAGTTTTACACCGTTTGGGAAACATTTTTCAAAAAATTCTACTTCTCAAGGAACTACTTTTGAAATGGTATTTTTGTCTTATATTGCTGTTACATATGGGCAAGTTTAAAAAAATGTGAACAATCACTTTTTACATGCCACGGCTTTTACAGAGAAACATATTCAACCCAATCAAAGCTTAAAAGATGTGTTATTTTGTCGTTATACTTGGTACCAAGTTTAAAGAAAATCGCTTCACAAATAAAAAAAATATGTCATTAAAACATGTCAAAAATGTCAGGAGTGAAACGTTTTTGTGTGACACTTAACACTTTTACCAATTTTCTAAGCTATTGCAAATAAAAGACAGTGACAGAATACTACAATAAGCACTTTTAATTCATAAAACAACATGATTGTGCATCATCATCCTAAAATTACTCTTTTATCTTATCATCATTGGTTTTGGATGTGGAGCCTGTTTTATACAATACCCCTCTGAATTTTATGTCAGGAGTGAAACACTTTTATTTTTCAAAATGTGTTCTCATTTTTGTCTATTCAGCCAGAAATCTACCACTCAATTTTTTTAGGAAGCCATCAACCTTGTGGGCATTCTGCACTCTACTTTTTAATGATTCATGGGTTACAATTTCTCATATTGTGCAATATATATGCTGTCAGGAGTGAAACGCCTTTTTGTTGTCATTTTGCAAGATTGTGCACACAATTTTAGCTAAAAAGTAGTGAACATGAATTTAAAATATAATTTGGGCACTACTTAACCATTTAGAATAGTTTTTAGCCACCCTAATTAAGAAATCTGGATGATATTCTGTAAAATTAGCTGTTATTCTTGACATTTAAATGTCACACTTTGGTCACATTTTTTTAAACCTGCCCATATGTGTAATATCAGGATCCTTGACAAAAAACCGCTTTTCGGTACCTGCCATTGCTAAAAGAGAAATTGTAATATGGACACTTTACTTTACACCGTCTGGGACAGATTTTTCCGAAAAAAATCTAATTTTCAGCGTACTTGCTTCATAATGGTATTTTTTGTGTTGTATTGCTGTTATATCCATACAGTATAAGGACCCGTTACTAAAAAACAATTTTGGTACATTTCATTGCAAAAGGAAATTTTTGAAATGTGGAAAATTCAGTTTTACACCGTTTGGGAAACATTTTTCAAAAAATTCTACTTCTCAAGGAACTACCTTTAAAACGGTATTTTTGTGTTCTATTGCTGTTACATAGGTGCATTATCAGGATTCTTGACCAAAAAACCACTTTTCGGTACCTGCCATGGCTAAAAGAGAAATTGAAATATGCACATTTGACTTTACACCATCTGGGACAGATTTTTCAAAAAATCTAATTTTCCTCGTAATTGCTTCAGAATGATATTTTTGTGTTATATTGCAGTTACAACCATACAGTACAAGGGCCCGGTACTACAAAAATACTTTTTGGTACAATTCATGACAAATTTTTTTTTTGAAATATGGAAAATTCAGTTTTACACCGTTTGGGAAACATATTTCAAAAAAATTCTACATCTCAAGGAACTAACTTTAAAACGGTATGTTTGTGTTTTATTGCTGTTACATAGGTGCATTATCAGGATCCTTGACAAAAAAAAACCACTTTTCGGTACCTGCCATGGCTAAAAGAGAAATTGAAATATGGACATATGACTTTACACCGTCTGGGACAGATTTTTCAGAAAAAAAACTGATTTTCCACGTAATTGCTTCAGAATGGTATTTTTGTGTTGTATCGCAGTTACAACCATACAGTTCAAGGATCCGTGACTTAAAAAACACTTTTTTGTACATTTCATGGCAAAAAGAAATTTTTGAAATATGGAAAATTCAATTTTACACCGTTTGGGAAACTTTTTTTGTGTTCTTTTGCTGTTACATAGGTGTATTATCAGGATCCTTGACCAAAAAACACTTTTCGGTATCTGCCATGGCTTTAAGAGAAATTGAAAATATTTACACTTGACTTTACACCGTCTGGGACAGAATTTTCAAAAAAAAATTAAATTTTCAACGTACTTGCTTCAGAATGGTATTATTTGTGTCGTATCGCTGTTACATCCATACAGTACAAGTACCCATGACTAAAAAACACTTTTTGGTACATTTCATTGCAAAAAGAAATTTATGGAATAAGGAAAATTCAGTTATATACCGTTTGGGAAACATTTTTCAAAATGTTCTACTTCTCAAGGAACTACCTTTAAAACGGTATTTTTGTGTTCTATTGCTGTTACATAGGTGCATTATCAGGATTCTTGACCAAAAAACCACTTTTCGGTACCTGCCATGGCTAAAAGAGAAATTGAAATATGGACACTTGACTTTACACCGTCTGGGACAGATTTTTCAAAAAAAATCTAATTTTCAACGTAATTGCTTCAGAATGGTATTTTTGTGTTATATTGCAGTTACAACAATACAATACAAGAACCCGGTACTAAAAAATACTTTTTGGTACAATTCATGACAAAAAAAGATTTTTTTGAAATATGGAAAATTCAGTTTTACACCGTTTTGGAAATATATTTCCAAAAAATCTACTTCTTAAGGAACTACCTTTAAAACGGTATGTTTGTGTTTTATTGCTGTTACAAAGGTGCATTATCAAGATCTTTGACAAAAAACACTTTTCGGTTCCTGCCATGGCTAAAAGAGAAATTGAAATATGGACACTTGACTTTATACCATCTGGGACAGGTTTTTCCAAAATAAATCTTATTTTCCACGTACTTGCTTCAGAATGGTATTTTGTGTTGTATTGCTGTTACATCCATACAGTTCAAGGACCCGTGACTAAAAAACACTAATTGGTATATTTCATGGCAAAAGAAATTTTTGAAATATGGAAAATTCAGTTTTACATCGTTTAGGAAACATTTTCAAAAAATTCTACTTCTCAAGGAACTACCTTTAAAACGGTATTTAGTGTTCTATTACTTTTACATAGGCGCATTATCAGGATCCTTGACCAAAAACCACTTTTCGGTACCTGCCATGGTTAAAAGAGAAATTGAAATATGGACGCTTGACTTTACACCATCTAGGACAGAAATATCGAAAACAATCTAATTTTCAACGTACTTACTTCAGAATGGTATTTTTGTGTTGTATTGCTGTTACATCCATACAGTTCAAGGACCCGTGACTAAAAAAACACTTTTTGGTACATTTCATGGCAAAAAGAAATTTTTGAAATACGGAAAATTCAATTTTACACCGTTTGGGAAACATTTTTTTGTGTTCTTTTGCTGTTACATAGGTGTATTATCAGGATCCTAGACCAAAAAAAAAAAAAACACTTCTCGGTATCTGCCATGGCTTTAAGAGAAATTGAAATAAGGACACTTGACTTTACACCGTCTGGGACAGAATTTTCCAAAAAAATCAAATTTTCAATGTGCTTGCTTCAGAATGGTATTATTTGTGTCGTATTGCTGTTACATCCATACAGTACAAGGACCCGTGACTAAAAAAACTCTTTGGTACATTTCGTTGCAAAAAGAAATTTTTGAAATATGGAAAAATCAATTTTACACTGTTTGGGAAACATTTTTTCAAAAAATTCTACTTCTCAAGGAACTACCTTTAAAACAGTATTTTTGTGTTCTATTGCTGTTACATAGGTGTATTATCAGGATCCTTGACAAAAAACACTTTTCAGTACATTTCATTGCAAAAAGAATTTTTTGAAATATGGAAAATTCAGTTTTACACCGTTTGGGAAACATTATTTAAAAAAATTCTATTTCTCAAGGGACTACCTTTAAAACGGTATTTTTGTGTTCTATTGTTGTTACATAGGTTTATTATCAGGATCCTTGACCAAAAAACACTTTTCGGTACCTGCCATGGCTAAAAGAGAAATTGAAATATGGACACTTGACTTTACATCGTCTGGGACAGAATTTTGCAAAAAAATCTAATTTTCAACGTACTTGCTTCAGAATGGTATTTTTGTGTCGTATTGCTGTTACATCCATACAGTACAGGGACCCGTTACTAAAAAAATACTTTTTGGTACATTTCATGGCAAAAAGAAATTTTTGAAATATGGAAAATTCAGTTTTGCACCGTTTGGGAAACATTTTTTAAAAAATTCTACACCTCAAGGAACTACCTTTAAAACGGTATTTTTGTATTATATTGCTGTTACATAGGTGTATTATCAGGATCCTTGACTAAAAACACTTTTGGGTACCTGTCATGGTTAAAAGAGAAATTGAAATATGGAAACTTGACTTTACACCGTCTGGGACAGAATTTTCCAAAAAAATCTAATTTTCAACGTACTTGCTTCCAAATGGTATTTTTATGTTTTATTGCTGTTACATCCATACAGTACAAGGACCCGTGACTAAAAACACTTTTTGGTACATTTCATGGCAAAAGGAATTTTTTTTGAAATATGGAAAATTCAGTTTCACACCGTTTTTGAAACATTTTTCAAGAAATTCTACTTCTCAAGGACCTACATACCTTCAAAAAGGTATATTTGTATTCTGTTGCTGTTACATATGTGCAGTATCAGGATCCTTGACCAAAAAACCTCTTTTCGGTACCTGTCATGGCTAAAAGAGAAATTGAAATATGGACACTTGACTTAACCCCGTCTGGGACAGAATTTTCAAAAAAAATCTAATTTTCAACGCACGCGCTTCCGAATGGTATTTTTTGTGTTGTATTGCTGTTACATCCATACAGTACAAGGACTTGTGACTAAAAACAACTTTTTGGTATATTTCATGGCAAAAAGAAATTTTTGAAATATGTAAAATTCAGTTTCACACCGTTTTTGAAATATTTTTCAAAAAATTTTACTTCTTAAGGAACTACCTTTAAAACGGTATTTTTGTGTTCTATTGTTTTTACATAGGTGTATTATCAGGATCCTTGACCAAAAAAATCACTTTTCGGTACCTGCTATGGCTAAAAGAGACATTGAAATATGGACACTTGACTCAACACCGTCTGGACAGAATTTTCCAAAAAATCTAATTTTCAACGTTCTTGTTTCAAATTGGTATTTTTGTGTCGTATTGCTGTTACATCCTTACATTACAAGGACGCGTGACTAAAAAACACTTTTTGGTACATTTCTTGGCAAAAGCAACAGCAACTGCTTAACTGCGGTGACCGGATGAGAACATTTGTATTCTTACGAATATGACCGGAGTAATAGTATTTAATAACACGTATCATTACAAATTAGAAATTATTGTGTCATGCGATTCCCCACCGCGAACATGGAATTTTGTTCAAAAGCCTGTGCCTGCTGTGTAATATATTTCCTCGTGTATGAATACATCTCAGTAAAGAAGCAATTTTCTCTACATTTAGCTGGATGTCAAGTTTTAACAAAACCATTGACGAGCTTCTGAAATGATTGTGCCACGTGATTCCCCGCCGCGAAAATGGCCATTCGTTCAAAGCTTTGTACTTGTTGTCGTATTTTGTCATGTATGGGTGGAGCTCAATAAAGCAGCAATTTTATCTACATTTGGCTGGGTGTTAGGTTTAAACAAAACCGTTGACAATTTTCTGAAAAAAGTGTGCCACGTGATTCCCCGCCAGGAACATGAACTTTTGTTCAAAGCCCTGTACTTGCTGCGCTTTTTTCTAATGTTTGAATGGAGCCCAGTACAGTGGCAATTTTCTCTACATTTCGTTGTATATTAAGTTTTAACACAACCATTGACTAGTTTCTGAAATTATTGTACCACATGATTCCCCGCATTCGCTCCTACTCTGTAACTGTCGTGCTATTTATTTCACGTATGAATGCGGCTTAGTACAGTAACAATATTCTCTATATTGTGCTGGGTTTCAAGTATAAACACAATCATTTGCAAGTTTCTGAAATTATTTTGTCACGTGATTCCCCGCCGCGAACATGGAATTTTTCCGCAGAGCCTTGTTCTTGATGTGCTATTTTCTCACGTATGTATAGAGCACAGTTCAGTAGCGGTTACCTCTTCATTCGGCTGGGTGTCAAGTTCTGACAAAACCATTGACGAGTTTCTGAAATCATTGGACCACGCGATTCCCAGTCGCAAATAGAGAGATTTGTTCAAAGCTCTATACTTGTTGTGCCATTTTCTCGGGTACGAATCGAGCTCAGTAAACTAGCAATTTTCTCTACATCTGGCTGAGTGTCAAGTTTTTAATACATTCATTGACGAGTTTCTGAAATTATTGTGCCACAACGCGATTCCCCGCCGCGAATATGGACTTTTGTTCAAAGCTCTGTGCTTGTTGTGCTATTTTCTCATGTCTAAATGGACCTCGATACAGTCATTCGCTTTTGATATTACTGTGGTGTTATTTCGGACCATCAATAGTATTTTGTAGGTGTTGTTATAAAATCACGTAACTACGGCTTCAATCAAGCATCCATACAGTACAAGGATCTTTGACTAAAAAAACACTTTTTGGTACATTTCATGGCAAAAAGAAATTTTTGAAATATGGAAAATTCAGTTTTTTCACCGTTTGGGAAACATTTTTCAAAAAAATCTACTTCTCAAGGAACTACCTTTAAAACGGTATTTTTGTGTTCTATTGCTTTTACATAGGTGCATTATCAGGATCCTTGACATAAAACCATTTTTATATTGGACATAGCCCAATATATTATAACCAGTTTTTCACTACAGACATCTCTCCAGACACTACATTGTAACCTTAACCCGCTGAGCTATGTGTTCAAGCCAAACTACGTTATTTCAAACACCACAGAAACGTTCTTTATCAGTCACTATCTTCAACGTTTTTCATCTTTTTCACTTCAGCGACAAATAAGGAGGGGGTTAATAATTACATTTGATGAAATTTTCGCTCAGATTGAATACCTGTTAGTATTTTCAGCGTTTTTACAATCTTTTCGGTTGAGTTAAGGATTTGAAAGCAAAATAGTGTAACTCTTAGATAAATTCCCAGTAGTTACAAAATTACTGCTCTGATTTTTCAACGGTCATTTAGCCTGCCAGTGCAAGCACTGACAGGTGTTTAACTGGGTCACTGCTTGGAGGCCCACTGCTTGACCTTACAATTGTGTGTGTATTCATACCCTTAGCCCATTCCCTAGATACAATGTGTGCGCTTTACCCATTCCTATATTCTGACCCCTTTAGGTTCCCATGAAATATATGTGTTTGGAAAACATGGTAGAAATTGAAGAAATGGTTGTGACAAGCAAGTTCTTCAGTTCCCACAATATTTTCTTCCTAGTAGAAAGACCAAACAATGTAACAATTTATTTGCTTGAAATTGGCGACTGATAATGGCTTAAGGATTTATTCTGCATTCACTTTTTCTTTATTGTTTTTTTTTTCAACTCTTGTGTTGAAGGCTCTTCCAAACGACAATATGTTAGAGTTGTTAGAATTAGAAAGAGTTGCAGACGACGAAACAGGTGACGATAAAGATGAAATCATGTCATGTACAATGAAGCACAGAAAGTATTGGGACAAAGGAGAAAATTCCGGTTATCTTTGTATGTTTCATGTTATTTGCTTCATAACAATGTCTTGTTTAGAAAAGGACGAATGTTAAGAGGCTAGCCTATAGAGTATAGACACTGTGATTTTAAAATATTTTGATCAAAGTAAAATCATCGTCTTAAATTTGCCGTTTTCTAGACTTTTAACATTTTACCTTATATACTGTTCTTAGACTGATCATTTGGACCAATGAACAAGTGCATTCTATTTAATCGAAATATGTTTGCAGATCAGAGATCAGTTAGGCTAAGCCTCTACAATGGGTCTGTACTTGGTATTATTCTAATTAGCTAAGAATAAGAAATAATCCAACATGTTGATTTAATGTAAAATCCGGTAAAGTGTAACATTTTCCTTTTTCCCAAACAGCCTCACATTTTGGATTCACCTCGAGAGTGTACATTCAACTTTTTTTATCACCTATGCACGTTTGCCTACACAGTAATTAACCATTTTCAAAACGATGACACCTTTTTACTCGCTTCATAGAAAATGCTTAAAAACATCGAATAGAGAATGGGGCAATTTTGCAAATCAGTATATTGTCCTTTTGTCACAATATCAATTTCTCAGTGATGCCCAATATACAGTGCTGACAGCACTTAAATTAATACCTGCCATGGTTAAAAGAGAAATTGAAATATGGACATTTGACTTTATACCGCCTGGGACAGATTTTTCAAAAAAAATCTAATTTTCACCGTACTCGCTTCCGAATGGTATTTCTTGTGTTGTATTGCTGTTACATCCATACAGTACAAGGACTTGTGACTAAAAACCACTTTTTGGTAATTTCATGGCAAAAAAATTTTTTTGAAATATGGAAAATTCAGTTTCACACCGTTTTTGAAACATTTTTCAAAAAATTCTACTTCTTAAGGAACTACATTTAAAACGGTATTTTTGTGTTCTAATGTTTTTACATAGGTGTATTATCAGGATCCTTGACCAAAAAACCACTTTTCGGTACCTGTCATGGCTAAAAGAGAAATTGAAATATGGACACTAGACATAACACCGTCTGGGACAGAATTTTCCAAAAAAAAAAAATCTAATTTTCAAAGTTTTCGTTTCAAAATGGTATTTTTGTGTCGGATTGCTCTTACATCCATACAGTACAAGGACCCTTGACTAAAAAAGCACTTTTTGGTATATTTTATGGCAAAGGGAAATTTTTGAAATATGGAAAATTCAGTGTTACACCGTTTGAGAAACATTTTTCAAAAAAAATCTACTTCTCAAGGAACTACCTTTTAAACGGTATTTTTGTATTATATTGCTGTTACATAGGTGCAGTATCAGAATCTTTGACTAAAAAACCACTTTTGGGTACCTGTCATGGTTAAAAGAGAAATTGAAATATGGACACTTGACTTTACACCGTCTGGGACAGAATTTTCCAAACAAATCTTATTTTCAACGTACTTGCTTCCGAATGGTATTTTTTGTGTTGTATTGCTGTTACATCCATACAGTACAAGGACCCGTGACTAAAAACACTTTTTGGTACATTTCATGGCAAAAAGATTTTTTTGAAATATGGAAAATTCAGTTTCACATCGTTTTTGAAACATTTTTCAAAAAATTCTACTTCTTAAGGAACTACCTTAAAAACGGTATTTTTGTGTTCTATTGCTTTTACATAGGTGTATTATCAGGATCCTTGACAAAAAAAAAACACTTTTCGGTACCTGCCATGGCTAAAAGTGAAATTGAAATATGGACACTTGACTTTACACCGTCTGGGACAGATTTTTCAAAAAAAAATCTAATTTTCAACGTACTTACTTCCGAATGGTATTTTTGTGTTGTATTGCTGTTACCTCCAGACTGTACAAGGGTCCGTGACTAAAAAAAACACTTTTTGGTACATTTCATGGCAAAAGGAAATTTTTGAAATATGGCAAATTCAGTTTCACACCGTTTTTGAAACATTTTTCAAAAAATTCTACTTCTTAAGGAACTACCTTTAAAACGGTATTTTTGTGTTCTATTGCTTTTACATAGGTGTATTATCAGGATCCTTGACCAAAAAACACTTTTCGGTACCTGCTAAAAGTGAAATTGAAATATGGACACTTGACTTAACACCGTCTGGGACAGAATTTTCCAAAAAAATCTAATTTTCAACGTTCTTGTTTCAGAATGGTATTCTTTTGTCGTAATGCTGTTATATCCATACAGTACAAGGACCTGTGACTAAAAAACCACTTTTTGGTACATTTCATGGCAAATGGAAATTTTTGAAATATGGAAAATTCAGTTATACACCGTTTCTACTTCTCAAGCAACTACATTTAAAACGGTATTTTTGTATTCTATTGCTTTTACATTGGTGTATTATCAGGATCCTTGACCAAAAATAACTCTTTTCGGTACCTGCTATGGCTAAAAGAGAAATAGAAATATGGACACTTGACTTAACACCGTCTGGGACAGAATTTTCCAAAAAAATCTAATTTTCAACGTTCTTGTTTCAGAATGGTATTTTTGTGTCGTATTGCTCTTACATCCATACAGTACAAGGACCCGTGACTTAAAAGACACTTTTTTGGTACATTTCATGGCAAAAAGAAATTTTTGAAATATGGAAAATTCAGTTTTACACCGTTTGGGAAACATTTTTCAAAAAATTCTACTTCTCAAGGAACTACCTTCAAAAAGTTTTTTTTTTGTATTCTATTGCTGTTACATAGGTGCAGTATCAGGATCCTTGACCAAAAAAACACTATTCAGGACCTGCCATGGCTAAAAGAGAAATCGAAATATGGACACTTGACTTTACACCGTCTGGGACAGATTTTAAAAAAAAATCTAATTTTCAACGTACTCGCTTCCGAATGGTATTTCTTGTGTTGTATTGCTGTTACATCCATACAGTACAAGGACTTGTGACTAAAAACCACTTTTTGGTATATTTCATGGCAAAAAGATTTTTTTGAAATATGGAAAATTCAGTTCACACCGTTTTTCAAACATTTTTCAAAAAATTTTACTTCTTAAGGAACTACCTTTAAAACGGTATTTTTGTGTTCTATTGCTGTCACATAGGTGTATTATCAGGATCCTTGACCAAAAAACCACTTTTCGGTACCTGCCATGGCTAAAAGAGTAATCGAAATATGGACACTTGACATAACACCGTCTGTGACAGAATTTTCCAAAAAAATCTAATTTTCGAAGTTCTTGTTTCAAAATGGTATTTTTGTGTCGTATTGCTCTTACATCCATACAGTACAAGGACCCGTGACTAAAAAAACACTTTTTGGTCTATTTCATGGCAAAAGGAAATTTTTGAAATATGGAAAATTCAGTTTTACACCGTTTGGGAAACATTTTTCAAAAAATTCTACTTCTCAAGGAACAACCTTTAACCCTTTCCCAAACGACAAAATTTTATGGTGATCCACTTCAAAAACTGCCACAAATGACAAAATGGATGTTACCAAAGATAGGATTTGTGTAAAATATGGCATAGAAAATATTGAGACAAAAGGAGAAACTGCTGGTTATCAGCAGTTTCTTCTTTTGTCTCAATGTTTTCCCAAGCCTTTTTAATTGGGGACGTCGAAACCAGGTCTTGTTTGGGAAAGGGTTAAAACGGTATTTTTGTATTCTATTGCTGTTACATAGGTGTATTATCAGGATCCTTGACTAAAAACTACTTTTGGGTACCTGTCATGGTTTAAAGAGAAATTGAAATATGGACACTTGACTTTACACCGTCTTGGACAGAATTTTCCAAACAAATCTAATCTTCAACGTACTTGCTTCCGAATGGTATTTTTTGTGTTGTATTGCTGTTACATCCATACAGTACAAGGACCCGTGACTAAAAAACACCTTTTGGTACATTTCATGGCAAAAAGATTTTTTTGAAATATGGAAAATTCAGTTTCACACCGTTTTTGAAACATTTTTCTAAAAATTCTACTTCTTATGGAACTACTTGTAAAACGGTATTTTGTGTTCTATTGCTTTTACATAGGTGTATTATCAGGATCCTTGACCAAAAAAAACACTTTTCGGTACCTGCCATGGCTAAAAGTGAGATTGAAATATGGACACTTGACTTAACACCGTCTGGGACAGAATTTTCAGAAAAAAATCTAATTTTCAATGTTCTTGTTTCAGAATGGTATTCTTTTGTCGTAATGCTGTTATATCCATACAGTACAAGGACTTGTGACTAAAAACCACTTTTTGGTATATTTCATGACAAAAAGATTTTTTTGAAATATGGAAAATTCAGTTTCACACCGTTTTTGAAACATTTCTAAAAAAATTCTACTTCTTAAGGAACTACCTTTAAAACGATATTTTTGTGTTCTATTGTTTTTACATAGGTGTATTATCAGGATCCTTGACAAAAAAAAAAAACACTTTTCGGTACCTGCTATGGCTAAAAGAGAAATTGAAATATGGACACTTGACTGAACACCGTCTGGGACAGAATTTTCCAAAAAAATCTAATTTTCAACGTTCTTGTTTCAAAATGGTATTTTTGTGTCGTATTGCTGTTACATCCTTACATAACAAGGACGCGTGACTAAAACACTTTTTGGTACATTTCTTGGCAAAAGCAACAGCAACTGCTTAACTGCGGTGACCGGATGAGAACATTTGTATTCTGACGAATATGACCGGAGTAATAGTATTTAATAACACGTATCATTACAAATTAGAAATTATTGTGTCACGCGATTCCCCACCGCGAACATGGAATTTTGTTCAAAAGCCTGTGCCTGCTGTGCAATATATTTCCTAGTGTATGAATACAGCTCAGTAAAGAAGCAATTTTCTCTACATTTAGCTGGATGTCAAGTTTTAACAAAACCATTGACGAGCTTCTGAAATGATTGTGCCACGTGATTCCCCGCCGCGAAAATGGCCATTCGTTCAAAGCTTTGTACTTGTAGTCGTATTTTGTCATGAATGGGTGGAGCTCAATAAAGCGGCAATTTTATCTACATTTGGCTGGGTGTTAGGTTTAAACAAAACCGTTGACGATTTTCTGAAAAAAGTGTGCCACGTGATTCCCCGCCGGGAACATGAACTTTTGTTCAAAGCCCTGTACTTGCTGCGCTATTTTCTAATGTTTGAATGGAGCCGAGTACAGTGGCAACTTTCTCTACATTTCGTTGTATATTAAGTTTTAACAAAACCATTGACTAGTTTCTGAAATTATTGTACCACTTGATTCCCCACATTCGCTCCTACTCTGTAACTGTCGTGCTATTTATTTCATGTATGAATGCGGCTTAATACAGTAACAATATTCTCTATATTGTGCTGGGTTTCAAGTATAAACACAATCATTTGCAAGTTTCTGAAATTATTTTGTCACGTGATTCCCCGCCGCGAACATGGAATTTTTCCGCAGAGCCTTGTTCTTGCTGTGCTATTTTCTCACGTATGTATAGAGCACAGTTCAGTAGCGGTTACCTCTTCATTCGGCTGGGTGTCAAGTTCTGACAAAACCATTGACGAGTTTCTGAAATCATTGGACCACGCGATTCCCAGTCGCAAATAGAGAGATTTGTTCAAAGCTCTATACTTGTTGTGCCATTTTCTCGGGTACGAATCGAGCTCAGTAAACTAGCAATTTTCTCTACATCTGGCTGAGTGTCAAGTTTTTAATACATTCATTGACGAGTTTCTGAAATTATTGTGCCACAACGCGATTCCCCGCCGCGAATATGGACTTTTGTTCAAAGCTCTGTGCTTGTTGTGCTATTTTCTCATGTCTAAATGGACCTCGGTACAGTCATTCGCTTTTGATAATACTGTGGCGTTATCTAGGACCATCAATAGAAGAAGAAGAAGAAGAAGAAGAAGAAGAAGAAGAAGAAGAAGAAGAAGAAGAAGAAGAAGAAGAAGAAGAAGAAGAAGAAGAAGAAGAAGAAGAAGAAGAAGAAGAAGAAGAAGAAGATTCTTATGGCAATATAAACGAATGAAATTGTGACAGAGTGAGAGAAAATAATATCATACAAAACGAAAATAAAGAAGACTACAGCACCCGGACTTACCATGCGGTCACCCATCCAAGCACTAACCGTGATGGACGTTGCTTTACTTGGGTAAAATGCAAAGAAACGGTGTTGTTAATGGGATATAGTTGTGTATATTCATGAGATTGCCACTTTTTAGGGTTTATAAACTTTAACATGCACTAGGGTCTATTTTAAAAACTAGATACAACGACTCTTCTGTTCAAAAATAACTGCAGGAATAATTCTGATAACATCTGATATGTACTAAGGAAAAGATTCGAGAAAAATTTGAGGCAAAAGGACAAAAACAATATTCGATTTAGAATTCGTTCCGCAGCCGAATGCCGCAATTCTCTAATCGATTAGTACCAAGTATCGTTTAAATCACGAAGGAAAATAACTATGGAACTGGAAGATGGACTGAATTAACCCTTTTTTCTCACTGTAATTTTCAAACAGAAAAGTATCTTTTGAAGAAGGATACTCATATTTAGGTCATTCGCAATATGGACCAATCAGCGCTCATTTCTATTTATATATCCGGACTTTCCACTCACAAAATCGCCTTCTGCCACACTCGATTAAGACTACGAGCTACGCCTGCTCCTCCACCTCCTCGACGCATTTTCATTCTCTTTCAACATAAACCTCGTAACTGGAGCTTGTTCTAAGCTGCAGTTACGAGGTTTTTGTTTGAAAAGCAAAAAGTTTAAAAAAAAAAAGTTTAACACCGTTTGGGAAACATTTTCCAAATAAAATTCTACTTTTCAAGAAACTACCTTTAAAACCGTATTTTTGTGTTCTGTTGCTGTTACATAGACTAGGTGCATTATCAGGATCCTTCACCAAAAAAACACTTTTCGGTACCTGCCATGGCTAAAAGAGAAATATGGACACGTGACTTTACACCGTCTGGGACAGATTTATGGCTAAAAGAGAAATATGGACACGTGACTTTACACCGTCTCGGACAGATTTATGGCTAAAAGAGAAATATGGACACGTGACTTTACACCGTCTCGGACAGATTTATGGCTAAAAGAGAAATATGGACACAGGACTTTACACCGTCTCGGACAGATTTATGGCTAAAAGAGAAATATGGACACTGGACTTTACACCGTCTGGGACAGATTTATGGCTAAAAGAGAAATATGGACACGGGACTTTACACCGTCTTGGACAGATTTATGGCTAAAAGAGAAATATGGACACGTGACTTTACACCGTCTTGGACAGATTTATGGCTAAAAGAGAAATATGGACACGTGACTTTACACCGTCTCGGACAGATTTATGGCTAAAAGAGAAATATGGACACTGGACTTTACACCGTCTGGGACAGATTTATGGCTAAAAGAGAAATATGGACACGGGACTTTACACCGTCTTGGACAGATTTATGGCTAAAAGAGAAATATGGACACGTGACTTTACACCGTCTTGGACAGATTTATGGCTAAAAGAGAAATATGGACACGTGACTTTACACCGTCTCGGACAGATTTATTGCTAAAAGAGAAATATTGACACGTGACTTTACACCGTCTTGGACAGATTTATGGCTAAAAGAGAAATATGGACACGTGACTTTACACCGTCTCGGACAGATTTATGGCTAAAAGAGAAATATGGACACGTGACTTTACACCGTCTCGGACAGATTTATGGCTAAAAGAGAAATATGGACACGTGACTTTACACTGTCTCGGACAGATTTATGGCTAAAAGAGAAATATGGACACGTGACTTTACACCGTCTCGGACAGATTTATGGCTAAAAGAGAAATATGGACACGGGACTTTACACCGTCTGGGACAGATTTATGGCTAAAAGAGAAATATGGACACGGGTCTTTACACCGTCTTGGACATATTTATGGCTAAAAGAGAAATATGGACACGTGACTTTAAACCGTCTTGGACAGATTTATGGCTAAAAGAGAAATATGGACACGGGACTTTACACCGTCTGGGACAGATTTATGGCTAAAAGAGGAAATATTGACACGTGACTTTACACCGTCTCGGACAGATTTATGGCTAAAAGAGAAATATGGACACGTGTCTTTACACTGTCTCGGACAGATTTATGGCTAAAACAGAAATATGGACACGTGTCTTTACACTGTCTCGGACAGATTTATGGCTAAAACAGAAATATGGACACGTGACTTTACACCGTCCGGGACGGATTTATGGCTAAAAGAAAAATATGGACACGTGACTTTACACCGTCCGGGACAGTTTTATGGCTAAAAGAGAAACATGGACAAGTGACTTTACACCGTCCGGGACAGATTTATGGCTAAAAGAGAAATATGGACACGTGCATTTACACCGTCCGGGACAGATTTATGGCAAAAGAAAAATATGGACACGTGACTTTACACCGTCCGGGACAGATTTATGGCTAAAAAGAAATATGGACACGGGACTTTACACCCTCTGGGACAGATTTATGGCTAAAAGAGAAATATTGACACGGGACTTTACACCGTCCGGGACAGATTTATGGCTAAAAGAGAAATATAGACACGTGACTTTACACCGTCTGAGACAGATTTATGGCTAAAAGAAAAATATGGACACGTGACTTTACACCGTCCGGGACAGATTTATGGCTAAAAAGAAATATGGACACGGGACTTTACACCCTCTGGGACAGATTTATGGCTAAAAGAGAAATATGGACACGGGACTTTACACCGTCCGGGACAGATTTATGGCTAAAAGAGAAATATAGACACGTGACTTTACACCGTCTGAGACAGATTTATGGCTAAAAGAGAAATATGGACACGTGACTTTACACCGTCTTGGACAGATTTGTGGCTAAAAGAGAAATATGGACACGGGACTTTACACCGTCTGGGACAGATTTATGGCTAAAAGAGAAATATGGACACGGGACTTTACACGGTCTCGGACAGATTTATGGCTAAAAGAGAAATATGGACACGTGACTTTACACCGTCTCGGACAGATTTATGGCTAAAAGAGAAATATGGACACTTGATTTTACACCGTCTCGGACAGATTTATGGCTAAAAGAGAAATATGGACACGTGACTTTACACCGTCTCGGACAGATTTATGGCTAAAAGAGAAATATGGACACGTGACTTTACACCGTCTCGGACAGATTTATGGCTAAAAGAGAAATATGGACACGGGACTTTACACCGTCCGGGACAGATTTATGGCTAAAAGAGATATATGGACACGTGACTTTACACCGTCTCGGACAGATTTCTCTCCTGTATGTATTCACATGTGCACTTTCGGTTTAATGTATGTTGTTGTTTTACAGACCCCACACTATTTTGTAAACGTAAACTTTAAACAAATTCTATCTTCATTATCATATTAGGTAAAACGATAGGGTGGGGGAAAACATTAAGACAAAAGAAGAAAATGCTGATAATCAGTGACAATCATAATCAGTGTTGTGTACATGAGATTGCCACTTTTTAGGGTTTATAAACTTTTACATGCACTAGGGTCTATTTTTAGAACTAGATACAACGACTCTTCTATTCAAAAATAATTGCAGAAATAATTCTGATAACATCTGAAATGTACTAAGGAAAAGATTCGAGAAAAAATTGAGGCAAAATTACAAAAACAATATTCGATTTAGAATTCGTTCCGCAGCCGAATGCCGCAATTCTCTAATCGATTAGTACCAAGTATCGTTTAAATCACGAAGGAAAATAACTATGGAACTGGAAGATGGACTGAATTAACCCTTTTTTCTCACTGTAATTTTCAAAAAGAAAAGTATCTTTTGAAGAAGGATACTCATATTTAGGTCATTCGCAATATGGACCAATCAGCGCTCATTTCTATTTATATATCCGGACTTTCCACTCACAAAATTGCCTTCTGCCACACTCGATTAAGACTACGAGCTACGCCTGCTCCTCCACCTCCTCGACGCATTTTCATTCTCTTTCAATATAAACCTCGTAACTGGAGCTTGTTCTAAGCTGCAGTTACGAGGTTTTTGTTTGAAAAGCAAAAAGTTTTAAAAAAAAAGTTTAACACCGCTTGGGAAACATTTTCCAAATAAAATTCTACTTTTCAAGAAACTACCTGTAAAACCGTATTTTTGTGTTCTGTTGCTGTTACATAGACTAGGTGCATTATCAGGATCCTTCACCAAAAAAACACTTTTCGGTACCTGCCATGGCTAAAAGAGAAATATGGACACGTGACTTTACACCGTCTCGGACAGATTTATGGCTAAAAGAGAAATATGGACACGTGACTTTACACCGTCTCGGACAGATTTATGGCTAAAAGAGAAATATGGACACGTGACTTTAAACCGTCTTGGACAGATTTATGGCTAAAAGAGAAATATGGACACGTGACTTTACACCGTCTCGGACAGATTTATGGCTAAAAGAGAAATATGGACACGTGACTTTACACCGTCTCGGACAGATTTATGGCTAAAAGAGAAATATGGACATGTGACTTTACACCGTCTCGGACAGATTTATGGCTAAAAGAGAAATATGGACACGGGACTTTACACCGTCCGGGACAGATTTATGGCTAAAAGAGAAATATGGACACGTGACTTTACACCGTCTCGGACAGATTTCTCTCCTGTATGTATTCACATGTGCACTTTCGGTTTAATGTATGTTGTTGTTTTACAGACCCCACACTATTTTGTAAACGTAAACTTTAAACAAATTCTATCTTCATTATCATATTAGGTAAAACGATAGGGTGGGGGAAAACATTAAGACAAAAGAAGAAAATGCTGATAATCAGTGACAATCATAATCAGTGTTGTGTACATGAGATTGCCACTTTTTAGGGTTTATAAACTTTTACATGCACTAGGGTCTATTTTTAGAACTAGATACAACGACTCTTCTATTCAAAAATAATTGCAGAAATAATTCTGATAACATCTGAAATGTACTAAGGAAAAGATTCGAGAAAAAATTGAGGCAAAATTACAAAAACAATATTCGATTTAGAATTCGTTCCGCAGCCGAATGCCGCAATTCTCTAATCGATTAGTACCAAGTATCGTTTAAATCACGAAGGAAAATAACTATGGAACTGGAAGATGGACTGAATTAACCCTTTTTTCTCACTGTAATTTTCAAAAAGAAAAGTATCTTTTGAAGAAGGATACTCATATTTAGGTCATTCGCAATATGGACCAATCAGCGCTCATTTCTATTTATATATCCGGACTTTCCACTCACAAAATTGCCTTCTGCCACACTCGATTAAGACTACGAGCTACGCCTGCTCCTCCACCTCCTCGACGCATTTTCATTCTCTTTCAATATAAACCTCGTAACTGGAGCTTGTTCTAAGCTGCAGTTACGAGGTTTTTGTTTGAAAAGCAAAAAGTTTAAAAAAAAAAAGTTTAACACCGCTTGGGAAACATTTTCCAAATAAAATTCTACTTTTCAAGAAACTACCTGTAAAACCGTATTTTTGTGTTCTGTTGCTGTTACATAGACTAGGTGCATTATCAGGATCCTTCACCAAAAAAACACTTTTCGGTACCTGCCATGGCTAAAAGAGAAATATGGACACGTGACTTTACACCGTCTCGGACAGATTTATGGCTAAAAGAGAAATATGGACACGTGACTTTACACCGTCTCGGACAGATTTATGGCTAAAAGAGAAATATGGACACGTGACTTTAAACCGTCTTGGACAGATTTATGGCTAAAAGAGAAATATGGACACGTGACTTTACACCGTCTCGGACAGATTTATGGCTAAAAGAGAAATATGGACACGTGACTTTACACCGTCTCGGACAGATTTATGGCTAAAAGAGAAATATGGACATGTGACTTTACACCGTCTCGGACAGATTTATGGCTAAAAGAGAAATATGGACACGGGACTTTACACCGTCCGGGACAGATTTATGGCTAAAAGAGAAATATGGACACGTGACTTTACACCGTCTCGGACAGATTTCTCTCCTGTATGTATTCACATGTGCACTTTCGGTTTAATGTATGTTGTTGTTTTACAGACCCCACACTAGCTATTTTGTAAACTTAAACTTTAAACAAATTCTATCTTCATTATCATATTAGGTAAAACGATAGGGTGTGGGAAAACATTAAGACAAAAGAAGAAAATGCTGATAATCAGTGACAATCATAATCAGTGTTGTGTACATGAGATTGCCACTTTTTAGGGTTTATAAACTTTTACATGCACTAGGGTCTATTTTTAGAACTAGATACAACGACTCTTCTATTCAAAAATAATTGCAGAAATAATTCTGATAACATCTGAAATGTACTAAGGAAAAGATTCGAGAAAAAATTGAGGCAAAATTACAAAAACAATATTCGATTTAGAATTCGTTCCGCAGCCGAATGCCGCAATTCTCTAATCGATTAGTACCAAGTATCGTTTAAATCACGAAGGAAAATAACTATGGAACTGGAAGATGGACTGAATTAACCCTTTTTTCTCACTGTAATTTTCAAAAAGAAAAGTATCTTTTGAAGAAGGATACTCATATTTAGGTCATTCGCAATATGGACCAATCAGCGCTCATTTCTATTTATATATCCGGACTTTCCACTCACAAAATTGCCTTCTGCCACACTCGATTAAGACTACGAGCTACGCCTGCTCCTCCACCTCCTCGACGCATTTTCATTCTCTTTCAATATAAACCTCGTAACTGGAGCTTGTTCTAAGCTGCAGTTACGAGGTTTTTGTTTGAAAAGCAAAAAGTTTTAAAAAAAAAAGTTTAACACCGCTTGGGAAACATTTTCCAAATAAAATTCTACTTTTCAAGAAACTACCTTTAAAACCGTATTTTTGTGTTCTGTTGCTGTTACATAGACTAGGTGCATTATCAGGATCCTTCACCAAAAAAACACTTTTCGGTACCTGCCATGGCTAAAAGAGAAATATGGACACGTGACTTTACACCGTCTGGGACAGATTTATGGCTAAAAGAGAAATATGGACACGTGACGTTACACCGTCTGGGACAGATTTATGGCTAAAAGAGAAATATGGACACGTGACTTTACACCGTCTCGGACAGATTTATGGCTAAAAGAGAAATATGGACACGTGACTTTACACCGTCTCGGACAGATTTATGGCTAAAAGAGAAATATGGACACGTGACTTTACACCGTCTCGGACAGATTTATGGCTAAAAGAGAAATATGGACACGGGACTTTACACCGTCTGGGACAGATTTATGGCTAAAAGAGAAATATGGACACGGGACTTTACACCGTCTTGGACAGATTTATGGCTAAAAGAGAAATATGGACACGGGACTTTACACCGTCTTGGACAGATTTATGGCTAAAAGAGAAATATGGACACATGACTTTACACCGTCTTGGACAGATTTATAGCTAAAAGAGAAATATGGACACGTGACCTTACACCGTCTCGGACAGATTTATGGCTAAAAGAGAAATATGGACACGTGACTTTACACCGTCTCGGACAGATTTATGGCTAAAAGAGAAATATGGACACGTGACTTTACACCGTCTCGGACAGATTTATGGCTAAAAGAGAAATATGGACACGTGACTTTACACCGTCTCGGACAGATTTATGGCTAAAAAGAAATATGGACACGGGACTTTACACCGTCTGGGACAGATTTATGGCTAAAAGAGAAATATGGACACGGGACTTTACATCGTCCGGGACAGATTTATGGCTAAAAGAGAAATATAGACACGTGACTTTACACCGTCTGAGACAGATTTATGGCTAAAAGAGAAATATGGACACGTGACTTTACACCGTCTCGGACAGATTTCTCTCCTGTATGTATTCACATGTGCACTTTCGGTTCCATGTATGTTGTTGTTTTACAGACCCCACACTATTTTGTAAACGTAAACTTTAAACAAATTCTATCTTCATTATCATATTAGGTAAAACGATGGGGTGGGGGAAAACATTAAGACAAAAGAAACACTTTTCGGTACCTGCCATGGCTAAAAGAGAAATATGGACACGTGACTTTACACCGTCTCGGACAGATTTATGGCTAAAAGAGAAATATGGACACGTGACTTTACACCGTCTCGGACAGATTTATGGCTAAAAGAGAAATATGGACACGTGACTTTACACCGTCTCGGACAGATTTATGGCTAAAAGAGAAATATGGACACGGGACTTTACACCGTCTGGGACAGATTTATGGCTAAAAGAGAAATATGGACACGGGACTTTACACCGTCTTGGACAGATTTATGGCTAAAAGAGAAATATGGACACGGGACTTAACACCGTCTTGGATAGATTTATGGCTAAAAGAGAAATATGGACACGTGACTTTACACCGTCTTGGACAGATTTGTGGCTAAAAGAGAAATATGGACACGGGACTTTACACCGTCTGGGACAGATTTATGGCTAAAAGAGAAATATGGACACGGGACTTTACACCGTCTCGGACAGATTTATGGCTAAAAGAGAAATATGGACACGTGACTTTACACCGTCTCGGACAGATTTATGGCTAAAAGAGAAATATGGACACTTGACTTTACACCGTCTCGGACAGATTTATGGCTAAAAGAGAAATATGGACACGTGACTTTACACCGTCTCGGACAGATTTATGGCTAAAAGAGAAATATGGACACGTGACTTTACACCGTCTCGGACAGATTTATGGCTTAAAGAGAAATATGGACACGGGACTTTACACCGTCCGGGACAGATTTATGGCTAAAAGAGAAATATGGACACGTGACTTTACACCGTCTCGGACAGATTTCTCTCCTGTATGTATTCACATGTGCACTTTCGGTTCAATGTATGTTGTTGTTTTACAGACCCCACTCTATTTTGTAAACGTAAACTTTAAACAAATTCTATCTTCATTATCATATTAGGTAAAACGATAGGGTGGGGGAAAACATTAAGACAAAAGAAGAAAATGCTGATAATCAGTGACAATCATAATCAGTGTTGTGTACATGAGATTGCCACTTTTTAGGGTTTATAAACTTTTACATGCACTAGGGTCTATTTTTAGAACTAGATACAACGACTCTTCTATTCAAAAATAATTGCAGAAATAATTCTGATAACATCTGAAATGTACTAAGGAAAAGATTCGAGAAAAAATTGAGGCAAAATTACAAAAACAATATTCGATTTAGAATTCGTTCCGCAGCCGAATGCCCCAATTCTCTAATCGATTAGTACCAAGTATCGTTTAAATCACGAAGGAAAATAACTATGGAACTGGAAGATGGACTGAATTAACCCTTTTTTCTCACTGTAATTTTCAAAAAGAAAAGTATCTTTTGAAGAAGGATACTCATATTTAGGTCATTCGCAATATGGACCAATCAGCGCTCATTTCTATTTATATATCCGGACTTTCCGCTCACAAAATTTCCTTCTGCCACACTCGATTAAGACTACGAGCTACGCCTGCTCCTCCACCTCCTCGACGCATTTTCATTCTCTTTCAATATAAACATCGTAACTGGAGCTTGTTCTAAGCTGCAGTTACGAGGTTTTTGTTTGAAAAGCAAAAAGTTTAAAAAAAAAGTTTAACACCGCTTGGGAAACATTTTCCAAATAAAATTCTACTTTTCAAGAAACTACCTGTAAAACCGTATTTTTGTGTTCTGTTGCTGTTACATAGACTAGGTGCATTATCAGGATCCTTCACCATAAAACACTTTTCGGTACCTGCCATGGCTAAAAGAGAAATATGGACACGTGACTTTACACCGTCTCGGACAGATTTATGGCTAAAAGAGAAATATGGACACGTGACTTTACACCGTCTCGGACAGATTTATGGCTAAAAGAGAAATATGGACACGTGACTTTACACCGTCTCGGACAGATTTATGGCTAAAAGAGAAATATGGACACAGGACTTTACACCGTCCGGGACAGATTTATGGCTAAAAGAGATATATGGACACGTGACTTTACACCGTCTCGGACAGATTTATGGCTAAAAGAGAAATATGGACACGTGACTTTACACCGTCTCGGACAGATTTATGGCTAAAAGAGAAATATGGACACGGGACTTTACACCGTCTTGGACAGATTTATGGCTAAAAGAGAAATATGGACACGGGACTTTACACCGTCTTGGACAGATTTATGGCTAAAAGAGAAATATGGACACGTGACTTTACACCGTCTTGGACAGATTTATGGCTAAAAGAGAAATATGGACACGTGACTTTACACCGTCTCGGACAGATTTATGGCTAAAAGAGAAATATGGACACGTGACTTTACACCGTCTCGGACAGATTTATGGCTAAAAGAGAAATATGGACACGGGACTTTACACCGTCTTGGACAGATTTATGGCTAAAAGAGAAATATGGACACGGGACTTTACACCGTCTTGGACAGATTTATGGCTAAAAGAGAAATATGGACACGTGACTTTACACCGTCTTGGACAGATTTATGGCTAAAAGAGAAATATGGACACGTGACTTTACACCGTCTCGGACAGATTTATGGCTAAAAGAGAAATATGGACACGTGACTTAACACTGTCTCGGACAGATTTATGGCTAAAAGAGAAATATGGACACGTGACTTTAAACCGTCTTGGACAGATTTATGGCTAAAAGAGAAATATGGACACGTGACTTTACACCGTCTCGGACAGATTTATGGCTAAAAGAGAAATATGGACACGTGACTTTACACCGTCTCGGACAGATTTATGGCTAAAAGAGAAATATGGACATGTGACTTTACACCGTCTCGGACAGATTTATGGCTAAAAGAGAAATATGGACACGGGACTTTACACCGTCCGGGACAGATTTTTGGCTAAAAGAGAAATATGGACACGTGACTTTACACCGTCTCGGACAGATTTCTCTCCTGTATGTATTCACATGTGCACTTTCGGTTTAATGTATGTTGTTGTTTTACAGACCCCACACTAGCTATTTTGTAAACTTAAACTTTAAACAAATTCTATCTTCATTATCATATTAGGTAAAACGATAGGGTGGGGGAAAACATTAAGACAAAAGAAGAAAATGCTGATAATCAGTGACAATCATAATCAGTGTTGTGTACATAAGATTGCCACTTTTTAGGGTTTATAAACTTTTACATGCACTAGGGTCTATTTTTAGAACTAGATACAACGACTCTTCTATTCAAAAATAATTGCAGAAATAATTCTGATAACATCTGAAATGTACTAAGGAAAAGATTCGAGAAAAAATTGAGGCAAAATTACAAAAACAATATTCGATTTAGAATTCGTTCCGCAGCCGAATGCCGCAATTCTCTAATCGATTAGTTCCAGGTATCGTTTAAATCACGAAGGAAAATAACTATGGAACTGGAAGATGGACTGAATTAACCCTTTTTTCTCACTGTAATTTTCAAAAAGAAAAGTATCTTTTGAAGAAGAATACTCATATTTAGGTCATTCGCAATATGGACCAATCAGCGCTCATTTCTATTTATATATCCGGACTTTCCACTCACAAAATTGCCTTCTGCCACACTCGATTAAGACTACGAGCTACGCCTGCTCCTCCACCTCCTCGACGCATTTTCATTCTCTTTCAATATAAACCTCGTAACTGGAGCTTGTTCTAAGCTGCAGTTACGAGGTTTTTGTTTGAAAAGCAAAAAGTTTTAAAAAAAAAGTTTAACACCGTTTGGGAAACATTTTCCAAATAAAATTCTACTTTTCAAGAAACTACCTGTAAAACCGTATTTTTGTGTTCTGTTGCTGTTACATAGACTAGGTGCATTATCAGGATCCTTCACCAAAAAAACACTTTTCGGTACCTGCCATGGCTAAAAGAGAAATATGGACACGTGACTTTACACCGTCTCGGACAGATTTATGGCTAAAAGAGAAATATGGACACGTGACTTTACACCGTCTCGGACAGATTTATGGCTAAAAGAGAAATATGGACACGTGACTTTACACCGTCTCGGACAGATTTATGGCTAAAAGAGAAATATGGACACGTGACTTTACACCGTCTCGGACAGATTTATGGCTAAAAGAGAAATATGGACACGGGACTTTACACCGTCTGCGACAGATTTATGGCTAAAAGAGAAATATGGACACGGGACTTTACACCGTCTTGGACAGATTTATGGCTAAAAGAGAAATATGGACACGTGACTTTACACCGTCTTGGACAGATTTGTGGCTAAAAGAGAGATATGGACACGTGACTTTACACCGTCTTGGACAAATTTGTGGCTAAAAGAGAGATATGGACACGTGACTTTACACCGTCTCGGACAGATTTATGGCTAAAAGAGAAATATGGACACGTGACTTTACACCGTCCGGGACAGATTTATGGCTAAAAGAGAAATATGGACACGTGATTTAAAACCGTCTCGGACAGATTTATGGCTAAAAGAGAAATATGGACACGTGACTTTACACCGTCTTGGACAGATTTGTGGCTAAAAGAGAGATATGGACACGTGACTTTACACCGTCTCGGACACATTTATGGCTAAAAGAGAAATATGGACACGTGACTTTACACCGTCTTGGACAGATTTGTGGCTAAAAGAGAAATATGGACACGTGACTTTACACCGTCTCGGACAGATTTATGGCTAAAAGAGAAATATGGACACGTGACTTTACACCGTCTTGGACAGATTTATGGCTAAAAAAGAAATATGGACACGTGACTTTACACCGTCTCGGACAGATTTATGGCTAAAAGAGAAATATGAACACGGGACTTTACACCGTCCGGGACAGATTTATGGCTAAAAGAGAAATATGGACACGTGACTTTACACCGTCTTGGACAGATTTATGGCTAAAAGAGAAATATGGACACGTGACTTTACACCGTCTCGGACAGATTTATGGCTAAAAGAGAAATATGGACACGTGACTTTACACCGTCTCGGACAGATTTATGGCTAAAAGAGAAATATGGACACGTGACTTTACACCGTCTCGGACAGATTTATGGCTAAAAGAGAAATATGGACACGTGACTTTACACCGTCTCGGACAGATTTATGGCTAAAAGAGAAATATGGACACGGGACTTTACACCGTCCGGGACAGATTTATGGCTAAAAGAGAAATATGGACACGTGACTTTACACCGTCTCGGAAAGATTTCTCTCCTGTATGTATTCACATGTGCACTTTCGGTTCAATGTATGTTGTTGTTTTACAGACCCCACACTATTTTGTAAACGTAAACTTTAAACAAATTCTATCTTCATTATCATATTAGGTAAAACGATAGGGTGGGGGAAAACATTAAGACAAAAGAAGAAAATGCTGATACTCAGTGACAATCATAATCAGTGTTGTGTACATGAGATTGCCACTTTTTAGGGTTTATAAACTTTTACATGCACTAGGGTCTATTTTTAGAACTAGATACAACGACTCTTCTGTTCAAAAATAATTGCAGAAATAATTCTGATAACATCTGATATGTACTAAGGAAAAGATTCGAGAAAAAATTGAGGCAAAATTACAAAAACAATATTCGATTTAGAATTCGTTCCGCAGCCGAATGCCGCAATTCTCTAATCGATTAGTACCAAGTATCGTTTAAATCACGAAGGAAAATAACTATGGAACTGGAAGATGGACTGAATTAGCCCTTTTTTCTCACTGTAATTTTCAAACAGAAAAGTATCTTTTGAAGAAGGATACTCATATTTAGGTCATTCGCAATATGGACCAATCAGCGCTCATTTCTATTTATATATCCGGACTTTCCACTCACAAAATCGCCTTCTGCCACACTCGATTAAGACTACGAGCTACGCCTGCTCCTCCACCTCCTCGACGCATTTTCATTCTCTTTCAACATAAACCTCGTAACTGGAGCTTGTTCTAAGCTGCAGTTACGAGGTTTTTGTTTGAAAAGCAAAAAGTTTAAAAAAAAAAAGTTTAACACCGTTTGGGAAACATTTTCCAAATAAAATTCTACTTTTCAAGAAACTACCTTTAAAACCGTATTTTTGTGTTCTGTTGCTGTTACATAGACTAGGTGCATTATCAGGATCCTTCACCAAAAAAACACTTTTCGGTGCCTGCCATGGCTAAAAGAGAAATATGGACACGTGACTTTACACCGTCTGGGACAGATTTATGGCTAAAAGAGAAATATGGACACGTGACTTTACACCGTCTCGGACAGATTTATGGCTAAAAGAGAAATATGGACACGTGACTTTACACCGTCTCGGACAGATTTATGGCTAAAAGAGAAATATGGACACGTGACTTTACACCGTCTCGGACAGATTTATGGCTAAAAGAGAAATATGGACACGGGACTTTACACCGTCTGGGACAGATTTATGGCTAAAAGAGAAATATGGACACGGGACTTTACACCGTCTTGGACAGATTTATGGCTAAAAGAGAAATATGGACACGTGACTTTACACCGTCTTGGACAGATTTGTGGCTAAAAGAGAGATATGGACACGTGACTTTACACCGTCTCGGACACATTTATGGCTAAAAGAGAAATATGGACACGTGACTTTACACCGTCTTGGACAGATTTGTGGCTAAAAGAGAAATATGGACACGTGACTTTACACCGTCTCGGACAGATTTATGGCTAAAAGAGAAATATGGACACGTGACTTTACACCGTCTCGGACAGATTTATGGCTAAAAGAGAAATATGGACACGTGACTTTACACCGTCTCGGACAGATTTATGGCTAAAAGAGAAATATGGACACGGGACTTTACACCGTCTTGGACAGATTTGTGGCTAAAAGAGAGATATGGACACGTGACTTTACACCGTCTCGGACAGATTTATGGCTAAAAGAGAAATATGGACACGTGACTTTACACCGTCCGGGACAGATTTATGGCTAAAAGAGAAATATGGACACGTGATTTAAAACCGTCTCGGACAGATTTATGGCTAAAAGAGAAATATGGACACGGGACTTTACACCGTCTGGGACAGATTTATGGCTAAAAGAGAAATATGGACACGGGACTTTACACCGTCTTGGACAGATTTATGGCTAAAAAAGAAATATGGACACGGGACTTTACACCGTCTCGGACAGATTTATGGCTAAAAGAGAAATATGGACACGGGACTTTACACCGTCCGGGACAGATTTATGGCTAAAAGAGAAATATGGACACGTGACTTTACACCGTCCTGGACAGATTTATGGCTAAAAGAGAAATATGGACACGTGACTTTACACCGTCTCGGACAGATTTATGGCTAAAAGAGAAATATGGACACGTGACTTTACACCGTCTCGGACAGATTTATGGCTAAAAGAGAAATATGGACACGTGACTTTACACCGTCTCGGACAGATTTATGGCTAAAAGAGAAATATGGACACGTGACTTTACACCGTCTCGGACAGATTTATGGCTAAAAGAGAAATATGGACACGGGACTTTACACCGTCCGGGACAGATTTATGGCTAAAAGAGAAATATGGACACGTGACTTTACACCGTCTCGGAAAGATTTCTCTCCTGTATGTATTCACATGTGCACTTTCGGTTCAATGTATGTTGTTGTTTTACAGACCCCACACTATTTTGTAAACGTAAACTTTAAACAAATTCTATCTTCATTATCATATTAGGTAAAACGATAGGGTGGGGGAAAACATTAAGACAAAAGAAGAAAATGCTGATACTCAGTGACAATCATAATCAGTGTTGTGTACATGAGATTGCCACTTTTTAGGGTTTATAAACTTTTACATGCACTAGGGTCTATTTTTAGAACTAGATACAACGACTCTTCTGTTCAAAAATAATTGCAGAAATAATTCTGATAACATCTGATATGTACTAAGGAAAAGATTCGAGAAAAAATTGAGGCAAAATTACAAAAACAATATTCGATTTAGAATTCGTTCCGCAGCCGAATGCCGCAATTCTCTAATCGATTAGTACCAAGTATCGTTTAAATCACGAAGGAAAATAACTATGGAACTGGAAGATGGACTGAATTAGCCCTTTTTTCTCACTGTAATTTTCAAACAGAAAAGTATCTTTTGAAGAAGGATACTCATATTTAGGTCATTCGCAATATGGACCAATCAGCGCTCATTTCTATTTATATATCCGGACTTTCCACTCACAAAATCGCCTTCTGCCACACTCGATTAAGACTACGAGCTACGCCTGCTCCTCCACCTCCTCGACGCATTTTCATTCTCTTTCAACATAAACCTCGTAACTGGAGCTTGTTCTAAGCTGCAGTTACGAGGTTTTTGTTTGAAAAGCAAAAAGTTTTAAAAAAAAAAGTTTAACACCGTTTGGGAAACATTTTCCAAATAAAATTCTACTTTTCAAGAAACTACCTTTAAAACCGTATTTTTGTGTTCTGTTGCTGTTACATAGACTAGGTGCATTATCAGGATCCTTCACCAAAAAAACACTTTTCGGTGCCTGCCATGGCTAAAAGAGAAATATGGACACGTGACTTTACACCGTCTGGGACAGATTTATGGCTAAAAGAGAAATATGGACACGTGACTTTACACCGTCTCGGACAGATTTATGGCTAAAAGAGAAATATGGACACGTGACTTTACACCGTCTCGGACAGATTTATGGCTAAAAGAGAAATATGGACACGTGACTTTACACCGTCTCGGACAGATTTATGGCTAAAAGAGAAATATGGACACGGGACTTTACACCGTCTGGGACAGATTTATGGCTAAAAGAGAAATATGGACACGGGACTTTACACCGTCTTGGACAGATTTATGGCTAAAAGAGAAATATGGACACGTGACTTTACACCGTCTTGGACAGATTTGTGGCTAAAAGAGAGATATGGACACGTGACTTTACACCGTCTCGGACACATTTATGGCTAAAAGAGAAATATGGACACGTGACTTTACACCGTCTTGGACAGATTTGTGGCTAAAAGAGAAATATGGACACGTGACTTTACACCGTCTCGGACAGATTTATGGCTAAAAGAGAAATATGGACACGTGACTTTACACCGTCTCGGACAGATTTATGGCTAAAAGAGAAATATGGACACGTGACTTTACACCGTCTCGGACAGATTTATGGCTAAAAGAGAAATATGGACACGTGACTTTACACCGTCTCGGACAGATTTATGGCTAAAAGAGAAATATGGACACGTGACTTTACACCGTCTCGGACAGATTTATGGCTAAAAGAGAAATATGGACACGTGACTTTACACCGTCTCGGACAGATTTATGGCTAAAAGAGAAATATGGACACGTGACTTTACACCGTCTTGGACAGATTTGTGGCTAAAAGAGAGATATGGACACGTGACTTTACACCGTCTCGGACAGATTTATGGCTAAAAGAGAAATATGGACACGTGACTTTACACCGTCCGGGACAGATTTATGGCTAAAAGAGAAATATGGACACGTGATTTAAAACCGTCTCGGACAGATTTATGGCTAAAAGAGAAATATGGACACGGGACTTTACACCGTCTGGGACAGATTTATGGCTAAAAGAGAAATATGGACACGGGACTTTACACCGTCCGGGACAGATTTATGGCTAAAAGAGAAATATGGACACGTGATTTAAAACCGTCTCGGACAGATTTATGGCTAAAAGAGAAATATGGACACGGGACTTTACACCGTCTGGGACAGATTTATGGCTAAAAGAGAAATATGGACACGGGACTTTACACCGTCTTGGACAGATTTATGGCTAAAAAAGAAATATGGACACGGGACTTTACACCGTCTCGGACAGATTTATGGCTAAAAGAGAAATATGGACACGGGACTTTACACCGTCCGGGACAGATTTATGGCTAAAAGAGAAATATGGACACGTGACTTTACACCGTCCTGGACAGATTTATGGCTAAAAGAGAAATATGGACACGTGACTTTACACCGTCTCGGACAGATTTATGGCTAAAAGAGAAATATGGACACGTGACTTTACACCGTCTCGGACAGATTTATGGCTAAAAGAGAAATATGGACACGTGACTTTACACCGTCTCGGACAGATTTATGGCTAAAAGAGAAATATGGACACGTGACTTTACACCGTCTCGGACAGATTTATGGCTAAAAGAGAAATATGGACACGGGACTTTACACCGTCCGGGACAGATTTATGGCTAAAAGAGAAATATGGACACGTGACTTTACACCGTCTCGGAAAGATTTCTCTCCTGTATGTATTCACATGTGCACTTTCGGTTCAATGTATGTTGTTGTTTTACAGACCCCACACTATTTTGTAAACGTAAACTTTAAACAAATTCTATCTTCATTATCATATTAGGTAAAACGATAGGGTGGGGGAAAACATTAAGACAAAAGAAGAAAATGCTGATACTCAGTGACAATCATAATCAGTGTTGTGTACATGAGATTGCCACTTTTTAGGGTTTATAAACTTTTACATGCACTAGGGTCTATTTTTAGAACTAGATACAACGACTCTTCTGTTCAAAAAAAATTGCAGAAATAATTCTGATAACATCTGATATGTACTAAGGAAAAGATTCGAGAAAAAATTGAGGCAAAATTACAAAAACAATATTCGATTTAGAATTCGTTCCGCAGCCGAATGCCGCAATTCTCTAATCGATTAGTACCAAGTATCGTTTAAATCACGAAGGAAAATAACTATGGAACTGGAAGATGGACTGAATTAGCCCTTTTTTCTCACTGTAATTTTCAAACAGAAAAGTATCTTTTGAAGAAGGATACTCATATTTAGGTCATTCGAAATATGGACCAATCAGCGCTCATTTCTATTTATATATCCGGACTTTCCACTCACAAAATCGCCTTCTGCCACACTCGATTAAGACTACGAGCTACGCCTGCTCCTCCACCTCCTCGACGCATTTTCATTCTCTTTCAACATAAACCTCGTAACTGGAGCTTGTTCTAAGCTGCAGTTACGAGGTTTTTGTTTGAAAAGCAAAAAGTTTTAAAAAAAAAAGTTTAACACCGTTTGGGAAACATTTTCCAAATAAAATTCTACTTTTCAAGAAACTACCTTTAAAACCGTATTTTTGTGTTCTGTTGCTGTTACATAGACTAGGTGCATTATCAGGATCCTTCACCAAAAAAACACTTTTCGGTGCCTGCCATGGCTAAAAGAGAAATATGGACACGTGACTTTACACCGTCTGGGACAGATTTATGGCTAAAAGAGAAATATGGACACGTGACTTTACACCGTCTCGGACAGATTTATGGCTAAAAGAGAAATATGGACACGTGACTTTACACCGTCTCGGACAGATTTATGGCTAAAAGAGAAATATGGACACGTGACTTTACACCGTCTCGGACAGATTTATGGCTAAAAGAGAAATATGGACACGGGACTTTACACCGTCTGGGACAGATTTATGGCTAAAAGAGAAATATGGACACGGGACTTTACACCGTCTTGGACAGATTTATGGCTAAAAGAGAAATATGGACACGTGACTTTACACCGTCTTGGACAGATTTGTGGCTAAAAGAGAGATATGGACACGTGACTTTACACCGTCTCGGACACATTTATGGCTAAAAGAGAAATATGGACACGTGACTTTACACCGTCTTGGACAGATTTGTGGCTAAAAGAGAAATATGGACACGTGACTTTACACCGTCTCGGACAGATTTATGGCTAAAAGAGAAATATGGACACGTGACTTTACACCGTCTCGGACAGATTTATGGCTTAAAGAGAAATATGGACACGTGACTTTACACCGTCTCGGACAGATTTATGGCTAAAAGAGAAATATGGACACGTGACTTTACACCGTCTTGGACAGATTTGTGGCTAAAAGAGAGATATGGACACGTGACTTTACACCGTCTCGGACAGATTTATGGCTAAAAGAGAAATATGGACACGTGACTTTACACCGTCCGGGACAGATTTATGGCTAAAAGAGAAATATGGACACGTGATTTAAAACCGTCTCGGACAGATTTATGGCTAAAAGAGAAATATGGACACGGGACTTTACACCGTCTGGGACAGATTTATGGCTAAAAGAGAAATATGGACACGGGACTTTACACCGTCTTGGACAGATTTATGGCTAAAAAAGAAATATGGACACGGGACTTTACACCGTCTCGGACAGATTTATGGCTAAAAGAGAAATATGGACACGGGACTTTACACCGTCCGGGACAGATTTATGGCTAAAAGAGAAATATGGACACGTGACTTTACACCGTCCTGGACAGATTTATGGCTAAAAGAGAAATATGGACACGTGACTTTACACCGTCTCGGACAGATTTATGGCTAAAAGAGAAATATGGACACGTGACTTTACACCGTCTCGGACAGATTTATGGCTAAAAGAGAAATATGGACACGTGACTTTACACCGTCTCGGACAGATTTATGGCTAAAAGAGAAATATGGACACGGGACTTTACACCGTCCGGGACAGATTTATGGCTAAAAGAGAAATATGGACACGTGACTTTACACCGTCTCGGAAAGATTTCTCTCCTGTATGTATTCACATGTGCACTTTCGGTTCAATGTATGTTGTTGTTTTACAGACCCCACACTATTTTGTAAACGTAAACTTTAAACAAATTCTATCTTCATTATCATATTAGGTAAAACGATAGGGTGGGGGAAAACATTAAGACAAAAGAAGAAAATGCTGATACTCAGTGACAATCATAATCAGTGTTGTGTACATGAGATTGCCACTTTTTAGGGTTTATAAACTTTTACATGCACTAGGGTCTATTTTTAGAACTAGATACAACGACTCTTCTGTTCAAAAATAATTGCAGAAATAATTCTGATAACATCTGATATGTACTAAGGAAAAGATTCGAGAAAAAATTGAGGCAAAATTACAAAAACAATATTCGATTTAGAATTCGTTCCGCAGCCGAATGCCGCAATTCTCTAATCGATTAGTACCAAGTATCGTTTAAATCACGAAGGAAAATAACTATGGAACTGGAAGATGGACTGAATTAGCCCTTTTTTCTCACTGTAATTTTCAAACAGAAAAGTATCTTTTGAAGAAGGATACTCATATTTAGGTCATTCGCAATATGGACCAATCAGCGCTCATTTCTATTTATATATCCGGACTTTCCACTCACAAAATCGCCTTCTGCCACACTCGATTAAGACTACGAGCTACGCCTGCTCCTCCACCTCCTCGACGCATTTTCATTCTCTTTCAACATAAACCTCGTAACTGGAGCTTGTTCTAAGCTGCAGTTACGAGGTTTTTGTTTGAAAAGCAAAAAGTTTAAAAAAAAAAGTTTAACACCGTTTGGGAAACATTTTCCAAATAAAATTCTACTTTTCAAGAAACTACCTTTAAAACCGTATTTTTGTGTTCTGTTGCTGTTACATAGACTAGGTGCATTATCAGGATCCTTCACCAAAAAAACACTTTTCGGTGCCTGCCATGGCTAAAAGAGAAATATGGACACGTGACTTTACACCGTCTGGGACAGATTTATGGCTAAAAGAGAAATATGGACACGTGACTTTACACCGTCTCGGACAGATTTATGGCTAAAAGAGAAATATGGACACGTGACTTTACACCGTCTCGGACAGATTTATGGCTAAAAGAGAAATATGGACACGTGACTTTACACCGTCTCGGACAGATTTATGGCTAAAAGAGAAATATGGACACGGGACTTTACACCGTCTGGGACAGATTTATGGCTAAAAGAGAAATATAGACACGGGACTTTACACCGTCTTGGACAGATTTATGGCTAAAAGAGAAATATGGACACGTGACTTTACACCGTCTTGGACAGATTTGTGGCTAAAAGAGAGATATGGACACGTGACTTTACACCGTCTCGGACACATTTATGGCTAAAAGAGAAATATGGACACGTGACTTTACACCGTCTTGGACAGATTTGTGGCTAAAAGAGAAATATGGACACGTGACTTTACACCGTCTCGGACAGATTTATGGCTAAAAGAGAAATATGGACACGTGACTTTACACCGTCTCGGACAGATTTATGGCTAAAAGAGAAATATGGACACGTGACTTTACACCGTCTCGGACAGATTTATGGCTAAAAGAGAAATATGGACACGTGACTTTACACCGTCTCGGACAGATTTATGGCTAAAAGAGAAATATGGACACGTGACTTTACACCGTCTCGGACAGATTTATGGCTAAAAGAGAAATATGGACACGTGACTTTACACCGTCTCGGACAGATTTATGGCTAAAAGAGAAATATGGACACGTGACTTTACACCGTCTTGGACAGATTTGTGGCTAAAAGAGAGATATGGACACGTGACTTTACACCGTCTCGGACAGATTTATGGCTAAAAGAGAAATATGGACACGTGACTTTACACCGTCCGGGACAGATTTATGGCTAAAAGAGAAATATGGACACGTGATTTAAAACCGTCTGGGACAGATTTATGGCTAAAAGAGAAATATGGACACGGGACTTTACACCGTCTGGGACAGATTTATGGCTAAAAGAGAAATATGGACACGGGACTTTACACCGTCCGGGACAGATTTATGGCTAAAAGAGAAATATGGACACGTGATTTAAAACCGTCTCGGACAGATTTATGGCTAAAAGAGAAATATGGACACGGGACTTTACACCGTCTGGGACAGATTTATGGCTAAAAGAGAAATATGGACACGGGACTTTACACCGTCTTGGACAGATTTATGGCTAAAAAAGAAATATGGACACGGGACTTTACACCGTCTCGGACAGATTTATGGCTAAAAGAGAAATATGGACACGGGACTTTACACCGTCCGGGACAGATTTATGGCTAAAAGAGAAATATGGACACGTGACTTTACACCGTCCTGGACAGATTTATGGCTAAAAGAGAAATATGGACACGTGACTTTACACCGTCTCGGACAGATTTATGGCTAAAAGAGAAATATGGACACGTGACTTTACACCGTCTCGGACAGATTTATGGCTAAAAGAGAAATATGGACACGTGACTTTACACCGTCTCGGACAGATTTATGGCTAAAAGAGAAATATGGACACGTGACTTTACACCGTCTCGGACAGATTTATGGCTAAAAGAGAAATATGGACACGGGACTTTACACCGTCCGGGACAGATTTATGGCTAAAAGAGAAATATGGACACGTGACTTTACACCGTCTCGGAAAGATTTCTCTCCTGTATGTATTCACATGTGCACTTTCGGTTCAATGTATGTTGTTGTTTTACAGACCCCACACTATTTTGTAAACGTAAACTTTAAACAAATTCTATCTTCATTATCATATTAGGTAAAACGATAGGGTGGGGGAAAACATTAAGACAAAAGAAGAAAATGCTGATACTCAGTGACAATCATAATCAGTGTTGTGTACATGAGATTGCCACTTTTTAGGGTTTATAAACTTTTACATGCACTAGGGTCTATTTTTAGAACTAGATACAACGACTCTTCTGTTCAAAAATAATTGCAGAAATAATTCTGATAACATCTGATATGTACTAAGGAAAAGATTCGAGAAAAAATTGAGGCAAAATTACAAAAACAATATTCGATTTAGAATTCGTTCCGCAGCCGAATGCCGCAATTCTCTAATCGATTAGTACCAAGTATCGTTTAAATCACGAAGGAAAATAACTATGGAACTGGAAGATGGACTGAATTAGCCCTTTTTTCTCACTGTAATTTTCAAACAGAAAAGTATCTTTTGAAGAAGGATACTCATATTTAGGTCATTCGCAATATGGACCAATCAGCGCTCATTTCTATTTATATATCCGGACTTTCCACTCACAAAATCGCCTTCTGCCACACTCGATTAAGACTACGAGCTACGCCTGCTCCTCCACCTCCTCGACGCATTTTCATTCTCTTTCAACATAAACCTCGTAACTGGAGCTTGTTCTAAGCTGCAGTTACGAGGTTTTTGTTTGAAAAGCAAAAAGTTTTAAAAAAAAAAGTTTAACACCGTTTGGGAAACATTTTCCAAATAAAATTCTACTTTTCAAGAAACTACCTTTAAAACCGTATTTTTGTGTTCTGTTGCTGTTACATAGACTAGGTGCATTATCAGGATCCTTCACCAAAAAAACACTTTTCGGTGCCTGCCATGGCTAAAAGAGAAATATGGACACGTGACTTTACACCGTCTGGGACAGATTTATGGCTAAAAGAGAAATATGGACACGTGACTTTACACCGTCTCGGACAGATTTATGGCTAAAAGAGAAATATGGACACGTGACTTTACACCGTCTCGGACAGATTTATGGCTAAAAGAGAAATATGGACACGTGACTTTACACCGTCTCGGACAGATTTATGGCTAAAAGAGAAATATGGACACGGGACTTTACACCGTCTGGGACAGATTTATGGCTAAAAGAGAAATATGGACACGGGACTTTACACCGTCTTGGACAGATTTATGGCTAAAAGAGAAATATGGACACGTGACTTTACACCGTCTTGGACAGATTTGTGGCTAAAAGAGAGATATGGACACGTGACTTTACACCGTCTCGGACACATTTATGGCTAAAAGAGAAATATGGACACGTGACTTTACACCGTCTTGGACAGATTTGTGGCTAAAAGAGAAATATGGACACGTGACTTTACACCGTCTCGGACAGATTTATGGCTAAAAGAGAAATATGGACACGTGACTTTACACCGTCTCGGACAGATTTATGGCTAAAAGAGAAATATGGACACGTGACTTTACACCGTCTCGGACAGATTTATGGCTAAAAGAGAAATATGGACACGTGACTTTACACCGTCTCGGACAGATTTATGGCTAAAAGAGAAATATGGACACGTGACTTTACACCGTCTCGGACAGATTTATGGCTAAAAGAGAAATATGGACACGTGACTTTACACCGTCTCGGACAGATTTATGGCTAAAAGAGAAATATGGACACGTGACTTTACACCGTCTTGGACAGATTTGTGGCTAAAAGAGAGATATGGACACGTGACTTTACACCGTCTCGGACAGATTTATGGCTAAAAGAGAAATATGGACACGTGACTTTACACCGTCCGGGACAGATTTATGGCTAAAAGAGAAATATGGACACGTGATTTAAAACCGTCTCGGACAGATTTATGGCTAAAAGAGAAATATGGACACGGGACTTTACACCGTCTGGGACAGATTTATGGCTAAAAGAGAAATATGGACACGGGACTTTACACCGTCCGGGACAGATTTATGGCTAAAAGAGAAATATGGACACGTGATTTAAAACCGTCTCGGACAGATTTATGGCTAAAAGAGAAATATGGACACGGGACTTTACACCGTCTGGGACAGATTTATGGCTAAAAGAGAAATATGGACACGGGACTTTACACCGTCTTGGACAGATTTATGGCTAAAAAAGAAATATGGACACGGGACTTTACACCGTCTCGGACAGATTTATGGCTAAAAGAGAAATATGGACACGGGACTTTACACCGTCCGGGACAGATTTATGGCTAAAAGAGAAATATGGACACGTGACTTTACACCGTCCTGGACAGATTTATGGCTAAAAGAGAAATATGGACACGTGACTTTACACCGTCTCGGACAGATTTATGGCTAAAAGAGAAATATGGACACGTGACTTTACACCGTCTCGGACAGATTTATGGCTAAAAGAGAAATATGGACACGTGACTTTACACCGTCTCGGACAGATTTATGGCTAAAAGAGAAATATGGACACGTGACTTTACACCGTCTCGGACAGATTTATGGCTAAAAGAGAAATATGGACACGGGACTTTACACCGTCCGGGACAGATTTATGGCTAAAAGAGAAATATGGACACGTGACTTTACACCGTCTCGGAAAGATTTCTCTCCTGTATGTATTCACATGTGCACTTTCGGTTCAATGTATGTTGTTGTTTTACAGACCCCACACTATTTTGTAAACGTAAACTTTAAACAAATTCTATCTTCATTATCATATTAGGTAAAACGATAGGGTGGGGGAAAACATTAAGACAAAAGAAGAAAATGCTGATACTCAGTGACAATCATAATCAGTGTTGTGTACATGAGATTGCCACTTTTTAGGGTTTATAAACTTTTACATGCACTAGGGTCTATTTTTAGAACTAGATACAACGACTCTTCTGTTCAAAAAAAATTGCAGAAATAATTCTGATAACATCTGATATGTACTAAGGAAAAGATTCGAGAAAAAATTGAGGCAAAATTACAAAAACAATATTCGATTTAGAATTCGTTCCGCAGCCGAATGCCGCAATTCTCTAATCGATTAGTACCAAGTATCGTTTAAATCACGAAGGAAAATAACTATGGAACTGGAAGATGGACTGAATTAGCCCTTTTTTCTCACTGTAATTTTCAAACAGAAAAGTATCTTTTGAAGAAGGATACTCATATTTAGGTCATTCGAAATATGGACCAATCAGCGCTCATTTCTATTTATATATCCGGACTTTCCACTCACAAAATCGCCTTCTGCCACACTCGATTAAGACTACGAGCTACGCCTGCTCCTCCACCTCCTCGACGCATTTTCATTCTCTTTCAACATAAACCTCGTAACTGGAGCTTGTTCTAAGCTGCAGTTACGAGGTTTTTGTTTGAAAAGCAAAAAGTTTTAAAAAAAAAGTTTAACACCGTTTGGGAAACATTTTCCAAATAAAATTCTACTTTTCAAGAAACTACCTTTAAAACCGTATTTTTGTGTTCTGTTGCTGTTACATAGACTAGGTGCATTATCAGGATCCTTCACCAAAAAAACACTTTTCGGTGCCTGCCATGGCTAAAAGAGAAATATGGACACGTGACTTTACACCGTCTCGGACAGATTTATGGCTAAAAGAGAAATATGGACACGTGACTTTACACCGTCTCGGACAGATTTATGGCTAAAAGAGAAATATGGACACGTGACTTTACACCGTCTGGGACAGATTTATGGCTAAAAGAGAAATATGGACACGTGACTTTACACCGTCTCGGACAGATTTATGGCTAAAAGAGAAATATGGACACGGGACTTTACACCGTCTGCGACAGATTTATGGCTAAAAGAGAAATATGGACACGGGACTTTACACCGTCTTGGACAGATTTATGGCTAAAAGAGAAATATGGACACGTGACTTTACACCGTCTTGGACAGATTTGTGGCTAAAAGAGAGATATGGACACGTGACTTTACACCGTCTTGGACAAATTTGTGGCTAAAAGAGAGATATGGACACGTGACTTTACACCGTCTCGGACAGATTTATGGCTAAAAGAGAAATATGGACACGTGACTTTACACCGTCCGGGACAGATTTATGGCTAAAAGAGAAATATGGACACGTGATTTAAAACCGTCTCGGACAGATTTATGGCTAAAAGAGAAATATGGACACGTGACTTTACACCGTCTTGGACAGATTTGTGGCTAAAAGAGAGATATGGACACGTGACTTTACACCGTCTCGGACACATTTATGGCTAAAAGAGAAATATGGACACGTGACTTTACACCGTCTTGGACAGATTTCTGGCTAAAAGAGAAATATGGACACGTGACTTTACACCGTCTCGGACAGATTTATGGCTAAAAGAGAAATATGGACACGTGACTTTACACCGTCTTGGACAGATTTATGGCTAAAAAAGAAATATGGACACGTGACTTTACACCGTCTCGGACAGATTTATGGCTAAAAGAGAAATATGGACACGGGACTTTACACCGTCCGGGACAGATTTATGGCTAAAAGAGAAATATGGACACGTGACTTTACACCGTCTTGGACAGATTTATGGCTAAAAGAGAAATATGGACACGTGACTTTACACCGTCTCGGACAGATTTATGGCTAAAAGAGAAATATGGACACGTGACTTTACACCGTCTCGGACAGATTTATGGCTAAAAGAGAAATATGGACACGTGACTTTACACCGTCTCGGACAGATTTATGGCTAAAAGAGAAATATGGACACGTGACTTTACACCGTCTCGGACAGATTTATGGCTAAAAGAGAAATATGGACACGGGACTTTACACCGTCCGGGACAGATTTATGGCTAAAAGAGAAATATGGACACGTGACTTTACACCGTCTCGGAAAGATTTCTCTCCTGTATGTATTCACATGTGCACTTTCGGTTCAATGTATGTTGTTGTTTTACAGACCCCACACTATTTTGTAAACGTAAACTTTAAACAAATTCTATCTTCATTATCATATTAGGTAAAACGATAGGGTGGGGGAAAACATTAAGACAAAAGAAGAAAATGCTGATACTCAGTGACAATCATAATCAGTGTTGTGTACATGAGATTGCCACTTTTTAGGGTTTATAAACTTTTACATGCACTAGGGTCTATTTTTAGAACTAGATACAACGACTCTTCTGTTCAAAAATAATTGCAGAAATAATTCTGATAACATCTGATATGTACTAAGGAAAAGATTCGAGAAAAAATTGAGGCAAAATTACAAAAACAATATTCGATTTAGAATTCGTTCCGCAGCCGAATGCCGCAATTCTCTAATCGATTAGTACCAAGTATCGTTTAAATCACGAAGGAAAATAACTATGGAACTGGAAGATGGACTGAATTAGCCCTTTTTTCTCACTGTAATTTTCAAACAGAAAAGTATCTTTTGAAGAAGGATACTCATATTTAGGTCATTCGCAATATGGACCAATCAGCGCTCATTTCTATTTATATATCCGGACTTTCCACTCACAAAATCGCCTTCTGCCACACTCGATTAAGACTACGAGCTACGCCTGCTCCTCCACCTCCTCGACGCATTTTCATTCTCTTTCAACATAAACCTCGTAACTGGAGCTTGTTCTAAGCTGCAGTTACGAGGTTTTTGTTTGAAAAGCAAAAAGTTTTAAAAAAAAAAGTTTAACACCGTTTGGGAAACATTTTCCAAATAAAATTCTACTTTTCAAGAAACTACCTTTAAAACCGTATTTTTGTGTTCTGTTGCTGTTACATAGACTAGGTGCATTATCAGGATCCTTCACCAAAAAAACACTTTTCGGTGCCTGCCATGGCTAAAAGAGAAATATGGACACGTGACTTTACACCGTCTGGGACAGATTTATGGCTAAAAGAGAAATATGGACACGTGACTTTACACCGTCTCGGACAGATTTATGGCTAAAAGAGAAATATGGACACGTGACTTTACACCGTCTCGGACAGATTTATGGCTAAAAGAGAAATATGGACACGTGACTTTACACCGTCTCGGACAGATTTATGGCTAAAAGAGAAATATGGACACGGGACTTTACACCGTCTGGGACAGATTTATGGCTAAAAGAGAAATATGGACACGGGACTTTACACCGTCTTGGACAGATTTATGGCTAAAAGAGAAATATGGACACGTGACTTTACACCGTCTTGGACAGATTTGTGGCTAAAAGAGAGATATGGACACGTGACTTTACACCGTCTCGGACACATTTATGGCTAAAAGAGAAATATGGACACGTGACTTTACACCGTCTTGGACAGATTTGTGGCTAAAAGAGAAATATGGACACGTGACTTTACACCGTCTCGGACAGATTTATGGCTAAAAGAGAAATATGGACACGTGACTTTACACCGTCTCGGACAGATTTATGGCTTAAAGAGAAATATGGACACGTGACTTTACACCGTCTCGGACAGATTTATGGCTAAAAGAGAAATATGGACACGTGACTTTACACCGTCTTGGACAGATTTGTGGCTAAAAGAGAGATATGGACACGTGACTTTACACCGTCTCGGACAGATTTATGGCTAAAAGAGAAATATGGACACGTGACTTTACACCGTCCGGGACAGATTTATGGCTAAAAGAGAAATATGGACACGTGATTTAAAACCGTCTCGGACAGATTTATGGCTAAAAGAGAAATATGGACACGGGACTTTACACCGTCTGGGACAGATTTATGGCTAAAAGAGAAATATGGACACGGGACTTTACACCGTCTTGGACAGATTTATGGCTAAAAAAGAAATATGGACACGGGACTTTACACCGTCTCGGACAGATTTATGGCTAAAAGAGAAATATGGACACGGGACTTTACACCGTCCGGGACAGATTTATGGCTAAAAGAGAAATATGGACACGTGACTTTACACCGTCCTGGACAGATTTATGGCTAAAAGAGAAATATGGACACGTGACTTTACACCGTCTCGGACAGATTTATGGCTAAAAGAGAAATATGGACACGTGACTTTACACCGTCTCGGACAGATTTATGGCTAAAAGAGAAATATGGACACGTGACTTTACACCGTCTCGGACAGATTTATGGCTAAAAGAGAAATATGGACACGGGACTTTACACCGTCCGGGACAGATTTATGGCTAAAAGAGAAATATGGACACGTGACTTTACACCGTCTCGGAAAGATTTCTCTCCTGTATGTATTCACATGTGCACTTTCGGTTCAATGTATGTTGTTGTTTTACAGACCCCACACTATTTTGTAAACGTAAACTTTAAACAAATTCTATCTTCATTATCATATTAGGTAAAACGATAGGGTGGGGGAAAACATTAAGACAAAAGAAGAAAATGCTGATACTCAGTGACAATCATAATCAGTGTTGTGTACATGAGATTGCCACTTTTTAGGGTTTATAAACTTTTACATGCACTAGGGTCTATTTTTAGAACTAGATACAACGACTCTTCTGTTCAAAAATAATTGCAGAAATAATTCTGATAACATCTGATATGTACTAAGGAAAAGATTCGAGAAAAAATTGAGGCAAAATTACAAAAACAATATTCGATTTAGAATTCGTTCCGCAGCCGAATGCCGCAATTCTCTAATCGATTAGTACCAAGTATCGTTTAAATCACGAAGGAAAATAACTATGGAACTGGAAGATGGACTGAATTAGCCCTTTTTTCTCACTGTAATTTTCAAACAGAAAAGTATCTTTTGAAGAAGGATACTCATATTTAGGTCATTCGCAATATGGACCAATCAGCGCTCATTTCTATTTATATATCCGGACTTTCCACTCACAAAATCGCCTTCTGCCACACTCGATTAAGACTACGAGCTACGCCTGCTCCTCCACCTCCTCGACGCATTTTCATTCTCTTTCAACATAAACCTCGTAACTGGAGCTTGTTCTAAGCTGCAGTTACGAGGTTTTTGTTTGAAAAGCAAAAAGTTTAAAAAAAAAAGTTTAACACCGTTTGGGAAACATTTTCCAAATAAAATTCTACTTTTCAAGAAACTACCTTTAAAACCGTATTTTTGTGTTCTGTTGCTGTTACATAGACTAGGTGCATTATCAGGATCCTTCACCAAAAAAACACTTTTCGGTGCCTGCCATGGCTAAAAGAGAAATATGGACACGTGACTTTACACCGTCTGGGACAGATTTATGGCTAAAAGAGAAATATGGACACGTGACTTTACACCGTCTCGGACAGATTTATGGCTAAAAGAGAAATATGGACACGTGACTTTACACCGTCTCGGACAGATTTATGGCTAAAAGAGAAATATGGACACGTGACTTTACACCGTCTCGGACAGATTTATGGCTAAAAGAGAAATATGGACACGGGACTTTACACCGTCTGGGACAGATTTATGGCTAAAAGAGAAATATAGACACGGGACTTTACACCGTCTTGGACAGATTTATGGCTAAAAGAGAAATATGGACACGTGACTTTACACCGTCTTGGACAGATTTGTGGCTAAAAGAGAGATATGGACACGTGACTTTACACCGTCTCGGACACATTTATGGCTAAAAGAGAAATATGGACACGTGACTTTACACCGTCTTGGACAGATTTGTGGCTAAAAGAGAAATATGGACACGTGACTTTACACCGTCTCGGACAGATTTATGGCTAAAAGAGAAATATGGACACGTGACTTTACACCGTCTCGGACAGATTTATGGCTAAAAGAGAAATATGGACACGTGACTTTACACCGTCTCGGACAGATTTATGGCTAAAAGAGAAATATGGACACGTGACTTTACACCGTCTCGGACAGATTTATGGCTAAAAGAGAAATATGGACACGTGACTTTACACCGTCTCGGACAGATTTATGGCTAAAAGAGAAATATGGACACGTGACTTTACACCGTCTCGGACAGATTTATGGCTAAAAGAGAAATATGGACACGTGACTTTACACCGTCTTGGACAGATTTGTGGCTAAAAGAGAGATATGGACACGTGACTTTACACCGTCTCGGACAGATTTATGGCTAAAAGAGAAATATGGACACGTGACTTTACACCGTCCGGGACAGATTTATGGCTAAAAGAGAAATATGGACACGTGATTTAAAACCGTCTCGGACAGATTTATGGCTAAAAGAGAAATATGGACACGGGACTTTACACCGTCTGGGACAGATTTATGGCTAAAAGAGAAATATGGACACGGGACTTTACACCGTCCGGGACAGATTTATGGCTAAAAGAGAAATATGGACACGTGATTTAAAACCGTCTCGGACAGATTTATGGCTAAAAGAGAAATATGGACACGGGACTTTACACCGTCTGGGACAGATTTATGGCTAAAAAAGAAATATGGACACGGGACTTTACACCGTCTCGGACAGATTTATGGCTAAAAGAGAAATATGGACACGGGACTTTACACCGTCCGGGACAGATTTATGGCTAAAAGAGAAATATGGACACGTGACTTTACACCGTCCTGGACAGATTTATGGCTAAAAGAGAAATATGGACACGTGACTTTACACCGTCTCGGACAGATTTATGGCTAAAAGAGAAATATGGACACGTGACTTTACACCGTCTCGGACAGATTTATGGCTAAAAGAGAAATATGGACACGTGACTTTACACCGTCTCGGACAGATTTATGGCTAAAAGAGAAATATGGACACGTGACTTTACACCGTCTCGGACAGATTTATGGCTAAAAGAGAAATATGGACACGGGACTTTACACCGTCCGGGACAGATTTATGGCTAAAAGAGAAATATGGACACGTGACTTTACACCGTCTCGGAAAGATTTCTCTCCTGTATGTATTCACATGTGCACTTTCGGTTCAATGTATGTTGTTGTTTTACAGACCCCACACTATTTTGTAAACGTAAACTTTAAACAAATTCTATCTTCATTATCATATTAGGTAAAACGATAGGGTGGGGGAAAACATTAAGACAAAAGAAGAAAATGCTGATACTCAGTGACAATCATAATCAGTGTTGTGTACATGAGATTGCCACTTTTTAGGGTTTATAAACTTTTACATGCACTAGGGTCTATTTTTAGAACTAGATACAACGACTCTTCTGTTCAAAAATAATTGCAGAAATAATTCTGATAACATCTGATATGTACTAAGGAAAAGATTCGAGAAAAAATTGAGGCAAAATTACAAAAACAATATTCGATTTAGAATTCGTTCCGCAGCCGAATGCCGCAATTCTCTAATCGATTAGTACCAAGTATCGTTTAAATCACGAAGGAAAATAACTATGGAACTGGAAGATGGACTGAATTAGCCCTTTTTTCTCACTGTAATTTTCAAACAGAAAAGTATCTTTTGAAGAAGGATACTCATATTTAGGTCATTCGCAATATGGACCAATCAGCGCTCATTTCTATTTATATATCCGGACTTTCCACTCACAAAATCGCCTTCTGCCACACTCGATTAAGACTACGAGCTACGCCTGCTCCTCCACCTCCTCGACGCATTTTCATTCTCTTTCAACATAAACCTCGTAACTGGAGCTTGTTCTAAGCTGCAGTTACGAGGTTTTTGTTTGAAAAGCAAAAAGTTTTAAAAAAAAAAGTTTAACACCGTTTGGGAAACATTTTCCAAATAAAATTCTACTTTTCAAGAAACTACCTTTAAAACCGTATTTTTGTGTTCTGTTGCTGTTACATAGACTAGGTGCATTATCAGGATCCTTCACCAAAAAAACACTTTTCGGTGCCTGCCATGGCTAAAAGAGAAATATGGACACGTGACTTTACACCGTCTGGGACAGATTTATGGCTAAAAGAGAAATATGGACACGTGACTTTACACCGTCTCGGACAGATTTATGGCTAAAAGAGAAATATGGACACGTGACTTTACACCGTCTCGGACAGATTTATGGCTAAAAGAGAAATATGGACACGTGACTTTACACCGTCTCGGACAGATTTATGGCTAAAAGAGAAATATGGACACGGGACTTTACACCGTCTGGGACAGATTTATGGCTAAAAGAGAAATATGGACACGGGACTTTACACCGTCTTGGACAGATTTATGGCTAAAAGAGAAATATGGACACGTGACTTTACACCGTCTTGGACAGATTTGTGGCTAAAAGAGAGATATGGACACGTGACTTTACACCGTCTCGGACACATTTATGGCTAAAAGAGAAATATGGACACGTGACTTTACACCGTCTTGGACAGATTTGTGGCTAAAAGAGAAATATGGACACGTGACTTTACACCGTCTCGGACAGATTTATGGCTAAAAGAGAAATATGGACACGTGACTTTACACCGTCTCGGACAGATTTATGGCTAAAAGAGAAATATGGACACGTGACTTTACACCGTCTCGGACAGATTTATGGCTAAAAGAGAAATATGGACACGTGACTTTACACCGTCTCGGACAGATTTATGGCTAAAAGAGAAATATGGACACGTGACTTTACACCGTCTCGGACAGATTTATGGCTAAAAGAGAAATATGGACACGTGACTTTACACCGTCTCGGACAGATTTATGGCTAAAAGAGAAATATGGACACGTGACTTTACACCGTCTCGGACAGATTTATGGCTAAAAGAGAAATATGGACACGGGACTTTACACCGTCCGGGACAGATTTATGGCTAAAAGAGAAATATGGACACGTGACTTTACACCGTCTCGGAAAGATTTCTCTCCTGTATGTATTCACATGTGCACTTTCGGTTCAATGTATGTTGTTGTTTTACAGACCCCACACTATTTTGTAAACGTAAACTTTAAACAAATTCTATCTTCATTATCATATTAGGTAAAACGATAGGGTGGGGGAAAACATTAAGACAAAAGAAGAAAATGCTGATACTCAGTGACAATCATAATCAGTGTTGTGTACATGAGATTGCCACTTTTTAGGGTTTATAAACTTTTACATGCTCTAGGGTCTATTTTTAGAACTAGATACAACGACTCTTCTGTTCAAAAATAATTGCAGAAATAATTCTGATAACATCTGATATGTACTAAGGAAAAGATTCGAGAAAAAATTGAGGCAAAATTACAAAAACAATATTCGATTTAGAATTCGTTCCGCAGCCGAATGCCGCAATTCTCTAATCGATTAGTACCAAGTATCGTTTAAATCACGAAGGAAAATAACTATGGAACTGGAAGATGGACTGAATTAGCCCTTTTTTCTCACTGTAATTTTCAAACAGAAAAGTATCTTTTGAAGAAGGATACTCATATTTAGGTCATTCGCAATATGGACCAATCAGCGCTCATTTCTATTTATATATCCGGACTTTCCACTCACAAAATCGCCTTCTGCCACACTCGATTAAGACTACGAGCTACGCCTGCTCCTCCACCTCCTCGACGCATTTTCATTCTCTTTCAACATAAACCTCGTAACTGGAGCTTGTTCTAAGCTGCAGTTACGAGGTTTTTGTTTGAAAAGCAAAAAGTTTTAAAAAAAAAAGTTTAACACCGTTTGGGAAACATTTTCCAAATAAAATTCTACTTTTCAAGAAACTACCTTTAAAACCGTATTTTTGTGTTCTGTTGCTGTTACATAGACTAGGTGCATTATCAGGATCCTTCACCAAAAAAACACTTTTCGGTGCCTGCCATGGCTAAAAGAGAAATATGGACACGTGACTTTACACCGTCTGGGACAGATTTATGGCTAAAAGAGAAATATGGACACGTGACTTTACACCGTCTCGGACAGATTTATGGCTAAAAGAGAAATATGGACACGTGACTTTACACCGTCTCGGACAGATTTATGGCTAAAAGAGAAATATGGACACGTGACTTTACACCGTCTCGGACAGATTTATGGCTAAAAGAGAAATATGGACACGGGACTTTACACCGTCTGGGACAGATTTATGGCTAAAAGAGAAATATGGACACGGGACTTTACACCGTCTTGGACAGATTTATGGCTAAAAGAGAAATATGGACACGTGACTTTACACCGTCTTGGACAGATTTGTGGCTAAAAGAGAGATATGGACACGTGACTTTACACCGTCTCGGACACATTTATGGCTAAAAGAGAAATATGGACACGTGACTTTACACCGTCTTGGACAGATTTGTGGCTAAAAGAGAAATATGGACACGTGACTTTACACCGTCTCGGACAGATTTATGGCTAAAAGAGAAATATGGACACGTGACTTTACACCGTCTCGGACAGATTTATAGCTAAAAGAGAAATATGGACACGTGACTTTACACCGTCTCGGACAGATTTATGGCTAAAAGAGAAATATGGACACGTGACTTTACACCGTCTTGGACAGATTTGTGGCTAAAAGAGAGATATGGACACGTGACTTTACACCGTCTCGGACAGATTTATGGCTAAAAGAGAAATATGGACACGTGACTTTACACCGTCCGGGACAGATTTATGGCTAAAAGAGAAATATGGACACGTGATTTAAAACCGTCTCGGACAGATTTATGGCTAAAAGAGAAATATGGACACGGGACTTTACACCGTCTGGGACAGATTTATGGCTAAAAGAGAAATATGGACACGGGACTTTTCACCGTCTTGGACAGATTTATGGCTAAAAAAGAAATATGGACACGGGACTTTACACCGTCTCGGACAGATTTATGGCTAAAAGAGAAATATGGACACGGGACTTTACACCGTCTTGGACAGATTTATGGCTAAAAGAGAAATATGGACACGTGACTTTACACCGTCTTGGACAGATTTGTGGCTAAAAGAGAGATATGGACACGTGACTTTACACCGTCTCGGACACATTTATGGCTAAAAGAGAAATATGGACACGTGACTTTACACCGTCTTGGACAGATTTGTGGCTAAAAGAGAAATATGGACACGTGACTTTACACCGTCTCGGACAGATTTATGGCTAAAAGAGAAATATGGACACGTGACTTTACACCGTCTCGGACAGATTTATGGCTAAAAGAGAAATATGGACACGTGACTTTACACCGTCTCGGACAGATTTATGGCTAAAAGAGAAATATGGACACGTGACTTTACACCGTCTCGGACAGATTTATGGCTAAAAGAGAAATATGGACACGTGACTTTACACCGTCTCGGACAGATTTATGGCTAAAAGAGAAATATGGACACGTGACTTTACACCGTCTCGGACAGATTTATGGCTAAAAGAGAAATATGGACACGTGACTTTACACCGTCTCGGACAGATTTATGGCTAAAAGAGAAATATGGACACGGGACTTTACACCGTCCGGGACAGATTTATGGCTAAAAGAGAAATATGGACACGTGACTTTACACCGTCTCGGAAAGATTTCTCTCCTGTATGTATTCACATGTGCACTTTCGGTTCAATGTATGTTGTTGTTTTACAGACCCCACACTATTTTGTAAACGTAAACTTTAAACAAATTCTATCTTCATTATCATATTAGGTAAAACGATAGGGTGGGGGAAAACATTAAGACAAAAGAAGAAAATGCTGATACTCAGTGACAATCATAATCAGTGTTGTGTACATGAGATTGCCACTTTTTAGGGTTTATAAACTTTTACATGCTCTAGGGTCTATTTTTAGAACTAGATACAACGACTCTTCTGTTCAAAAATAATTGCAGAAATAATTCTGATAACATCTGATATGTACTAAGGAAAAGATTCGAGAAAAAATTGAGGCAAAATTACAAAAACAATATTCGATTTAGAATTCGTTCCGCAGCCGAATGCCGCAATTCTCTAATCGATTAGTACCAAGTATCGTTTAAATCACGAAGGAAAATAACTATGGAACTGGAAGATGGACTGAATTAGCCCTTTTTTCTCACTGTAATTTTCAAACAGAAAAGTATCTTTTGAAGAAGGATACTCATATTTAGGTCATTCGCAATATGGACCAATCAGCGCTCATTTCTATTTATATATCCGGACTTTCCACTCACAAAATCGCCTTCTGCCACACTCGATTAAGACTACGAGCTACGCCTGCTCCTCCACCTCCTCGACGCATTTTCATTCTCTTTCAACATAAACCTCGTAACTGGAGCTTGTTCTAAGCTGCAGTTACGAGGTTTTTGTTTGAAAAGCAAAAAGTTTTAAAAAAAAAAGTTTAACACCGTTTGGGAAACATTTTC